>CM041293.1:149016967-149382326 GCA_023052935.1 Piezodorus guildinii | reverse complement strand
TTCTTTCCTTGAAAATCATTAAATCCATTGTAAAATCTTTAATGCTCTATTAGTTATATGCTATATCAGTTAATTTTGTTTGCCTCTTTTTTTTATGGAATTGGATAAATCAATACAGCCAGCATGTAAAGTTTGGGTATTTTAGATGACTTATTTTATTGATTTAAAATAATTTACTATACTGATGATTTGATTTCTTCCGCTTTATGACAGTATATCTTTGTATGTAGGACTACTGATACTTAATGCTTCAAAAGTTTGTATTGCTCTTTTGGATTTACATGTATTGTTGAAATTTATGCATGTGGCCGTTTTTGAAATCCCTGTACGGTGCAAATAACTATTACATAAAACATGATTATATTTTAGTCTGCAATATATTTTTATTTCCTCTTTATTTAAAGTGATTGGTGAAAACCATGGACTGCTATGACGCTAGGAAAAACTAAAATGTAATATTGATCTGTCGAAGATAGTGAATATTGGTTTTGCCATGCGTTTCTACAGCGTCTTTAATTACTAAATAAATGTCTACCAGTTTATTTGAGAATGATCAATGTGTCACTCTTATATCCAATATACTACTAATGTTTAGTTAGTTACAATAACCCTAGTTGAGGTTTTAGGAGAGACAATGAAAGTTCGTCAGGAACTGCTGATAGCGCCATTGAAAGAGCTCCTAGAAACCCGTCAGCTATACTCGTTCGGCGATGTTTTTAGGTTGGATGAACACAGAGATCTTCTAAGGATCATAAATTATGTCTCGGATATCAGAAGACCTAGGGGCCGCTCTAGAACGTCCTATATCGACTACATTGATCAACTCAGTAGGACATCCGACGGCCCAGGAACCAGGCTTGAAACAGGAAAAATAGAATTCCTGAAAGGCGCTGAAGAGGAAAGCTTAAGAAGAAGAAAAGGTTCTACGATGTATACATTTACCAGCAAATATTGTAGCTCAAAAAGTCACAAAACATATTAAAGGATTTTTATTCTTATTAAAAGCAATAAACAAGTTTTAGGAAATTTGCGAACCTATTCTTATATCAGTGATCCTCAAAAAGAGATAAATTCTAGAGATAGGATAGGATTTAATATCAAGTATCTTTCATTTAGGCTTAAGCAGTCTGACAAAGCTTTAATGCTAATATTTGAATATTATTTCACTAACATACATCAATTTTGCCGATTTAAAAAAATTAATCTACCATCGAATTGAGGTTGATAAGAAATTGCTAAATATATTAGGTTGTTTCACATGAAATGTCCGTTTTTATAGTTTCTGAAATACATAAAGGATTTTGCAGGTGTCTGTTGTTTTCTTCTGAATGTTTACATATTTAAAGTAAACAGTTACTAATCCTCCACCTTTGTATTATAAACATTAGCTTCTCAACGTGTAATAATAAATAAAAAAATAAAACAAATCAAAACAAGAACCTATAATTGAGATAAATAAAAATTTGGCAAATAAATAAACATCATACAAACAATCATAACTATATACACTATATAAAACTGCTAAAGGGACCCCAGACCCCTCCACTTGTGGAGAAAAGAGCGGAATCCAAGAGATCCCAGCGCCTCTATCTCAGCCGCATCACTGGTGTGATTGATGGCAACTACAAAATGTACACAAAAAAATCATACACATTGGTCGAGCCGTTTCAGAAGAGTACGGCTACAAATACCGTGACACGTTATTTGTATAAATTAGATGGACAAGGAATTATCTTTAAAAATTAATTGATATATATTTATAGTTTATCATTTTCCCTGATATATATACAGTAATATATCACAGTTTTATTACGAGAACCGAGAGTGAAGCTTAAAGTTGTGACAGTATGTCCGAGGGTAGCAGGTTTAATTCGACCAGAACTGAAGTCCCTTCTGCCACAGCTGGGACCTCACTTAAGCCTTATGACTTGTACTCACAAGGATTGAGCTAATACCTTCTAGCCCAGTTGTTCACTTCGCAATATAGTGATATATAGGATTTTTTTTCATTAAAATCGAAAGAATTTATAGCGAATAAGTGCTTTTATTATAGCTCACAATATGTCAACTCATATAAATCACATATTAGAAATTTAAGTAATTAAATTACTCTACACTTCTCTTAATCGTGTAAGAATTAAGTTTAAGGGAAAATCTAGCGCTTTTTTATGGATTGACAGAACGAGGTCAAATACGACGAGGTCAAATTGTTGTATTTTATAACAATATATTTGGCTAGATTAACGTCAATAATTGGGTTCCCCTTTAGCATTGTGGCTCTAGATTTTTTTAATTGGATTATAGAATTCTTAGTTATGCCGTCCTACGGAGGGAACGTAATAAGGTGGTCCCGAGCCGATGACTGTACGATGACTCAGATGCTCTTTAAAATTCCTTTCCTAATTAATACCGAATAAGCAAAATTTATAACACCCACTGTAGCATCGTCTGATTAGCCATAGTAACATAAAGTGACGTTAACTAAATAAAAATAAAGTAAATTATTATTCAAACTATGAATTATACAGTTCGATTAATTACAATGATTCCCCGAAAAAGTCATATACACGATTAAAAAATATATATCTACTTAAAATCGATAAAGAAATTTATTTTTAACACCTATAAAAGTTTACTAAACTAAAAAAATTCTTGTACTGTATTTACACTTAAAATTGGACAATAGCTATGAAATATGTGATATTGAGAAAATTAAACTAGTACGTAATAAGTATAAAAAAATAATACAGTGTCTAATTTTAATTAATGGCTTTTTTAATATAAAATAAAAAATAATTTGAATCATTTTTCCAGCTATATTAAAGTTTTAAATATTTCAGTTACATAATTTTTGAAAATGAAGCAGTTGGCTTCGATACTTTAAACTGATATGAATGTAATATTGTGAGGACAAATAAAAAGGTTTTGTAGACGAGAAATGTTATAATTTTGAGATATAAAAAAAAAAAAAAAAAAATATATATATATATATATATATATATATATATATATATATATATTAGTGTTAATAAGTTATAATTTACATCTACATTACTATTTTCATTTCCGTAAAAAAATATTCTTCCTTTTGTATTTATTACTTAATTATTATTATCTATATTGCCTATTTTGCATTAATATATACACCTAAAAATCATAGTAAGAGAAATATTTGAAAATTCTACATAAAAGCCTTGTAGACTATTTCACTAAGTAAAAGATATAGATGATAATTTAGTTGTATTATATTATTTAATTGGTAAAAATCGTTAAAGAATTGTTCAAAAATATAGTAAAATTGAATATAAATAGTAATATTAAGGTTATTAACAAGTCGGTATTACTCATATAAAAATGAAAATATGAGGTAGTTGAATAAAATGACAAACAGAAAAAAATATGTGAATTTTAAGAGACAAATAACAATAATATGTACTTCAGTATTTTATATAATATGTACTTTATTATTCTAAGGTAATTGCATTAAATCATTTTATTTTTATATTGTTATATATATTTTTTTTGTAAAGTGAATTATTTGTATTCTATTGTTTTCCTAGAAAATCTATCAAGATCATTTTTTTATTTTTTTTATTTAAAAGGATTAAACATCTGTACATCTAGAAAAATTATCCTAAAATTATTTGTAATTATAAGCCAACGAAAAGGAGGAAGTCATTATTTTAATACCAATCGAAAACATGGCCAACTACTGCATTCGGGACTAATGAAAATTTTATAACTCATGGCCTGTTTCAAATCATTATTCATGGTGTAATTAGTACAGAAGTCGCAGGGATAAGCATGAGTCATGCTGAACGTTGAGATCAATAGGCCCGGGAAAAGGACCAGTGATAACCATAAATCATTGATGAATCCGTTTAGAGTCACGTTACGTGAACTCTAATGTGTGAGGAATTCATGCAAGCAACTTATCCAAGGTTAGGTTAGCGATTAGTTTACGGTGTGAGACTAAATATTTCGAGTTCCGACTGGATTTTCACTTTCACTTATATATATATATATATATATATATATATATATATATATATATATATATATATATATATATATATATATATATATATATATAGTAAGGGAAATTGTTGCGATCGTGAAAATTATCGAATTCCAGTTTTCAACGGAAATACATGTTTAAGGTTCTTCTGAGCCCAGATAACCAAGGCATTTCAAAAATCCTCTTTGTGTGGTAAGTCTAAGACGAAAATAAAAAAATTGTACGACACTGAAATTTCATTTTCATTCATTTATTTTTTTTTTACGATTTTCACAAAAACGGTATTAACGATTTTGATAAAGTATTGCGATCGTAAACACTTTCAAATTCTAGTTTTCAACGGAAATAAACGTTTAGGGTCTCCTGAGTCCAAATGACCAAAAAGGTCGGTGTGTCCCTGTGTTTATGGTAAGTCCAGTCTATTAAACTGAAACTACATATTTAAGATGACTATACGTCCGAAATGTTACAAAATCTGTTTCATCCAAATAAGCTGACTAATCACGTAGGTTTCATTTTCATTTAAATAGTCTGACAGGGCTTAAATGTCGATATAAATTTTAAATATTCTTCCTCTAAAGTACATTTAATTTTGTATATTTCAAAAATTAGGCAGATCATCTTATTAGCATAGATAAATAACAGATAAATATGAACGATGGGCGAATTTAATAAACAACTAAAGGAGAAAAGTGCAAACATATTTTCTTATGTGTTTTTAAACAAAAGAGTAGCAACTATAAATGTATAATATACCGTTGGACAGCTAAAGATTTTAGAAAAAATTATTATCTGATACACGAAATTTTAAAGGTTAATGGAGAGTGTTGAAAATTCGATAAAACTAACTGTTTCTGGTTCCCGAAAAGGGAAATTCATGTCGACCGTGCTGCCTTCTGGCGGTCTGTAAAAGAAGCAGAGCGCCCGTAGAGTCCGAAAAATAATCTGAGTACTGCCATGTCTTGGCTGGATGAGTGACAGTTTTCTCTAGTTCTTGTGTCTTGTCCCTTTTAACAGACATAGAGTAGAAGAATTAAGAAGACCCCCTGGGTAAAGAGGAGAAGGAGAAGAGAAAAGAAAGTGCAATACCACCATCACCAGACAACATCTTCACCATCTCAGATTTCTACAACTTAAGTCAATTTACCCAGTTATATAATTGTCAATAGTTTCAACATTACTAACCAACTAATCCAATAGATGAACACCTGGCCACCAGGTTTAATGTAGCATTTTTTTTTTGTCATATAAGACATTCTTTCTACCATTCAGTGCTTTATTCGATCTAGGTCCAGCCTTCAATAACTTAAAATTTTATATTTTCATATAGTCCACTATTCAAAAAGGAGTGATCATCTTGACATTGAGTTCGAGGTGATTACTGTACGCACTAACTGATTGTTGTAGGGATCACTTGTAGCTGGGTGGCTAGCGTAACAGCCTCCCATGCTAAAGGTCACGGGTTCAAACCCGCAGGTGGTCCTAGGATTTTTTAATGGGAGTAAAAAATCCTTAGTTACGCCGTCCTTCGGAGGGGACGTTAAAAGGTGGTCCCGAGCCTGTGCGATGTCAGGTACTCGTTAAAGATCCCTATTCTAATAAAACCTGGATAGGCAAAATTTAGGACTCCCACTGTAGCATCGTCCGATTAGCCATAGTAGCATAAAATGACGTTAAATAAATAAACAAACAACAACTGATTGTTGTAGATAAAAATATAATTGATTATTTAATAAAACAAATGTTTCTTTTGAAATTCAATTTAATTAATTCATTAAAAATTTATTTTTATCTCTACATGTATTTAAAGATTCTTAAATTGATTTTAAAAACAGAGGTAAGTGAAATAATGAATTCAAAAATACAGTTATTACAATAAATAGCTTTTGAATGTTCTAAAGTTGCACTCCTCGTACACTAGAGTCTACAATCTGTAAAAAAATGTTGCATATTTTTGGTAACTAGGTGCTCTAATCTCATCGAACATATGATCAGATTTTGTTTTAACTAATCTGTTATGTTTCAAAATTGACGAAAGTAAATATCTTGCTGATTATAAATTATTTTTGAGCACCATAAGAGCAAAAGTCCAGCGAAAACACTTGGAGACCCACGCGTTAAGATGACCGATGGTGTGACTTTTTCAGTAGAGATTTAATAAAAATAAAACACTGATTATGTTAATAATAATATGGTACGCGAAATTAATAAGAAAGATAAATATAAATAACAAAATGAGACTGTTAATTGTATTAAGCCTTGATTAGTTTTTATATTCTTTACAATTGTAATAAATAACAACATATTGGTATAGCATTAACTTTTGTTTATAATTAAACAACTTTATATCGGCGAAGAAAATTCCTACTGAAAGGATCGGTGAAGACTGTACGTGACCCGGGTCGGCCGAAGGAGAAGCCCAAGAGAGGGGCCATAAAGTTTAGGGTCAGTATTAGTGAAAGGCCGTGATAAGGATTTTGATACCCCCGAGGAAGGAGACTTCTTGCCAGTACTGGCTCAGTCAGCATAACGGCTAAGGGATTTTAGGGCATGCCTATCCTCCCTAGGGTAGTAACACTAAGCAGGGTATCCGTCCGGGAATGAACCTAAATAATATTTATACAAGGTGGGGATAAAAACTTGAGGAAAAGTTTTTAATACGAGTAGCAAATTGATTTAATCACAGTTGTCAGAATCAGTTAAAGAATTTTCAAAAACAGACAGGGTTATGGTACACATTGCTGGCTTCCGACCAACCAGTTTACGAATAAATAGCCGTTTTACTAGCAGCCACACATTTTTTTGTTTTTGTTTTTTTATTGTAATCTGAGTTCATGACACAGGGATACACCGTACCTCCCCACCAGTTTACGGATAAATAGCCGTGTGAGTCTGCTATGCCAGAGACTTCGCATTGGACATAGCAGACTCACACATGTCCATCTTCTCATGTTGAGTGGCTCTCTCAATAAAACATATAATTGAGAACTGCTCCAAATTCCATGTACTAAAGGATAAACTTAATCTAGCAAGACCGTCGTGTGAGAGCTTGAAGGACTCTAGTGAAACAATTCGTTCAATAAGGAGGTTCGTCAAAGAATGTAATCTGCAAATATAAGGAATGAAATATAAGGGGAAAAATGGAACAAATCCATAAATTGAGAACTTTCCAAAAAAAAAAAAAATGAAAAATAAATAATTAAAAAGGAAAAAAAAATCTTTTACTATATGTATATTCGGTGCTAATAACCAAGAGGTAGAGCATCTATTCCAATACCCTAACTCCTAGCAGCTGCATAATAGAAAATAACCGATTTAATTGGACAAAATTCTAAAACGTCCATATTTAACCTTTGGGGTCCCAGAATATAGAAAAATATTATAAGAACAAATTATAAAAACTAATTAACTTTTTGACACGATTGGCAAGCGCACAGTGGTCAAACATCAAATTTATTTGCTAAAATCTAAACCTTCCCTACATTTTACGTTTTACGTCCTAAAACACGGGAAAAATAATACAAAAAATTTAATTATGGCTCGGAGTTGCGGAAACCTGCTAATAGATGTATTTTATATCATTTAGGAAACTCTTCAAATTATAGATTGTAAATCTGTTGATTTGGATTGTTGTGTCTGAAAAAAATTATGTATCACCCAAAACCCAAAAAATCGCAATAATTCTTTGTAACATTTAAAGACTACAAGGATTAATGAAAAAAATCCTTGGGACAAATTGGGGGTGTTATAGTTTTGCGTAATTTAATAGGGGCTTTTATTTAAAAATTGCTAAATTAACTCTACAGGTAGATTGGAATTTATATTCAACAACGAGTATGGAAAATAGCAATTTCCATGTTTAAATAAAAATGAGCTAAACACACCTATAACACAATAAATGGCCATCGAATAAAGATAATCCCACTGCCGGTCATTTGGTACTTGTGTGAACAGGTATGTGGCGGGAAATATTACAATTATGGTTCTCACCAACTAATATTAAAAAGGTAAAGCACTAGAAAATTCCAATTTTTCCCTGTGTGAGCCGGTTATGTGTGCAAAGGCCCTTAGTTACGTAATCACTAAGGTAAGTAAAAATAAAAATGAACTACATAGAATTTCGGTGGTTAGGTGTGTTTTATTAAACAATCTGTTTTATTAATATAAACAAAAATCAGTTATTTTTTTTATTGACATTTCATTACTAACCATTAACTTTAACAATTGTGTGTATAATATTTTTTTTTCTAAAGTCTTTAGCCATCTATTGGTATATATTACACCAATATTGATGTTCTTATGTTCAATACTAACACAGAAATTGCATACAAAATATTTTTTTGTGTTTTTTCCTATTTTTATCAGCACCGAATTCGTTAAACGCGTGTATTTACTCGTTTTTAATTAATGCTTACATATGACTTTTTTTTTTCCGAATCTACAAAATTGAAGGTTTCTACGAGGAAGAAACTTTAAAATATTAGCATTTAGACCCTGTCAAACTGCTTCGATCAGAATGAAACCTGTTTTAGATTTGATATTATATTAAAGCATATTGAATTTCACATCGATAAAGCGAGTTTCATCAAAATCGTTAAAACCGTTCTGAAAAAACTGTTAAAAAAAAAAAAAAAATGAAAAATGCATAGCAGAAATTATCACTTCATATAAGCCGATTTTTAGTAAAAATGTTGCTGTAACATCTCGTTCGTATAGTTGTCTTTAATATGAAATTTCAGTGTACAATTTTTTATTTTCGTCCTAGACATACCACACAAAGAGGCTTTTGGTTTATTATTTTCAATAATCAACCTTTGTAATCGAACAAAACGAAAAAAAAATTACCCCTGCTCAAAATTTGAGAGCTTACGTTTCAAGATGCGTATAATCCAAATAACGAATAAAAAAAATCGTTTAAATGAATAAAAACCAAAAATACTTAAACCCTATCAACAGCCTAATAAACAGTTATACCCTAATATTCTCATTTGGAAATAATAAACCATTGTGTAATAATTTGCAGCTATTTGAAATGCCTTGGTTATCTGGGCTAAGAACCTAAAAAGAGTATTTCCGTTAAAAACGGAATAGTAAAATCGTATTCAATTCTATGTAGTTAAGATAAATGTTATTCTATAAATGAATATGAACATTAATTCAACCAATTGACAAAGTGTTTCAGCATTCACAAACCTGTACGCTAAATTACCCAAGTTTCAACTTTGTCTAGTAAGTATATAAACTTTATTGAACGCCGGATTATATGAAAGAATTTTCCTTTCCCTCACATTTCAGTTAGTCGTCTTAACAACTTGAGAAAATTAACAAACTTTTCACATCTAATTTAATAATTACCTTCCGCCAAGTATGCTATTACAACGCTTTTAGTTTAATGGACTTAGCCTGCTGCGTGGAAACATATTTCTATTAACATAATTAATTTTGAATAATTTTTAATAGTGAAAATTAATAGACATTGTAGTTGGGAATTTTCATTACTCATAGAATAATACTTTTGTTGTAAAAAGATCATTTTATACCTTGATTTTGTTTATGTAATTATTTTTTTATTACTCTACTCGCGTCCACGTCTTTATTTTTAATAACTTTAAATGATCATGCAGAATATTTTGGTAAGAAATCAATTTTAATTTTATGTGGATTGTGTAAACTACTTTCTTACATAATAATAATTCAGTATTTTATCAGCAGATGAAATAATTCTGTATTTTTAAAAAGTTAATCTAATTATAGCAAAGTGACTGATGGCATTGTTCTCTAACTAGACTGTTATTTATATTATTTAAGATAGTATAAATGTAGAATAAATAATTGTTAAAAGGCAAAAGAAATTTCCCCACTATTAGCATTGAACATAAACATGTAAATGAATTCGGTATCCAAATAAAGAATAAAAGAGCAAACAGATACTTTTTATGCAGTATCTGTGTTGTCAACACAAGAACATTATTATAGATGTACAACATACCGTTGGTAAGCTTTTAAAAGCTTTAAGAAAAAATATTATCTTAAACACAAAATTGTAAAATATAACGCAGTGATGAAAAGCCAATAAAACCAAATGATTTTCGTTCATTATAATACTAGCTGTACCTCGCGGCTTTGCACGCGACTATATTATTATTTTATTTATTTTTTAATTGCTGCGAATTAATAAAGTTGTTTGTAATAACTATGTTAGATGAGGTTTTAAAATAAAATATAGCTGAGATAGCAGTGAGTTAGGCTTTTAACTATGTCTAAGTATGACATAAATTATGTTTGTTGATTGTCAAATATTAATTTTATTCAGTTTAATCTACAATAACATACCAGTAGCAAGTAGCCACCATACCCGTGATTATCTAATACTGACATCTTTGATTTAAAACAGTATCATTCTATACCATCGTAACTTCTATGTAAAATAAATGCGTATTTTTCGAATCGGGGGTGTACCCTTCCAACTGAAAAAGCAAGAATTTATTTAGGATTAAGAACTAAGTTCTACTATCTTTTCAAACTTTTTCAGCCTATTGATCATTTTAAAAAACTAACAACAATGAAACATATGAATTTGATAGTAACCGACACACGAAACATGGCTATGAAACGAAATATACCTAAATACATATGTTATTAATATTTTAGTATCTTTGCTATTAATGTACAGATTAATACGATTTTGCTTCTAGGTAGTTAGAAATTTGGTTGCCCTTCAAATTAGTACTTATAGTTTTTGAGGATGCGTATAGTTTTTCAGTTATTTGAAAACCAATTTTGTTTTACGTTTTGGAAAAATACTTTTTTAAATCCTTAGAGGGTGAATTTTCCCAAATTAAGCCTTATTGCGCATCTAGACGGTAAGACGAACATCCAGGGGAAATTTCAACTTCATAACCTGTTATGTAAAAAGACCTTTAGATTAGAAAATTAGGCTTTATTCATCTTGATTATAGTTAACATAAACGAGAACACTTTACACACTAAAGAAAGTTATAGTAACACATGATTAAAACTAATGAACAGGTTATGATATTAATATAAGGTTATAATAAAGATAATGAGCAGGTTAATATAACACATGATATTATGACATTCTTCCTCCCTTCAGAGAATTAACACAGATAGTCCTTTAACCAGGTTGGCCTTTGACGTACCCTGGTTGAACGACGCACAGTTCTTGGTTGATCAGAGCTGTTATCTGAAGACGGTGGTTGGAGGGGCATGAGTTGGTCTAAAGAGTTTTCTGGTTCCTCGTGATTGCAAGCATCTACTAATTCTTCATTGGTTTGTCCTTGTGTTGGCAGTTCAATTGGTACGTAATTTTCTTCTGATTCCATTCTCGAAGGTATGTCCAATGCAGAATCACCATATGGTGCCAGTTGCTTTAAGGATACTGTCCTCTCACGACCATCTTCCATTTGAACTCTTGCATATTGGGGATTAACATCTATCAGATGTACTTCCTCCACCAGAGGATCATACTTGCTAAGCCTGACTTGTTTCTTCATTAGAACCTTTGAAGAAGGTACAAGCCAAGACGGTAGAGAGGAGCCGTTGGTAGACCTACGACTATGTTTGAAAAATCTTTCGTGAGGTGTTTCATTGGTTGCTGTACATAACAAGGAACGAATAGAATGTAGAGAGTCTGGAAGCACAGACTCCCAATAAGATGAATCCAGGTTCTTTTGTTTAAGTGCCAGGGAAATCGTTCGCCAGATTGTTCCGTTCTCGCGTTCTATCTGACCATTTCCTGTCGGATTATATGGTGAGGACATGGAAGTTGCAACACCACGTGAATGTAGAAAGTTCTGTAGTTCCCGAGAAATAAAAGATGTTCCTCTGTCAGTATGAATATAGGAGGGGGTTCCGAAAATCGAGAATAAATCAACAAGGCAGTCAATGACTGTCGAAGAATTCATGTCAGGGCAAGGATAAGCGAATGGAAACTGAGAAAACTCATCGATGATGGTCAAGAGGTACTTGTTTCTCGTTTTCGAGGGTAGAGGGCCTTTAAAGTCCATACTAATCCTTTCAAAAGGATTTGTAGCCTTGATGAGTGTAGAATCGGGGGTCTTATAGAATCTTGGCTTGATGGAATTGCATGTGGGACAAGATGCGATCATTTTTCGGATCTGTTCCACTGAAAAAGGTTGATTGTGAGTTCGTACCCAATGAATCATCCGGGTTACACCAGGATGACACAAATTACAATTTATACAAATGTAGTGAATACAGTTTGTCAGGTTGAATAGAGCTACATACTCTTGAAAACGCATCTGCAACAAGATTTTCTTTTCCAGGTCTATAGATAATATCATAATTGTAACATGATAATTCAAGCCGCCATCTTTGAATTTTCTCATTTTTAATTTTGTTCTGATGGTTTGAATCGAACATAAAAGATACTGAGCGTTGATCAGTGATAATAGTGAAGTAGCGGCCCAATAGAAAATGTCTCCATTTCTTCAATGAGCATACAATAGCATAAGCCTCTTTCTCTACAGCTGAATGTCGTCGTTCACTGTTAGTTAGTTTTTGAGAGAAGAATGCTACAGGACGGCCGGATTGGGAGAGTACTGCTGAAATGGAAAAATTGGAGGCATCAGTTTCGACGAAAAATGTATCTTTCTCGTTAATTGTATTCAACATTGACTGAGATATTTCTTTTTTAAGAAGCTCAAACTCCGATATTCGTTCGGGTGATAAGGGAAAGGTTTTAGTATCAAGAAGGTGTCGAACCTTGTCTGAATAATTTGGAACCCATCTAGAGTAATGAGCAAATAGTCCTATTGTCCTTTGTAGTTCCTTTGAATTACTTGGGGGAGGCAGGCTACGTAGAGGTTCCAAACGCTCTGGGTCAGGTGCAATGGTTTGGTTTTCAATTTTATATCCCAGAAGCGTAATAGATGACTGGCAGAATTTACTTTTTTCATGGTTTATTGTAAAACCATATTTATGAACTGCATCCATGAATCGATTACGGTTCACATCGTGTTCTTCCTTGTCTATCCCGCAAACTGTTACGTCATCGAGGTATGCATATGTCTTTTTTAATTTTTCCTTAGAAATAACGTCATCCATGACCCGTTGAAAACAAGGAACCCCATCAGTTAGGCCAGATGCTAGCCGTCGGAATTGATAAAGTCGACCACAGGCTTCGAATGCAGTATAAGGACGATCTTTCTCTCTCAAGGGTATTTGATGGTAAGCGCTTTTAAAATCAACGGTACTAAAATAGGAATTTTTTGATATCCTGGCAACACTTTTCTCTATATCCGGTAGGGGATACCCATCCAAAAGAGTGTACCTATTAATTGTTTGTGAATAGTCGATTACCATTCGTTTTTTATTTCTCTCGCCCTTCACTACAAATGCTTGGGCTCTCCATGGAGATCTGCTCACTTCTATGATCTGGTCCGCAAGAAGCTTCTCGACCTCTTTCTTCATAAAACCGTAGTCTTCCTCTGTATGTTTTCGAGATTTAGTTGTGATTGGTTTCACATCTCTGGTAAGATATTCAAATAATGGCGGAGGTTCGATCTTTGCAGGTGCGAGATAACAAATGGTTAGAGGGGTTTTGGAACCGCCAAAAGAAAATTTTAGTTCTGAATGTAATTGAAGGATATTGTGCCCAACAATTACGTCGGCGCATATGTCTGGGAGTACATTAAGTTTGGTATCATTATATGTGTGGCCTTGAAATTCTAGTTTTGCGATACAATAACAGTTAATTTTAGTGTTCATTGAGGTAGAAGCCATAAAAACGGAACCAGAGGTAGGGTAGGTGTTGAACTGACACTTCTCTGCAAATGACTTGGATATAAAAGATTCGGAGCTACCTGTATCAATCAAAGCGTGAGCGGGTATATTGTTAATCTGAATGAGGACAGTAGCCCTTTCTAGGTTTGATGATGAGGCTGCGATTAGTGCAGCTGACTGAGTTGACTCCTTTGATTTACAGACTGAAGCCCAATGGCCAATTTTAGAGCATTTGTTACATTTTGAGGCTACTGCAGGGCAATGTTGACGGGACCTGTGTCTTGATAGGCCACAAAAGTAACATTTAGTATTATTACTTCGCATGGCCGCTAAGTTTGATGATTCCCTACATAAATCTCCATCTTGTGAGACAGAGGTAGCTGCATTAAGGTTATCCTGAGAAACTAAATAAGATTCTGATTGATTTTTGGCCGACTCCAAAGCGCGGGCTTTTTCCACAGCTTCATCCAGAGACAACGAATTGAATTCCAGTAGCCTCAGCCGAATATGATTAGAATTAATTCCTCTAATAAAAGAATCGCGAATATATGTTTTTCTGTGAGTTTCAGCATCGACTGATTTAAATTCACAATTCTTACTTAAGAGCTGTAAGGCCTGATGATATTCGTCGATAGATTCTTCTGGAGCTTGCTTCCTAGAGGCTAGTTTATGTCTTGCAAAAACCTCGTTGGTTGGTTTAACGTATATAGATTTTAATAAATCGATTGCTGCGGAAAATGTTTCGATTTCTGATATGATTTGGAAAACTGATGGGGATACATGATTAATAAGAAGTTTTAACTTACCACCATCGTCGATTTTATCAAAAGAACTAGCAAAGTTTTCAACCAATACTTCCACTCCTGTATAGCTGTTGGCGAGTGAGGGTCAACATCAAATTTGTCTGGTTTCAAGAATCGGTCCATGTTTTTAATTAATCAAGATGAATAAATTGTTATGTAAAAGGACCTTTAGATTAGAAAATTAAGCTTTATTCATCTTGATTATAGTTAACATAAACGAGAACACTTTACACACTAAAGAAAGTTATAGTAACACATGATTAAAACTAATGAACAGGTTATGATATTAATATAAGGTTATAATAAAGATAATGAGCAGGTTAATATAACACATGATATTATGACATAACCATAAGCGTTTTTGATAAACTGCGATGACCAGAAAATAGAGTGAAATTAGGCTTTATTTTATAAATAAAGATAATAGATTATTGAATAAAACATATGTTTCTATAAAAAATAAAAATTAATTAATTCTTTAATTTCGTCTGTAACTTTATATGAAAATTCTTAAGTAGTTTTCAACAACGGAAATAAGTAAAAATTGTGTATTCCGCGCTCCATTTTTAACTTTGTTATGTTACTATCATACTGATAGGTTTTTACTTATATTTTTAATGCTTGTTACTAATGTCGTGTTTCTAGTTAGGATCGGGTCTAAAAGTCTGACCGAAACGTCAGCATACATACATCAGTTTTTGTTATGATGGTTTATTTTTTTTATGACAGACATCCAATTAACGAGAAATTGCATTAAAAAAATATTGTTTCTTTTTTCTCCTTTAGTTTGGTATCGAATTCATCCAATTTATATATTTCCGTGTTTTTCATCAGTAGTAACAAGATAATATAGTTATTTTTTGGAATCAACAAAATTGAAGGTACTTTAGTGGAAGAAAATTTAAAATATCAGTTTACACCCCCGTCAGACCATTTTAATCAGAATAAAACCTACATGAAATTAAAGCCCACTAAATTTTACATCGATACAGCGAGTTTAGTCAAAATCGTCAGAACCGTTTTTGAGAAATTCATAAAAAAGGTGCAATATGCATGGCATAACGTGGCTCTTCTGGTTGTTTAGTAATTTGATGATTTTAGTAATTTAGTTTTTTATCAAATTCAACTTATATTTAGCTGTTAATTGTCAATGCTAACAGGATAATATAGCTATTTTTATAGATTATACAGAATAAAAGGTACTTTAGAGGAAGAAAATTTAAAATATCAGAATGAAACACACATGATATCAAAGCCCATTAGATTTTCCATAGATACATGGAGTTTAATCAAAATCGTTGGAGCCGTTTCTGAGAAAATTTTAAAAAGATGCAAAATGTATAGTATAAAGTAGATCTCGTGGTCAGCTGATTATTATGAAAAAGTTTTTGTAACATCTCGGTCGTATAGTAACCTTAAATATGAAATTTCAGTTTCATAGGGCTTTTCGTTTCCGCCCGGGAGTTACCACACACGGACACACACAGACCTCTTTGTGGGACTTGGTTATTTGGACTCAGGGGACACTAACAGATGTATTTCCGCTGAAAACTGGAATTGGAAAGTTTTCACGATCACAATACTTTCTCTTACTATATATAGTAATAAATAATTATATTTAAATGATGATAAAGAAAACATCTTAGTTATGAAATTTCTACATTGTCTTGTGATTATTTCACTTTGCAGGTTCGAAAAGAGTTGAAGGATCTTTCAATAGGAGTACAGATGGCACTTAAAACAACTGTGAAGTGTTTACACACTAGCCATCTGCCGGTTTAGATCTGCAAGCGTTGCAGCACTTCTGATCTGTACAACGTACAGCTGTCAACTTCAGAGCGCTGTCGGGTTTCGCTTCTCCGGTTTCTCCTCATATGAAATACTGTTAGCCGTTTTTACCTTAAATATGAACTTATAACTTTTCCAAAATGTCAGAAAGAATAGTATCAGTCTTATAATGTTATATTTATACCGGAAGGGATTTGCTTCTAAAGCATACAGTAGAGGTCACATGAAGGCACAGGTTATAATAGTTTAAAATATATTTATAGTAATTTACAACTGTATTATAAAATACAACAACTAAATGTGAGTTGAAAATGGTTTCAATTTAAACTGGAAATATTTATGATTAAAAATAGATTAGATTTTTAATTTCAGTCACTACAGTGCCGTCATAAGTTTGAGATGGCTTTAAATCATCTAATCTGTTTAAGTTTCTCGGCATCACTTGGGCGCTCAAATGCTTCTTTTTGTGTATTTTGTGGGTTGCACAACGCGATTCAGCTGAAAGTCCTACAACTTTGGCAGTCGAGAAATCAATAAATCGAACTCAGAGTAAAATGTATCTTCCCTAAGAGGATTATTAGACTGTAAATAAATCTCCAGACCTAAAAATCGCATAGTTTATCCTTGTTTATTTTCACCACGTTAAAAGTCTCAGTAATAATTAGATTTAATCAAATTATTTCTTTCTGTTTACGATAGTCACAAATCTTTCTTACACCTCTTAGCAAATTTGTTTATAAATACAAATAATAATAAGATACTTAATAATATATTTTATTTGATTACAGTTTTAGATGCCGTGTACAACAACAAAGGTTAGAGGCACCGTGGTCATAAACTATTTACAGAGATGAGTACAATTTTTTTTCAGAAAAATGAACAAACTTTCTTGATTCTTTTGGTCCATTGTTTCCTTATAACTTTGTAGAAGAGGCCATGTTCTGCCTGAACTATACAGTGGGCATTCCCTCAGGATGTGTTCCACAGTTAGCTCTAAGTCGCAGCGCAGGCATCACGGCGGAGGTTTCCCTTCAAGCAGGTGCCCATGTGTCAGTCTGGTGTGTCCAATCCTCAATCGTGTTATTATTGATTGCTCCCTGCGTTGTCCAACTATCTGGGGTAGTGGTCGCGAAACTCCGAAGTTTCGCTTTAACTTGTTGTTCTCCGGAACCTTAGACCAATAGGTGCACCATGCTTCTTTGCATTGCTTAAGTATGGCTGAGTTGAAGTCAGTCCGTATCGTCTTGACGTTGGGAATAGGAAAGATGGAACATGCTTCTTTTGCGCCTGTGTCAGCCAGTTCATTCCCCGTAATTCCTACGTGGCTTGGCACCCAGGTAAATATAATTTTTCTTTTTGTTTTAAATATTAAATTCGAAATGTGAAATATTAATTGATTTCCTGAATAATAAAAATTTTGGATTCCCTGGAGAGCCGAATAGGAGTCACTGCAAATTAGAAACTTACTGTGGGCTAAGTCTTCAATTAAAGTCAAAGATAGGTAAAGAGCAAAAAGCTCGGACGTGTATGCCGAATAAATGGAAGGGTGACTGTACCGAACGGTCTCATTAGGTAAAACGACAGAACAGCCGACTTTATCTAGATTTTTAGACGCGTCAGTATAAATACAGGTATAATCTTGATAGGTGGCTAAGAGAGCTAGAAAGCTTTGTTTTAAGATTTCTGGAGGATTCGTTGATTTTGATATGGATTTCAAAGAAAAATCGAAGGTTGCTGGGATACTTGTCCAAGGAGGTAAGGGGTTTGGAGTGGAAATTTTGGCAAAATATGTGTGTAAAATAATAAAATTATATTTAATAAAATATTGGCAAAGGATGTGTGTCAGATAGATGGTGGATAATAATATAAATCATAGCTGGCCTCAAACATTTGAGTAGCAGTGTATATTTGGAATATAAGGGAAAGCATTGAGATCATAAAAATTTTCTAATTAGAGTTTAGAAAATACATGTTTACCGGAAATACATGTTTTACGATTTCCAGAGTCCAAATGAGCAAGTCCGGCTAATATGTCTATGAGTGTCTAATTGTAAGTGGTCAGTTTAAATCGAAAACGATAATTTGTATATAACAGAAATTGCATATTTTAAAGTGTATATTTTCTCAAAAACAGCTCTAAAGATTTTGATTAAACTCATATCGGTGTAAATTTAAATGACGTGTGCGTTTTAATCTGGTTGGAAAAGTCTGACTGGGATTAAATACCTTAAACAAACGTAGCTATAATTTTTTTGATTCGTAGTAAATTAACTTTTTCATGTCGTTTATATTTTCCGGAGAAGTAGTAATCAAGATATTATGATAACAAAAAAAAAAAAAAAAAAAACCCAAAAAATGATTTCACGTTTAGCCACGCGCATCTAACTATTCTCAACTCTAAAACTGTTAAATACTAGACAGTTAATGAATACAATACTTTTTACTAAGAATTGAATGAGGATTATTTTTTCTGTTTCTGAGTGAACTGAAAAGAAAAAGAAAACTAGAAATAAGTGATGGCGGTTATTTCTTTATTACTTTCACAGAGAAATACTAGAGCCACATTTTAATTTTTTTTTTTTTTTTTTTGTGATGATTTGATGAATGTTAAGTCTGCTCACATATATGTACTCTGAAAAAATAATAAATAAATAAATATACTGAACACAACTTAATTTATGAATTATGGAGGAACAGGTTATTGTATTTCTAATTTTTTTAGGACTCATCAAATTACCTTTACCCTTTGTCGAAAACTTATGACATCCTGCTCTACAGTGTCCATTAATAATATCCCGCTCGTCCCGGTTGAACAGATCCGTTATTTAGGCCTCCTGCTTGACAACGTCTTACATGGAATCCCCATACAAGACTGAAAAAACAAGAAACTGCTCGCCGATTTCGGTTACTTCAACATTTACTTGACAAATCATCTAACCTTTCAGTTAACTACAATAGACTCATGTACATGACAATCATAAGACCTATCTGGACCTACGGAGTTGAGCTTAGGAGCTCTACTGAACTATCAAACTCTACCCTATTCTTATTTCTATAAAGACCTTAATGTTCCATATGTTACTGATTTATCCTGTACCAGGTATCAGTCCTTCCATAAAAAACTCAACTCCCACCCTAATCCACTAGTTTCAACCCTTGCTTCCTCTTCGATTCCAGACAATCCGCCGAGGCGTCTGAAAGAAAGTGGCCTCGAGACCTTCTTGTTTAGATTCACTACTAGAGTGCTGCCAATGGGCAGTTTCTCTTCATGTATTTTATCATTAAGCAGCATATTTACTTGTTGTATGAAAATATACATTTGTAAATTTCAATAAAATAAATTTTAAAAAAATTTTTATACAACAAGTAAAGATGCTACTTAATAAATAATAAGTATATAAGCTATTGAAATGGATACTGGCTTATATATTTTAGTTTATTGTTTTTTTCCCTGACTGGTCTAGCTAATCGATCGCGGTAAAAATGATTGATATTCTTATATATGCATGAACATTTTTTTTTTATTGAAATTTACAACTTCATATTTTCATACAAGTAAATATGGTACTTAATGATAAAAATACATGAAGAGAAACTGCCCATTGGCAGCACTCTAGTAGTGAATCTAAACAAGAAAGTTTCGAGGCCATCTTCTTTTCAGACGCCTCGGGAGAATATAAAAAATGGAAGAGGAAACATGGATTGTATCCATATCAATAGTTTATTTGCTTATTATTTATTAAGTAGCATATTTACTTGTTACATGAAAATATACAGCTGTAAATTTCAATAAAATAAATTTTTAAAAAAATATTTTTTAGGCCCGTAGAAGAATATCAAACATTTTTTCCGCGATCGATTAATTAGATCAATCAGGGAAAAACAATAAACTAAAATATATAAACCAGTATCCATTTCAATAGCTTCAGCTGAAGTCATATAATTACGATTTTACAACCCTTGTTGAGGACGAGAAAGTCCGGACCCTCGGCTATTAATGATGATTGCTCAACTTACGGGCAGAACAAGAGAATAAGTAAGGATTCATCGAATGGTGATTAGCCAAGTGAGGTATGATTTAACGGGAGGTGGTAAGAAGGGTGGGGGTAGCTTTTAATTAATTTCACGTCATTTTGGCGGGAACGGGAGCCTAGGCCGAGGGTCGTTAGGGAACCGATTTGGCTCCCAACAGGAGTTGAAGCCACTTTCATTATAAGAAGATTGAGACCCCTTTTGCTCTTGATCACTTCTCTAAATCCCATCCGATCCCTCCGACCAACCCTTCAATGGCTTGTTCTAATACTACGCCAGTTTTTTTTTCTTCTTTCTTACAGGGCGATATTCCTTCCTTTGATCCGAAAATGGGGAAAAAAATATTAAAGAGGGAAAATTACTTCTTTTTTTTTTCTGAAAATACTCGAGATTCATGGGAGGAAGTAATTATGTTGTGCCTTTAAATTGTCTTGAAAATAAAAAAATAAAGAAAAATGTTTCGGATGGACATTTTAATTTATCGTAAAAGAGTTGGAAGGCTCTCTTTTTGATGTTTTTCAATCAAGAAAAAGGAAGGTAAACCTTTAGGACGTCTCCTCCCGTCTTAGTGAAAATATTTGCGAGATTATTCGGTGTACAATTCATAATTGAGGCGTTAATTTCCAAAAGGTACTATATCCATTCTAGGAAATTTTACAGGAAGCGCGAAAATCTCTCATTACTATATTATTAAACTAGGTAATTTGATTCTTTTCGCATTAAAATCTAGAATTATTTTTTTACTATATTAATAAAACCATATTAAAGTTATGAAATGAAATGTTCTGTTATGATTTAGAATGAAACTAAATGTGTAATAAGTATCTTAAGAAATTAATAGCATTTCTAAATCACGTTATTAAAGGACATGAGTGTTCTTTAGATACAATCAAATTTAAGATTCAGATAAAACTAAATGAGGAGAATATAAATCTGTAAAAAAAACAATTTCGTAAAAAATGCCCATTAGTACCTATTGGAAATCAACGTCTCAATTGTTCAATCTCACTCGGACGTTAACACTCTTAGTCCCTTTTAAAGAAAAGTTTCTTGAATAACGTGATCCGCTATAAAGTATAATTGATAATTTAGTACTGTTTGGTTCATTATTTTCAATAATGAACCTTCGTAATCGAGCAAAAAAAAAAAAAAAAAAAAAACCTCCCTTCCCCCCTCTCAAAATTTTATAGCTTACGTTTCAAGATGCGTAGAATAGAATCCGAATAACGAACAAAAATAATCCGCTGTCAACCTTCCACCGTACGTCGTCCGCGGCATTTCTCCGAAACTAATAAACATATTTTTTAAAAATAGAGAAAAATTTTATTAGTGTTTTTTAACCACAAAACCGCAAATAATTATATAAAAGAGAGTAAAGAAAATAAAAAAAAAATAAATAAAAATGAAAAAAACCCTTAAATCTCACCTAGATATACTCTTGTAACTATGTTATTTTCGAAGATAGAAAAAAATTCATTATTGTTTTTTAACCCCCCCCTCCCAAAAAAAAAATAAATAAAATAAACGCGAATAATTATATAAAATAGAAAAAAAATTGAAATTTTTCACATAAACACACTCATAACTCAGTTATTTTTCAAGATTGAGAAAAGTGTGTATAGTGTTCTAAAATCAGTAAAGAGCGATAAACAAAAAAAAAAAAAACTCATTGTATATAATAACTTAAATTTTATCCTAAATGATTAAAATAAAAAATGAGATAAGTGTAAGGGAAAGTTTTTTATCCTAATAATTGAAAGGTTTTTTTTTTTTTTTTAAGTAAGAAAAAAACAACTCAGTATTGCAGTTTTTAAATTTTGTTCTAATATAGGATTTCAAGCTTCTGTTTAATGTTCTTCTCTAGAAGTTGCTATTACCCGCCTCAGAATTGGACATAGCCGACTTACTCATGGTTACTTGATTACGAGAGAAACCTCTCCTAAATGCTCACACTGCAACAAAATTTTATCCATCAGACACGTATTTGAAGAATGCTCTTATTATCGTACAATATTACACCATCTGGGTATATCGCCCAATATAAGAATGGCTCTGCGGGATGATGAGCCCATAATAAATGCAGTAATTAAGTTTCTAACAAGGGTCAAACTGTTAAATAGCTTATGACTATCCACCACACCTATCGAAGACATACCCTCTTTATTATGTACCTGTTTAATTTATTATACTATTAATATCTAATTTCTGTTGTTATTATTTTATTTTATTTTTTTTTAATCTGTATCTTCTACTTATTTATTTTTTTCTTCTTATTCTTAATCCCTTTTGAACTAAAAATAACCTCCTTTGAAGAATTAACCATTGGGCGTTGAACTAGATGTTCTACGCCCTAAATTAAAACAAACAAACAAACAATATTCTTCTTTAATTTTCTTCGTTTTTGTTAAACAGTATTGTAGAATAAATAATAAAGAAAGGAATATTAGAAAAAAAAGAAAACCCTGAGAAGAAAGGAGTTAAAGGACCTTGTATTATTCAAGCCTAACTCTTGTCTATTCAAGTAGCGGAGGGCGAGTCATAAAAACCGTTTACGATTTCACATTTCGCTGGGAGTTTAGCGAGGCATCTTCAATACAATGAAGCCACTATTCTCACCACGTGGAGTGGGGACAGTTTTACTAGGCGGCTTCATTTAAATAATGCATTCAGTTGCAGCAGGCATCTTCATTTTTAGCGTCGCTGTGGTCTTTGTACTGCAATTTGTATCTACCTTCCACCACCAGTTTCCTTATTCCAGCAAAGGAGATTTCCTTACTATAGTAAAATCTAAGAATAAGAAAATTAATTGAATAAGTATTAATAAATGAATAATATGCGCAAAATATAACAAAAAATCTGGTGCGGGCAACACACGACTTTCACTTACCTCCATTTTTAAAATCAATAAAAGAATTTTCAAATACAGTTAGAGATAAAAATACGTGAAATTATTAAGGAATTAATCAAATTGAATTTATATAGAAACATGTGTTTTATTAAAAAATCTATTATATTATTATCTTAAATAATCAGTTAGTTTTATCTTCTTTTCATCACTCTCCATTAACTTCTAAAAGCTTGTGTATGAGATGATATTTTTTCTAAAATCTTTAGCTTTCCAACGGTATATCATACATGTATATTACTGCTCCTATGTACAAAAACTTTTATTTTAAATTATATTACATATATTATATTATATTATAAGATTTAACATAGAAAGCTATTGATAAATAAAGTAAATTTATAACTTTTCAAGTAAATATCACGTCATCAGATTGATAAGTGCGCTGTGTGTGATAGCAACCCAATATTCTTTTGTTGTAATTTTGATAAAAAAAAAGTATTTCTCTCTTCTCTCCATCTACCACCTTACTCAACAGAACATTCAAAATGTAGCAATAAAACATTTATTTCTCTCTATATATAATTATAGAATTCTATAACAATAGAATAACACTATGACCTTAAGTTTAGGATGGACCTACTCAACCCCTGAATTATTCTGGTATCTAATCCCTATAATACAAAACCTTTCGTAAAATCATTAATGCTCCTTACTTTGCAAAGAATAAACTCACTCATCCATAAAGATCTTAATGTTCTGTATGATGCTGACTTGGCTTCCAGGCAGGTACCGATTCCATTATCACTCTTACCGTTTAGTTTCAATCCCTGCTTCCTCTGCGATTCTTAATAATCCTCCGATGCGACCGAAAAAAATATGGCATCGTAACTATCTGATTTATCATTATTATTGGGTGTTCTGCCAAAGGTCAGTGTATCTACATATGCAATATTTCACATCATAGTATTATATTTCTATTTTTATTGTGTATTTAATACAGTTTTAGAAGTTAATAAATATGTTAAAAAATCTAGTGCGGGCAACACACGACTTTCACTTACCTCAATTTTTAAAATTAATGAAAGAATTTTCAAATACAGTTAGAAATAAAAATACGTGAAACTATTAAAGAATTAATTAAATTGAATTTATATATAAACATGTGTTTTATTAAAAAATATATTATATTATTATCTAAAATAATCAGTTAGTTTTATCTTCATTTTATCACTCTTTATTAACTTTTAAAAGCTTATGTATAAGATAATATTTTTTTCTAAAATCTTTAGCTTTCCAACGGTGTATCATACATGTATAGTACTGCTCTTATGTCAAATAAAAAAAAATTCCATTAATATTTTTTTTCTGTTTTCTCCTTTAGTTGGGTATCGAATTCATTCAATTTATATATTTACCTGTTTTTAATCAGTGGTAACAAGATAATATAGTTATTTTTATAGAATCAACAAAATTAAAGGTACTTTAGAGAAAGGAAATTTAAAATATCAGCATTTAAGCCCTGTCAGACCATTTTAATCCGTTGATTTACACATTTTTTTTGTCTTTTTTCTAGTTGGGTTTTTTAAATGTTTACCAATAATAAAAATATCAATGCAAAAATTGTTTGTTGATAATATGAAATATTACATTTAGTGCTTTGTAAAGGAGTAGGGAATCTATAAATAATAAATTAAGGTTTTATATTAAATAAATAAATAAATTTACACACACGAATATTTTCTTCGAAGTTACCAAATGGGCTCATGTTATAAATAACAGCAAAGCAAAATACCAGTTAACGTGCATCAACTGAAAAACAACAGCAGAAAAAAAAAAGTGGGAGGGAATAAAGTAACTTTTTTTTAGCCAATAAAGCTTAAGATATTTTTCACATCACGTTGTTTTCTTTCCATTATCGGTAATTTTTTTGTATGTTTTTCTTGCTTATAGTGCGTTTAAAGTATAGAAACGAGGAAGAGCTTCCTTATATTCATATACACATTTTGTTTTATTTGGATTTTATTAATTAATTTTAATCTAATCATAATTTTAGTGGTGGCTTGTGCAAAAACTTAGTATCATGAATTTGTCTTGTGGAAAAATCTAATATAACGGCCACTGAAAACCAATCTTCTAGGATTTCAAGAGGAAGAAGACCCAAGTCCTAAGCCTATCTCCAGAATAAAAGGACCTGCACCCTTAACCAAATTGATATGTCAGTGCGTTTGTTAGGTCTTTACTTGAAGCACAACCAGCCTGCAGGTAATTTAACTATTATTCATTGTACATGCAATTTAATAATTTTAATTTGTTTTTCTTACAGAA
Source organism: Piezodorus guildinii (assembly GCA_023052935.1). Classification (NCBI taxonomy): domain Eukaryota; kingdom Metazoa; phylum Arthropoda; class Insecta; order Hemiptera; family Pentatomidae; genus Piezodorus; species Piezodorus guildinii. Next base: position 149,356,747 of record CM041293.1, on the reverse strand, counting down.
TCGATTTAAGATACTTTGTTTGAACATTTTTATTGATATTTACAAATGTATTAAAAAAATACATCAAGTACATGTGATAGTTATATAATACAATGACAGGATGTACATGAAGAAAAGCTTCCAAGTGAAAATATAATATTCTAAACTAGATGGTCCCGGGGAAATCTCTTTTCAGGCGTCTCTGAGGATTATCAGGAATCAACGAGGAAGAAATAATTGAAACTAGTGGGTGAGAATGGATTCTGTCATGAAAGGATTGATACCTGATCAAAGTATAATTAGTAGCAAAGGATACATTAAGGTTTTCATGGATGAATTTTTTATTTAAGGATTTTATATTGTGAGGATTATATACGAGAATAATTAGATGGATTAGTAGAGCCCCATTGCTCTACTCCGTAAATCCAGATTGTTCTTATAAAAGTCATGTACATGAGCCTTTTGTATTTAAGAGGACAGTTTGACCGTTTGTCTAGTAAATGTTGAAGCAGCCTAAATCAGCGATCTAAGATACTTAAGTGAGATAATCAATACAAATTAATTTTCGGTTTTTACACCAGTACATATTCGGTTCACTGAAATAAGCTGAAGCTACCAAAAAAACAAGGGGGTATAAAGTGTTTTATACTAACAAAACTATTTTGGTTATTTACACAAAAATATTCACAAAGATAACTGGTTTCCAGAAATAAATAAACAAGGGATGTGCTTTATCACTATTATATAGTTATTAATTAAATTTCCTGCAAATGAAAAAATCAACTATTTAATTCCATCAATATAAATCATGCTATAGCCATCTGCCTAGTTTGTTCCTGTGACACAAAGCAAAAGGTTTTTCTTTAGCCCCAACACTACCAGTAACCTTCATCGATGTATATGTATATTTTTGTAAGTTTAGGTGTATGTTTATATATATATATATATATATATATATATATATATATATATATATAGTGTATTGTATATAAATATATTTTAGGTTAAAGGTGGTGTATATATTTTACAGTAATATTTTAATTATAATATATTTTTTAAGCATTGGTAATAGTACTATTATTAATTTTTTTTATTGTCTGTTTTTCAATTTCTTTGTTGTATTTTTTTTATTGTGATAAGTGTATAAACCTAAACTGTAAATCTGCAAGGACGGCAGAGCTATGTACATTATTGTATCTTATATTATAATAAATACATAGAGGATATGTACCATTATCTTGAGGTCTGCTCTGTGTTATCGGAAATAAGGATGCGTTGCCCAGACAGCAATATAGAAATTATCTAAACGGTGAAAATTGGGTAGCATTATATAATTATCATTTAAGGGCCTGGGTATATAGATACATGCTTATTTCAGAATTCAATATTTAAAGAAAGGGGGAAAAATGAAAAAATAAAAATGTTTAGTTATTTTTATGTTATTATTATTATTATTAATACAGGAGCGGTGTGGTCTAGTGGATAGAGCGCTAGTCTGTTGTGCTCCGGGTCCTGGGTTTGAATCCCGGCTTTGGCGGAATATTAATTATTCTGTTAATTCAGTCGGAGGGCGAACCTAGGGTATGGAGACCCTTTTGGGAAGAGCCAGCCTCTATAAAGTGGGTACATAAAATAATTGGGGGAAAAACTGGCGGCTGAGCGCGATTAAGGATTAATCACCTCAATGCACAGTCGTTGACCTAGAAACAGTAGGGATCTCTTTATGTACTGAGCCCAAGACCCTCATGGGTTGTAGTGGTACAGGTTTTTTATTTTTATTTTATTATTAATACAATATTTTTAAAGAATTTTTAGTTAATGCATAGTGAGCAATATATATATCCAACCTAAATATTGTTTAATTTGTTGATTTCTTTAACGTCACTTCAATCAGGCAATGTTAGAGTGAGAGTCCTAAATTTACGTTATGCAGGTTTAATCATAATAGGGATGTTTAACGATGAACTAATATCTCACAGGAACGGTACCACTCTTTTACATCTTCTCTGGAAAGACGAAATATTTGTACCCATGGCTAAAATGTATAATATAAGCTTTACGTATACATATTATCTTTAAAATATAAAATATACCAAAAGTCTGCATAGGTTCCGAAAGAGCATTTTATAGGTCTTTATACCATTTATATTTAACTGCCCCATTAGTTAGCCTTTTATGCATCTATAGATATAAGGCATTGTGTGGTAAATGTCCAATAATAAATCAAGAGAGCTTTATTCCTTTCAAAACAGAGCAACTGGAAGGCATTAGCAACATTAAAGTGTTCCATTCAGTGTTTTTTTTTCCCTCCCCACGCCACAAATTAAATTCCCGGGTTGAAGAACGCAGGGGTCAACTAGTTGTTTTTTACATTCATGAGAACACTGAATATTCATGCAGGCTAGGGGAGCTGGTCATCTGATTCGTTTTAGGGCAGGGGCTTCTATTATAGTAAACTCTTTCGCATACCTTTTAGATAGGTTACTAATCGAGTTACGGTTATTCCGAATAGAGATACAAATTGTAACTGTTTCTTCTTTCCCTAACACCTTTTTTTTTTTTTTTTTGCTAAGGTGAGAATAATTATTTTTTATGTATTCATACAATTTAAGATCTAATACGAAAAATCTAGTGCAGGCAACACAGGACTTCACTTACCTCGGTTGTAAAAATCAGTTTAAAAACTAATAAATAGAGATTAAAAAACAAAAATAATTAGCTTCGTTGAAAAAAAAAAAAAAGTTTTAGTTTAAGTAAATATAAAGCTGTTATCCTACAATAATGAGTTAGTTTTGTATTCTCTCTATCACTATACATTGCATTTTACAACTTTGTGTTTATTATTTTTTTTTTTAATCTTTAACTTTACAACTGTTAAAGATTTAAATTGGGGTTACCTGTAGCATGTTTGTTAGCATAACAGCCTCCTATGTAAAAGGTCACGGATTCAAACCTACAGGTTTTGATTTTAGATTTACTTTTGGTTTTTTAAACAATTTATCTATTTTATTTATTAATACATTTTGTATGAATGAGGTAACTTGGCTCTATTAATACCATTCTAATTGAAAAAAATTAATTATAATATAATATAATGTCAGATAAGCTTAAGATGAGACTATGGACTAATGAACTGCTTCATTCGATTCTTTTATTTTTGTAATTTTTTCGTTATTTTAACATTAGAACAGTATAATATACCGTTGGAAAACCAAGGGTTTTAGAAAAAATATTATCTTTTGTACAAAAGAAAAGGTAATGGAGAATGAATTAAAGCGGATAAATCTAAATAATTCTTGTAGGTTATGATAAAATTCCTTAATTTTGATTAAAATCAAGTAAATTTAAAGTCAAGATACCTCGTAAGGTTTATTAATTTGAAACAGATATATAAAGAATAATATTAACAATCATATCAGTAAGTTAAAATATACAATATTATTAAATATAGGATCTTCTTATATTCGGCCAGTGACCCAAGTAGCTGCCGCTAACACTATCTGTCAGCGAGCATGTGAAGCATCCGCTACAGATGTCGCTAAAAGATCACCATATTTTTTTGTGTTTTAATTCGTTTGTATTTTTTAATTTATATCTTTAGTTCACTTTTCTTTTTTCAGACGTTTCAAGACACTTATTTCAGTTCCTTTATTTATTTATTTTTTGTTTTAAAGCACCATTGTCTTTCATTTTTTACAATCACAAATATTTCGTTATTTAATTAATTTTTCTTTAAATTAGGAATGGTTTAAAATTGCATTAACTTAATTTTCGTTTGAATCATCAGTACTATTTTTTTTTTTATATATTTGAATATGACGGTTATAAATCATGATAACATTACGATTCAATGAATATTGCCATCGTTTAGCATTTAATAGTTGACCTTTCGGACAGTTAATGCCCCCATAAAAGTCAGAGGAGCTCACACGATAAAGGCGGTGGGGGTCAACCTTAAGGACGCCTTCATATATCCTCGTAATGGTGAACTTTACCCGGAGCAGCTTTGTGTCCAAACCCCTCGTTCTTATACTTACTTAAATATTTATGGTAGCATATTCTCAGAAGCATCTGACCCCCTCACTCCATAGAAGTAATCCCCTGATAGATCAAATAAACTGGAAGGTTCCGTCTTCCAGTTATGACAGCTGTCAAAATCTAAAACAGACGTAAGCCTACAAAATCTTGTATGCTAAACATACGGTTCCAAATTGTTTAACTTTGAATAAATTAAAAAAAATTACATATAATATTTAATTTTACTTCCGAAAAAGAAAAATGTATAATTTGTATCAATTTTTTGATAAGTACAGAAAATTAAAAATACCTTCCTCTAATGTATTTTTAATTTTATAATGTGATGATGATTTGAATAAATTGACCATATCAACCTATTAGCTAAAAAATAAAAATATTAAATACAGAACAATAAGTAAAAAATAGAAACATTTTGGATTCAATTTACATAACTAAAAATTGAAATAAGTCAGTAAATTATGAATTGAATTAAAAAAAAGTAATAATTATGCAGACATAATTAACAAATTAAATTTCTGATTTAGAACAATAAATAATAGATAATAGTCATAACCTCCAGCCATAAATAATGTTTTGATATTAAAGATATATATGTATATGCAATGGTATAAAGGTTGTTGTTTATTTATTTAACGTCACTTTATGCTACTATGGCTAATCGGACGATACTACAGTGGGAGTCCTAAATTTCGCCTATCCAGGTTTTATTAGGATAGGGATCTTTAACGAGTACCTGACATCGCACAGGCTCGGGACCAATGGTATAAGGGTTAGGGAGTGGGGTTAAGGTTCAAACTCCAGTCTACTCCTAGCCTTGTGTTAATAGTTTTAATAGAATATAGATATTTAAAAAAATGTTAAAATTGTAACAATTAATATATAAAAAATAGAAAAATGTGACCATTATTAAATTAAATAAGAAATTCAAGAGTTTGACAATAGTAAAAGATTTGTTTTTATTAAAATGGAGATATAAAACTGATTTAATGTATTATATTGTGATTATGAATTGTTTAATTGTGATATTTACTATTGTTGAATGTTTAAATTATTATACTATTAATTTGTTATTCTATTGCGCCCTCACTCAGCTTCGCTGGCTCTGACCAGTGATGCGGCTGAGAGGGAGGCGCTGGGATCCCCCGGATTCTGCTTGTCCTCCACAAGTGGGGGGAAGGCGGACTCCGATGGTGGTTCCCCAACAAATTGTAAATATTTTATATAGGTATGAGTGTGTTCATGTTTTGTTTATTTATTTGTTAACATAGTATTTATTTAATTTATAAACTTTGTTTGTTATTATATACCTTTATTAATTCTAGTTTCATATTATGTAACTTGACTTTTCTTTTGTTTATATTGTATGAATGTTATCATGTAGCAATATTATTATTGTCCATAGCGACAAACTGTAATATATCCAAATAAATAAATATATAACATCTAAAAAAAAAATTGTTATTAGTGGATGAATAAAATTCTGAAGATGAGGCGTATAGGCCACGAAACGTTAATTATGTATAATGAAGAATAAATGAATGATAGTTTAAGGAAGATACTGTTAACTAAATAGCGTAATTAATTTAATACTCTTATAATATTTAATCTAAAACATATGTTTCTATCGGAACTAAATATAATTCTTTAAACCTTTTTAAATTATATTTATTAGTTCTTAAATCGATTTTAACAACAGAGGTAAGTGAAAGTAGTGCGTTGTCCCAAACAGATTCTTAACTTTAGTTGAATAATTACTAATGCATGCATATTTTATAGTTTAGGTTCCTCCTCTATATCAATTTAGGTTTATCAAAATTTATTCGCTGTAGGATAGTAGGGTTACTACACAAAACATGTTTCTTGTAATTCTCCGCCTGTGATTTATATATATTTATGTATGTGTATGTGTGTGTTCATAAGTTTGTTTGAATGTGTATACATACATATATAGAAAATCTGTTTTACATATTGGGGTATTGCTGCCATTTCAAATCATCCATTTCAAGATTTCCACTGCACGCTTTTCGGTTGTTTACTGCACAAAAATCCGGTCTCTAATTATGATTATATTATTCAATTAGAAAATGCCATTATTTTTGTTTTTTATCAATTAAATTAATCTTGAACATAATAGACCTACAACAAGCCCAAGAGCCCATTGAAGACATCTAATTATTAAGCGCTGAGTAATAGTTTGCAACGTTTTACCTAACGGTGAAGGAATATATATTTTTTATCTTAGTTTGGACGGTAAAATGTATTTTTTTTTTAGTTTAGGTTGGGGACTACCCTTCGGACCCCGAGTGGAAGAAGAGGGGTGGTCCAGACAGCCGAGCGAGAACAGATTTTAATCAGTGTCAGTTGCAGTGATACACAGCTAATTATTTCGGACCAATTGATGGCCACTCCACCTACAGCTGGGCCCCTTCTCACTGCTATCTCAAAATGAATAATGGAAATCTACTGAATAATCACGGCTTCAGCATCCAGTTTATTCAGATTTTTCTCTTTTCTATCTTTTTTCCCCTATTTTTTTTTCTATTTATTCTAAAAAGGTTTTCACAAATAGGGGATAACTTGGTTTTCCCCCAAGGTTGTGCAATTTATCACTGTCTAGACTATGTTTTAGGAATATTATTAAAATTTTATTCAGTAAGGGATAGGCTGGCGTACGTTATATTATCGCGAGCCGTTAAATTTTCTTTTATTTATTATTTATTAAAGTTTACAATTGTATTAGTTAATAAATGAAGTAAATAGGTTGTCAGATAAAATATGTGGACAGAAAATGTCCATTTGCTGCACTCAAGTAGGTAATCTAAACTAGAAGGTCTGGAGGGCATATTTTTTTAAGACGTCTCGGAGGATTGTAAGGAATAGAAGAAGAAGCAAATAATTGTAATTAGTGGTATAGTGGAAATGAAGTTTGTTAAAGGATTTATACCTGGTTTGGGTAAAAAACCGTTTAACGTTAACATTAAAATGAATTATTTGCGGAATAAATTGGAAAAAGTACAGATGATTGCTACTCATAATATTTGCATTCATATATATGATAATAGCTATAGGACGCATCTTCGGTAAGAGTTTAGTTACTCTAATACATGAAGAACTTATTTAGCGATGACGTTTTTAAATTTTGTATATAAAACTAATTATTTTTTTTATTATTCCTGAGCATAACTTAACTTTTTTGTATTCTTAGTTGTTAAAAGCTTACAGGTGACAATAAATTATTAATCTATAAACAATACGAAAACTAATCTGAACCTACGGACTTGAACTGTGGGAGACAGCTAAACGTTCTAACATCAAACAAATTCAATTCTATCAATCCAAAGTCCTCCAGAGAGTATTAAATGCTCCTTATAATGTCACTAACTATACCTTGCACCACGACCTTTATATTCTATTTATTTTAGACCTATTTCCATCAAAAATTTCAAAAATCCATCAGAAACTCATTCATTATCTTAATCTTCTAGTAAAATCCACATACATCCTATCCTAACTATCCAGCTCCACTCGTCCATAAAACCCTTCTCAAAGGTTGGCCCCGAGACGTTTTGCAAATACTCAGGCTGTAGTTCTGACACTGGTCAGATTTTTCTTTTTGTTCTCACCAGTGATGCGGCTGAGAGAGAAAGACACTCGGATTCTGTTTGTCCCTCCACAGGTGTCAATGATTGTTCCAGAGGCTTATACTCTAGAATCCCTAATTACCTCTTCTAAGGCCAGATTAAACAAGAGACCAAGGCCATCGCCTTGCTGCAGACCACTCCTGGCCTCAAATTCTGGCGAGAGATCTCTCTGAATAATACTGGGCATTTCACTTAATCCATTGTGATCTTTATTAGGCGCATCAGTTTAGGGGGGATTCCAAGATCATACAACTCTTCGTACAGCTTAGACCTTTTATGCTGTCGTAGGCACTCTAAAAATCGACAAACAGATGATGCGTAGTAATCCTATACTTCATGGATTTCCCTTGTATAGTCCTTAGGCTGAACATCTGGTCGACTGTCGATGTTCCCCTCCTGAATCTTATCTGGTGTCTTCCTGGTGGAAATGGAGTTTTTCATGAAGCGTATATTTACTGTAAGAAATTGTTATTCTTAAGGGACATAGTTCCAGTATAAAGTTATTTAAGAAAAAAAAATAAACGTTAATGAATAAAGAATCACAAAACAACCATTCTCAGAAAATGCTACTAAATTATTTTATTAGTATATTGTCGTAAAATTAGTTATCAAATAACATCAGATAAAAAAAGAGTAATTTGAGCAATCTACTTTATACTGAATTCTGAAAGAATTTATTTTTAATAGTGTATTAAATTAAAGTTTGCTTTTATTTCTATTAGTACATATTCAGGTGGTTGGTGCTCATAATTAAAAGGTATAACTTTTGTAGACTTTTCACACAACAATAACATGAATATACTCACATTTCAGTCGAATGGGTCTCAAGAAACACTCCTTTCTTTTCTATAAGATCCGAAAGTGAAGAAATAAGATGCGTTTACCTAAAACAGAGAGATGACATTGAAATACATTTCCCCTCCGGGCACAGGAGACTAGGCATTAAGCATAAATCAGGGATGGGTGATAGCATTTGTCATGGTTTGGAGTATTGAATGCTTTGGGCCTCCTAGCACCTATTTGGATATAGCGGGAAAGGGAGGGGACTAGTTCCAACAAATGGGATTTTAATGGCCCCACACACATAACTTCTATAGCAGCATCGATCCTTATCCATTAAAGGAATATATTAGGATCCAGCAATTTCATCAATGGTGAGTAATGATTATCGTTTTGGAAATTGCTTTTCCCCAGGTGAAAAACATTGTTTGGTCAATTGGGAGAAAATTATTTCATATACATTGGAGCTATTTTTGAATATTTATGTTTAGGAGTGATGTTTAAAAACAGATACACGCAAAAATATGTGTGACAAGTTGGCTTCATTTTTATTCAACTTTTAATTATTTTAAATTAAAAAAATCTGGTGCGTGCTACACACAACTTTCACTTGCCCCCGTTATTTATACCAGATTAAGGAATTCAATCAAATGGGTTTTTTTTAGTTTCTACAGAATCATGTGCCTTATTAAAAAATCTATAATATTATTATCAAAAATAATCACTTAGTTTTATTGGCTTTTCATCACTCTCTATTAACTTTTAAAAGAGATAATATTTTTTCTAAAGTCTTTAGCTTTCCAACGGTATATCATACATGTATATTGATTGCTGTTCTTATGTTCAAAAACAAAAAAATGCATTACAAATATATTTTTAGTTTTCTCCTTTAGTTGTTTTCCAAATTCGCTCAACATGCATATTTAGCTCTTATTTATCTAAACTAACAAGACAATATGTTTATTTTTATAGAATATACCAAATTAAAGGTACTTTAGAAGACATTTTTTTGAAATATCAGTATTTAAGCCCTGTAAAACTATTTCAATCAGAATGAAACTTACATGATATTAAGGCCCGTTCAATGTTATATCGACCTAGCGAGTTCAATCAAAATCGTTAGAGCCGTTTTTAATAAAATCGTAAAAAGGTGAAAAATGCTGATTTTGATGAAATTTTTTTTGTAACATCTCGGGTGTACAGTTGTCTTAAATATAAAATTTCAGTTTCAAAGGACTTTTCGTTTCCTCCCGGGAATCACCGGGACACACGGACACACACACAGACCTTTTTGCGGGACTTGGTTATTTAAACTCAGGAGGCCCTAAAACTTGGATTTCCGTTGAAGACAAAAATTCGAAAATTTTAACGAACGCAATACTTTCCCTTACTATATAGTCATAGGTATAAGGTAATACAGTGGCGCTACAGTCCAATGTGAATCTTGGCATCCTCAATGAGCCTTCGCTAGGAGGCTCGTTCCTGTGTAGCCGCTTTCCCATGTATTTCGCGTGCCATGATACAGTGTAATCCAATAAATAAAAAAATGTATATATATTTATAATATTTAGGATATATGGGTCCTTTCATTGAATTTATTGTATGAAGGGGTCCGCGAAAAATGTTTGTTGGGAACAACTGCTCTAAGTTTATTTTACGTTGTCCTGTGAAATAATCATATTGAATATTAACACCTCATGCGAAATGTTAATACACAGCTTAAATAATTTTTTCAAGATTGTAGGAAAGTTGCATGATGCACGCAGAATATATTTTATTTTTATTTCTTTACTACAAATTTATGATATGATTATTATAATTTTTAACAATGTGACCAACGACTTCCTCTTAGTAACAAACTAAGTTAGTAGTTTGTTTATATAAATTCTTTAACTTCAATTTTTTTTTTCTGAACTAGATTGATCTATTTTGTATTATATTTTATTTTATCAATATGATTTGGATAATAAACATTAGGATTCTATAATTCCATTCTCGTATTAAGTATGAATAAAATAAATAAATTACTTAAAAATAACATATATGGTAATAAAATAAAGAGATCAAAAATAATTAAATAAAGGTAAAATAACTAAATCAAATAATAAAGCACTAAGTTTGTAAAACAAGAAAAATTAAGTTAAGAGAAATACTTTTTTTTAATTAAGCAATTCAAACATCCAAGATGGCTTTATTTTGTTGTAAAATAAATTATCCCACATTCTTATATATATACTATGTTAACAGACAGCCTATGCGAATCTAGAGTCGAACTCCTAAGGAGATCCTAGAACCTCTCACTCAATTACGTCACTAATATCATCATAAGTGCTTTAACCTCATGCACTCAGACCTTATATAGGTAGTAATTGATAAATATCAATAAAGTTTATATAATAATATCTTGCTCAAGTTACTTCAAGGAAAAACTGTATACTAAACCTATGATCCAAATATAATCAGTAAAATAAAGGCAATTCAAGCGAGTTAACGAAATAATCTATAATAATATTTTAAGTATTCTTTTTTAATGAACGAAATTCCTTGAAACTAATAATTTAATTTTTTTTTCAGTACGGGAGGATGGTTAAATATTCCATAACGATACCTTAATCTTAGTTTAATAAGAAGCGAGTTTCGCAATAAATCCCCTTCTAGTCGAGTAATCACTCATCTTCAAAGTAACCAGTACTTCCAAGATATTGCCATTTTCTTGATTAATGGTCACAAAGAAGCTTATGAAATATCTAGCCATACTAACCTTTCCTTTCTCTTTTATCGTAATAAAAAAGGAAATAATGAAACCTACCTTTTGTATCATTAAAACTAGAGTATTGGCAGTATAATGTCATTGCTTTCGGTATAATCAATAATCCTTCAGAAGACGCAATGAAAAACAACATATAATTAGGTTAATTTGTTCATTTGAATGCTGTGCATAATATGTTTGTAAAAAAAAAAAAAAAAAAAAGTTTAACGTATTTTTAATTATTAAAAAAAAAGCTAAAAGTATCACATCTCATGAAAGTATTCAGTAAAGAGAGGGATTCATGTATGTAGAGCAACGGCACTGCAAGAACGCAATACAATTTTTAGGTACCCACTTTGTAGAGGATGGTGGTCTGGAGCAACAAAACCAAGAAGTTTGAATGAAATGTTACTGAACATAAATATATCAACAGTATATATATATATATATATATTGTGTGTGTATTTATCATGCTACGTTTTCCATTGAACTTTTCTTTTCATCGTTTCCGCTTGGAACTTAAAACGCAGGGTGGCGGTTGGTTCCATCATTTTTTAACTTCGTTTCCACTTCAACTACGTGGATATGACTCAAATTTAACTTTTATTTATTACATTCACTTACTTATATATGAAATGAATATAGGAATAGTAACGGAACGTATTGCGATCGTGGAAATTTTCAAATTCCAATTTGCATCGTAAATACACCTTTTAGATATGTGTGTATGTGGCAAGCCTAGTTCAAAAAAAAAAAAAGTCGAACGAAACAAAAATTTAAACAACTACACACCAACTATAAGCCCCGACTTTAAAAAATATGTTTAATGAGGTTAAAATAAATGTATTGCGATTCATAGTTTGCTTATTTTTTATATCGATTTCAAATTTTATATAGGCTACTAAATTTATATTAATGAATCACCCTGAAATTGAACTACTTGAATTACTTGGAATTGCTGCTCTTGCACGAATATCTCAGTGTAAAGAATATGTTACGTTTTAATTATTTTTTTTTACCGTTTTAATTAACGTTGTTATTATGTAATCATATCTACATTATTATAATTATTATTTTTATTCTTATATAGTTCTTTCTTGTATATGTTTAATATAATTATTATATCCAGGGGTTAATGACCTTAAACCAAAACAAATAACCACCAATTTTTGAGAAAATTATATAATATATCATCACTATATATGTATTTATAAATAGATAAATAAAATTGTATCTGTTTTATTTAGTACAACGGGTAGTTAAAACCACATGGCTAGCTGGCCTTGGCCAACCCTTAAATTATAACTAGAATTGAAGAAGACCCCTATAAACTCTGTCCTTGTATCTAATACGTTCAAATTACTTTTTTATGTCATAGAGCTCACAAACACACGCCTCTAGCTATTAACAACTGCCCTTTACACTAGTCCACAGCTGTAACGTTAATTACACTCAAGTATGAGACATATCACATTTCAGAAACATTCTTTTTAACTCGTACACTTATTTTGGTCATTTAAGGACTTATATCACTATTAAAGCCAAATATATACACTTCATATCCTAAATACAATAACTGTTATATAGAATATGTTTTTTAACATAAGGCATATGCCAAAAAATAGTAAACATATGTAAGATCTAATTGTGATCAGTGACTACAAGAGAAAACCTGATCGTTTCTAAGTAACTATATTAGGGTATACCAATTTATAAAAAAGTGACTGATATGAAAATCAATAACAAATTCAAAAGGAAATCTTCTATCAATACTGTTAATTTCAAAACACTATATCTCTTCTATATCTGAACCGATTTGAATGACTTTTTCTTTCGTTTCATAGAAAATTTAATTACATATCAAAGAGCTCTAAAAAAATTACTATCGAAAAAAGAGAAATGAAAACATTAAAGAAGTCTAGTATCAGCGCTTTTGTTTTATTATTTTCAATATTGAACCTTTGTAATCGACCAGCAAAAAAAAATATCCCTTCCCCCTTAAAATTTGAGGGCTTACGTTTTAAGATACGTAGAACAATAATTTTTAAAAATTTTTTGTCAACATCCCTCTGTCCGTGGATTTCCTCCAGAACTACTTAACCATTTTTTTTTTTTTTTTTTTTAGATAAAAATACCTCAGCATCCAACAATAATTTTAACGATAACTAAGAATCCGCGAACACTTTAAAAAAAATAAATTAAAATTTTATTTATAAAAAAAGGCCCATAACTCAGTTATTTCTGAAGATATAAAATTCGTTTTTCCAAGCTATGGATTAATAAATAAATAAAAACCAACAATAAAATCAGTTAGAATGGTTCAGCCATGTCTCGAGAATGTCGTAGGATCGCGGGGCAAGAACATAGTATGAGGTAGAAACGAAGTAAAGGAGACAAAGATTGTGACTTATAAAGACTTAGGATAAAGAGGGCCGAGAAGGTTGCAGAAAAAGGGATATGAAAGATTGGAGATCAGCAAGAGAAATAGCAAAGAATAGGAATGCGTGCATCAGCCTCTGAAAGAGACCCCCCACAATGCTGTGGTGATAGAGAGGAAGGATAGAAAATGAAGAAAATAAAAAAAATTAATTTAATACAAAACGTAAAAAAAAAAAAAAAATCGGTTGAGATAATGCACATATAGTGTTTGAAAATTAACAGTGATGATGTCATTTTACTTTGAATTATTTATTGATTTATATATATATATATATATATATGTTAATTGCCTATAAACAGCAAAATTTACAGTTATACACTAATAAAGTTATTGGAAAAAAAAACATTCTGTAATTATTTTAAGGGTTTTTCTGGTATATATATAAAATGTTTTTTTCCCAATAACCATATAAGTGTATAACTGTAATATAAATTTATATATAAATTTTTAGGTAGTTAGTGAGGAAAAAAGATAGACAATCGAATTATATGAAAAACCAATCGATGTCACTAATGAACCACTTATAATCATCAGTGGTTGTTCATGAGAATCAGATATAATCCAGATCCGTCTTTAACAGGGACAAACCTCCTCGGGAGTAGGCAGGTGAATTGTGACACTTGACATTTCATGAATAATTCACTCCCCTGTCCTCAGCATTACTCCATTCACAGTAAATATTGATCAGCGGTGTGGCCGACCTACTAGACTTTATAGCAGATATGTGTGATCTCAGCACTAGAAGACTACGAGCTTAGAATCCATATTTTTTTTTCTGAGAATTCGACGCTTCACAATCAACGCCTTATCTTAATTCACTGATAATGCAAGTTTGTATCTATTGGGTTGTCCAAACATAGCTTTAAAACATATATAGAATAGAATAGAAAAATATTTTTATTCTGGTACAGGGTTCCTTAGGAACAATTGATATGTACAATTAAGATATGCAATGTGCCTTGCCACAAGACCAAAGGATTATTATTAATTCTTATTCACAATGATATAAAAAGAAAAGAAAGAACACAATAAAACAAACTTCTGATAGATTGATGTGTTAAACAAAACTAAACATTGAAACTGATTCATAATAATTGATCAATATAAAAAATATGAACAATAAATAATGAATTTTCATTCTAGTTTGATATTTGATTTGAAATATCTTATTGAGCGTCTGTTTGGGATGACAGTAGGCACTGGAATAGATGGGACTTAAATGATGGTAGGGGAGACGCATGGCGGATATGAATAGGTAGGGAATTTCAGAGAATAGTAGAGCGGACAAGAAAGGAATGATAAAAAGTTGTTGTCCTATGGGTTGGAGTATAAAGGTCGAAGAGGCGCGATCTTGTTTGGAGAGAGTACACTGACTATTTTAATTGCACAAGTCTGTAGATATAGGGAGGTAGCTGGGGGTTGATAATTGGTAAAGATATGATTCAAGGAATATTGTCTGCGGATAGAGGGAAGAAGCCACTTTAATTCATTGTATAAATGGGTGACATGAGACCTCTTTATTGTACCAAGGACACATCTTAAAAATATGTTCATAATTCGATATGTTCTATATATGATCATTTGTATATTTCTGATGCAGTACATGTAGAGATTCTAACTCTTTTACGGACAACGGCCATGCAAAAAGGTGAGATGGTCTAGATCACGCTCACCCGTCAGATTTTCACCCAACTTTTAGGTAACCACTTTATAGAGGCCGGCTATGCCCCCAAGGCCTCAACGGCTTAAATCACAGAATAAATAATTCTGCCTCAGCCGAGGTTCGAACTTTGGCCCCGGAGAAAAGTAAACAAGTGCTCTATCCTCTAGACTACGCCTCTTACTATATTCCTGGATTTACTAATCAAAATAACTTTGAATTCAATGTTTAGGCAGCATTTTAATACTATCTGAATATAATTTAGAATCCTTAGAATTTATAAATTCAGAAAATCCATTTCATATAGCTCATTTCATATAGTTAATAAATTGTTTTGCTTCCTCTCCTTTTGCCACAGTCCACTACTTCCAGATATCGTAGTAATATCTTATAGTAATATCTTTTCATTACAAGTAACGGTTCTGGACAGACATGGATGATTTCTTCAGCTAATTATGCACAAATTTCATTTTCCTGATTTTTTCAGGCGGTAAGGAAGCCATCCTTCTTTATTTTTCATCACCAACACCAATTGCCTTGAGGTTGGCATCAATAGTCAATTTCTTACATCGAGTTTCCATTCTATGAGATCGGGAATTTACTCCCATAAAAGCTTGTAAAACATTTTGAACAAGTGCCGAAGTCCTTCCACGGGCTTCTTCGTCAATCATGTTGAAGTATCACTCGAAAAATAGGGACAAATATCTGGCGGATAAGCTTGACCTAAATCAACTCCTCATATTGCCAATAAAAATACCTATCATTTCTTTTTACAGAACTCCAGATTCAATCGGTTATAGCAGAATTATTTTTTTTTTTTTTCACAAATTTTATTTTATGTACAATGAAGTTTCAGGTTTTTTAGATCAATTTCCACCTTTTTAAATTAGATTTTCATTTCTACGTGTTTATTTTTTTCTCCTAATACTTTATATTACAAATAGATTCACTACGATTCAGTAAGCCTCAAATTTGTTACCAAGATTTAAAGGGATTCTAACTTCAAAGTAAAAAAAACTTCTAGAAACCAAGCTACAGGATTTTAAAAATTGTTAAAATTTGAAAAAACGCAAATAAATTTAGTTTTATTAAAAAATATGAATTGAATGACCTCGCTTATAAAATTGTGTTGTGAAAAAAAAATTCATAGCGTTTTCCAATATTTCTAGTTAATCCTCTCTGTATTTATAAAATCATGTTTGCTTGGTCAATAATCTTTACATACTCCAAAAGAGGATTAGTTAAGGTGATTTTATGCATCACTTGAAACCGAGATTCCTTTTCTTTAAGTGGTATTTTGTTTGCTCAAAATGGAAGAGAGAAAAAAAAATCATTGTCGTTATTTAATGAATTTTTATTTCTGAAAAGGCTAATCCGCGGCAAAGACGGTTCACAAAATTTGCAATGTGTATAGCGTTGTTGGCTTAGTAGAAAACGCTCGGGTCGCTTTAACTGTTAATGATGACAAACTCAAAAATGAACTGAAACATAGCAAATTGTAACTGTTCATAATGGGTGATATATAGTTGATTAAAATTATTTACTAGAATTTGAAGTTTTTATTGAAATCACCAGAAAAAAGAGCTAAAAATATATTTTACAATCCAATACATTGCAATCAAACTATACAATATTTTCAATATCGTCCTTCAGTTTTGTATTTTATGTATACTTTAATACATTGGAATGTAATAATAATATATTAGTATGGTAGGAACTTTTTTACTCCTTCGTATCAATTTAATTAAGTATCGAATTTTTTTAGCTTAAAGTTGTTTAGCGGGAAGAAAATTCTCTCAATGCTTTTTTTACCTGGATTTCAGTTACAATTACCATTAAAAAAGTAATTATCGATAATAGCTTCTTGAAATGATATCAGGTAAATCAGCAAATTAATAATAATCAGTAATAAAATATCATCTTCCTTACAAAGATGACACATTATTTAAATAGGTAATACTATAAACGCAAGCATACAAATTATAAAAGCATCTTATCGAGCATTAATAAAGTTATCTTATATGCAATACATTGATACAAACAATAAATACTGCGACCCATTGGTCGAAAAGTCTATAGAAGTTGGGGAAGGGGTGGCAGTAAATTTGGGACGTGAGAGAAGGCGAACCAATCAGCTAATAGCTCCTCTAACATTGCTACATCAATATTAGCACTTGCTTTAGTTAACAACTTACTTAAATTCCAATGAAATCCTTTGCAGAAGTGACAATCCGTTGCGAATTGTAAAACTGCTTTATTTCTGTATTTAGGTCATTCATAAACTTCCATATAATTAAATAAGATACATGAAAAATATATGTGTATTTTCCTCTGTATTATCTAGCAAAGATTATATATAAATCTGAATCTGAAAATACGCCCAATTTATTCAAGAAATCTTTAAGGGAGTTTTAAAAATCTCGGTATTTTCCAACATTTACGGAGAATAGCGGTCAAAACAAAGTCAAAGGAACTGCGCTCAAGGCCACCGGTTCTATTTAGTTCTAGGAACCCGCTGCCGCTTCAGCACCTAAAACGCAGTTCCCTTTGAGAAGTTAGAATCGGGTATACTGTTTTTCTTTTTCTTATCCCATAAATGTAAGTATATCTAGGTATAGTAGTAAATATACATTAAAGTAATTGAAATTTTTAATTATTAAAATAAATAAACCGTTTCTGTAACTAACTTAATCATACCAAAGTAAAGATACGTTATAAGGCGGCCATGACTCTTCGAGAGTCGTAGTGCCATCTAGGAAGGAAGGAAGGAAAGTAAAGATACATGTATACATGAAACTTATATTTTAGGATGTTAAAAAGTAAATCCAACAATGTGCAAAGTGAAATAAACTATTCCATCCCCAAATACATATGCTTTAGTAGCATTAAGCGTTGTTATATATAGCGTTAATAAGTAGTAGCTATAAAACCAAATGATCATCAAATTATATAAAATTTAATGGGTATTTGTTTATATAATATATTGTTTGGTATAATTGTCCATTTCCGTTTAAAGGAACATCTAATGCGTAGTAGCGATACTATTAGTGAATATGGCTCCATCAACAATTAACCTGCAGACTTCATATTTAAATAAAAATATTTTTGTATGTAGTTAAGGGATAGTGATGTCATAAACCATGATCGTTTTATTTTCAGCTCAAGCCAATTTAGGTTAAAAAACAAGTTCGGAACCGTGAAATATGTTATATAAAATACCTCTATGAAGATAGAGTTAGTTTTGAGTTGTTAATTTTCAAAGTAGCAAATGTACACACGTCACCTTCACCCTTCAACGTAAATCCTGTCCAACAGTTAAATTCAATTCCATACCGCTTCCTTCCTCAGACACAGTCCGGTACCTTGGCTTTTTACTAGACAAAAGACTGACGTGGAACCCACATACGAGACTTAAAAGGATAGAACTCAACCGCAGATTCGGTCGGTTATACAAATTACTAAACAGAAAATCTCATCTTACAGTCGACAACAAATTACTAATATATAAGACAGTACTGAAACCTATATGGACCTACGGACTTGAACTATGGGGAACAACTAAACATTCTAACATCAAACGTATCCAATCCTTCCAATCCAAAGTCCTCCGAACAATAGTTAATGCTCCTTATTACGTTACCAACTGTACCCTACACCATGACCTAAATATTCCATTTATTTTAGATCTGGTACCATCCAAATTCTCCAAATTCCATCAGAACCTTCTTCATCATCCTAATCCTCTTGCTCAATCGCTTTCCAGCTTCACCCATCCCTACAATCCTCCTCGAAGATTGAAACGGCAGTGGCCCCGCGACGTTTTGTAAACATTTATCTGGAGTTCTGACACTGGTCAGATCCTCCACTCATGTACTGTATGTTTGTGGCTATTCCGCTCTGGCTCGGCCTCCACTGGCATACACCAGTGAAGCGCTGAGTGGGAGGCGCTGGGATCTCTTGGATTCCGCTTCTCCCCCACTTGTGGGGGGAGCAGCCGAGTCTAGGGTTCCTTTGGCTGATTGTATATATTGTATATAGTTAAGTATGCTTGTATGATTTTTATTTATTTCCCAACTTGTATTTATCTCTACTACAGGTTGTTGTTTTGATTTGTTTCTTGTTGCTTTTTTTTTTGTATATACTTGAATTTATTTATTTCCGATTTTATGTAAATTGACTTTATCATTATTGGCTGTATATATTGTATGAATGTGTACTACATCTCTATTACTACTGTTCATTATGCAACAAATTGTAATATTTCTCAATAAAAAAAAAAAAAAAAAAAAAAAAAATTTCAAAGTCAGTCAAAAAAAGAGCATTGATTTCCAGGAGGCTATATTCAGGTATACCATTTACCCAACCAATATTTGACCATTTACTAAAATAACAGCCGTGGCCCTGTAAATATCTGGCTCTCAATTCCAACAAAATATTCAAGTTTGTTCTCGGTAATCAAAACGAATGTTGCGATGCTCATGTATTTTCTGAATCACTTCATTCCTCTCCTCTTCGTTTCCTATTTATTAAAAAAGAAAATTTGTAGTCAACATATTAAGTTTCCCATAAATGCAGAAATAACAATATCAATATGAATTAGTTATAAAAAAAATTCCTGTACACGTACCACACGTCTTTCTTTTACCTCTGTTGTTAAAATCATTTGAAGAACTATAAACAAACTTAAAAATTAAAATAAATATAAACGAATAACATCTTGCATTGATGGGAATATGTGTTTTAGATAGCATAATCCAACAATAAAAATTATTATCTACAAAAATCACTTTTCGCTTTTCGCTTTCCATCACACTCCATTAATTACCTTACAAACTTCTATATATAAGATAATTTTTTTTCTAAATCCCCAAGCTTTTCACCGGTACATTATAAGTCTATTCTTATGTAAAAAAAATAAATAAAAATAAGTTTGCTTTTTTCTTCTTCATTTGGGTGTCAATATCGCTTAACTTGTATATTTAGCAGTTTTTTTTTTTTTATCAATAGTAACATAATGAAATGCTATTTTTTTTTCTAATGCATAAAATAAAATGTAGTTTTAATGAAGGATAATTTTACTATCTGCATTTTAACTCTGTTATAATATTTCGATCAGAATAAAATCTGTATTATATTAAAATATACTACCATTTAAAAAAAAAATCGTATGAGCTGTTTTTGACAAAATGATATTAAAGGGCTCTTCTGGTTCACTTATTTTAATGGAGAAACTCTTTCAACATCCCACGCATTTACGCTTCTATACCTATTCATGGCATATAGATTGTTACAAGAAAATATCTACAGATTTTAACATGAGAATTTTTTTTTTAAATCTTGATTGGGATATAAAATGTTTATCTATAGAGAGGAAAATAAAATGGAAATAACATAAAAAGTCCCCCTTTATCCTTGACCGAGGCATTTAATCCCCGTGGCTAGTCATCAACAGCAGCACGCGGCACTTCTTGTTGAAAGCACTCAATTGCTAGGACCAGAGATTGTTTGAGGTTTTCCAAGTTAGGTTGTGCTCTGTGGCATGCCATTTTCTCCATTTCCGACTAAAGCCGCAAATCTAGATGGTTGATATCAGGGTTTCCAGATGGCCAATCCATGTTCCTGATGAACGTTGGGTTGTTCTTTTTCAGCCACTACTGAGTTGTCCTGGACTTGTGAGCTGGAGTTGTAATACTGCTGGAAAACCCACTGACTTTTAACAATCAGAGTAATATTTAGAGGCTTGACAACAGGTTCCAAAATATCGTCCTTATAGTTTTGAGGGTTTTTCACAAAAATTTAGCTTTAAGGTTTATTAAGGTGCCCACAAAGCAAACTCCTCACCAAATCATCACTGAGAAAGGGTGGTATATTTTCTTTCTTCTTATGACTTCCTGGGCTCCTTTAGAGCTTTGTGCGTACACATGTTCTCATTGCTAAACAAAATATTTTGTTAAAAACACTTGTTATAACGCACAAGGAGAGCTTCTCATCTACCTACTCTAAATTGATTTAGGGAAGTGGTTAACCTTTGTCCTGTCATTCTGCATAATGCACCCATCTTTAAATCACTTTCATTATGCGAGACAGCGATCTCGTGTTTAATGAAATTTATTCTGATTCGAGCAGAATCTTCTCTCACATCGCGAGGAGGATTGTCCATTTAAGGACATCGTTTGTTTTTTCTGCAAGCTTAAAGGCAATATTCAGAAATGCTTGTTCCAATTATAGTTAATGTGGAGAAAATAAAATTTAAAATTGATTCGGGGACAGTCTTTTGTGTTATGGACCTAGGAGAATTGAGGCGTTTTTATATAAAACTCCGAAAGACTAATAGAGTTTTAAGGGGAGCAGACGGAATTTCTAAAAATGTCATTGGAATGACTAAAATATTACTTAAGTACAGAAATATAACAGGAGAGGAAGACATTAAGGTTATTCCTGGCCAAGAAAACCTTTGCTTGGGAAAGGGGCAATTTCTGCTTCCCTGATGTTCAAAGGGAATATATATGAAAGGATATCTCAAACAGAGGTCACTTAAAAGTTTTCTGAAATTTTCAATAGAGTTGGAGAGGTCGTAGGTAATCCCTAAAAAATACAGCTAAAATCGGGAGTCAAGCCATTTTCCGTCCCTTGTCCTAGACGAGTGCCTTTTCCCCTCCGAGAAGTCAAAGCGGAATTGGATGACATGGTTAAAAGGGGAAGGGGGATACAGCCCATTTCTGAGCGTACTAATAACTGTTGTCCAATCGCGGATTTAATATATTAATATGTTTATAGATAAAAAAAAAAAAAAGTTTTAATATTATTGAATTTTCAGATTTGTTTGGTATAGAAATACTTTTGTGATTGTTAACTAATAATTTTATTTGTGTATTGTGAATATCGCGTAAACAGTAAAATACACAACAGTTGTGGTCACAAAAAAAAGCCAGGATGTATAAGGCTGTGTGTAGATTACAACGAGCTTAACAAATAACAAGTTTTGAGAGAAAGAATTATTTTACCGTCAATTGAAGATTTGCTCCCGCCATTGAGTCCTGGAAGAGTATTCTCCTCGACGGGAATTGTGGATTCTAGGGAGTTCCATTAGACCAGGATTCCTGGAAACTTTTTTTTGTTTTGTTTTTAAATTGTTTTATTTAGAAATAACTCAACCTGCCACTATCTTGAGCAATGAGTATTATTGCTACAAGAAGTTACTCATTCCTTATGTACAGTAAAGGAAAAAATAAAACAATTACAAAGACCTAATAAAAAAAACCTTAATAAAGAGAATAATAAAATAAATAATAATAATCTTGGCCACATTCAAAAATATATACAATATTTACATAATACCCCGAGGAACTCCGAATGAAACCCCGACGCCAGGAGATCCCAGCGCCTCTCAGTCAGTCGCGTCACTGGTCTAATAGGCCAGTGAAGACTGAGAGATAGCGCTAGAGTCACAGACTCTGAGGCATGAGTGGAGAAGCTGGCCACAGCCAACACTCAGCATTGCTTAGTAATAAGAGGTCTCTAGGCCACTGCCGCTTCAACCTACGAGATGGGTTATAGGGATGGCTGGAGCTAGATAGGGATTGGGATAAGGGATTAGAAAGGTGAGTAAGCCTCTTTTGGAAACTAACCACTTTCGTGGCTCCTTTTGGGAGATATGTCATTAAACGCCAACCCTTTGGGATATGTTCGGACCCATGAACGTAGCGGATGATAAACTTTAAATATTAACGAACTAAGCTAA
Source organism: Piezodorus guildinii (assembly GCA_023052935.1). Taxonomy (NCBI): domain Eukaryota; kingdom Metazoa; phylum Arthropoda; class Insecta; order Hemiptera; family Pentatomidae; genus Piezodorus; species Piezodorus guildinii. The sequence continues at coordinate 149,333,719 of CM041293.1, read as the reverse complement.
ACTGGTACCACATGACTGAAGTTATTATTGTAGACATTCAATCATATCGGTTTATTATTAAATTGAAAATTTATGTTATCATCAATCAAGCGCGCAGATATCAATGGAGGAATGACAGAATAAGAGAGGAAGTAAGGGTAAGGCCTGTAAAACATGTCATGGAGAAGCGTCAACTAAATTAGTTTGGTAATGTGTACTGGATGGATGATGATGGAAAAGCTAAATGGTTCTTGGAAGTTAAACCATCGGGTAAGCGACCTAGAGGCATTGTGATTACATGGAGAGACACAGGCGAGCCAGAGGCAGCACCACGCTGGGGATGACAACGTTGTTCCTCCGGGATGATGGCACTAAGGAGGTGGCGAAAGAAGAAGAAGAAGTATTTTCGTCACTTGATTTCTTTTCATTAAATTATGACAATCATTACCTTATAATATGGACCAAATAAAATCATATAATAATGTTTTTAATTATGTAAAAAGTATTTCATCCTCTGGCAACTTTGAGCCTAAGAGAAGAATGTATGAATGACTTAAATGTCAAGGAAAGAAAATGTTTAAATAAGATACGAAAAGTGAGAGCATGAATATAAACTAATTTAAAGCCGTTTGAGAAAAATCAGGTCATATTAACAAAGCCGGCAGGTGCTGAAATTGGATATTCAGAGGCAAGAACGCTCTAATGATGTATTACAAGATCAAATTGAATGAAATTCACAGAAGGCACAGAAATGGGGTGTCGTATTTATTTTATTTAAAAGGAGCTTAGTAATATAACATAACCATATAAAACAAAATAGCTTTATTTGATTTTATACTCTTGTGTTTTAGCATACAAATTATAGACGTATTTTGGTTCTATGTTCTGAACTGTTGATGAAAATTTATTATGGTTTTCAGCAGCTTTAAGAAATTTAAACAACTAACAGCCATTGATCAGTACAATTATTATACTATACAAATAATTAATTAAAATTAGAATTATACAAAATCTTTCACCGAGTATATTTATTTGTGCTGGTTATTAAGCTCATACAATAAAAAAGCACTTAATAAAGCTTATTACTATTGTTTTAATACACTAGAGTGTTACATGCAGTAATTTTCCTTTATACAAGTCCATCATAATGTTTCCGGCACTATAAATTAAACTTAAATTACTTGTAAGTAAACTTAATATTTGAAAAACAAAAAAATCTGGTGAACGCGACTTTACTTACTTTCTTTGTTGAAATAAATTTAAGAATTTCTAAATACAGTTAGGGATGAAAAATTAATTATATTAAGTTTAGAGAGAAACCCTAAATAATCTATTATATTATTAAATACAAAAATCAACTGGTTTTATCGGATTTTCATCACTCCCTATTAACTTTTATAATTCTGTGTATAACACAGTATTTTTATGATTTTTTTTTTTTAGCTTTTCAACGGTATATTAAAATCTATATTAAAATTCTTATACTCAAAAATTGCATTAAAAATATATTTGTTCTTTTCATTGTTATCTAGATATCGAATTGGTTAATGTTATAAATTTAATCGATTTTTATTAATAATAAGAAGATAATATTTTTGTTTTTTAATCAACAAAAGCAAAGGTACTTCTGATGAAGAAAATTTAAAATATTAGCATCTAAGCCTTGCCAGGCTGTTTCAATCAGATTGTAACAACATCAAATTCAATCCCATTAAATTTTACATTGATATAGCCAGTTTAATAAAAAACGTTGAAGCCATTCTTTAGAAAATAAAAAAAAGTGCAAAATGCATGGTATAAAGTAGCTTTTTCGAACTAATGATTTTAGTGTAAAAGTTACTGTTACATCTCAGGTGTTTAGTAGTTCTAAAGTTTAAATTTCACACACACATACAGACCTTTTCGTGGGACTTGGTTATTTCGACTCAGGTCCTCCTTCAACTCGAATTTTTGTTGAAAAATTGAATTGGATAATATTCACGATGGTGATACTTTCCCTTACTACATATTTCAAATATACTTCAGTAAAAGAAAAATTAGTATTCTTATTATTTAAAAAAAAAAGTTATTATTATTATTTTTTAAACAATTCAAATGAGAACATCTTTTTACACTGTAAAGTTTAGAAATTGGTCCATTGACTGGAATGCAAGTTGTTTTACGGATTTTTTAAAACTAAGTTACTCAATGATCATGTCAAGTTGAAACGTTTATACAACGTTTATTTCTGAGATTTTTAAGCGGAGACATGAACGTTAATAAAAGTTATTATCAACTAGGATTCATGTAAATTCATATTTATTTTCTTATTATTTATTTCTTTTTTGATTGGTGCACTACGAAAAGTTTGATATCGGCAGGATATAAATTGTACATAATGGGAGTCGCGAGGAAGCCTGGATATGGGAATAACTGTCAGATGCAGGCCGGGCGGTTGGATTGATGGTGTCGGAACCAGCTTACTTTGGTATTACACACGTATTGTACGCATATATAGACTCCGTCATATATTAACTTGTCAGGTTAATGCCTCGGTCAATGAGTAACATCGCATCGTTTAAGTTGCACTAAATCCTCAAGAAGGAATCGTTCGTTAGTCGTAATTATAGTGAGGTTTCATGTATACAGATACGTCTGTGTCAACTCCATGCCGGATACATCAGTACAGTGTGATTAATTAATGATGAGCGAAATTCGTGCCAAATGTTAATGTTAATGAAAGCTAACATTTACATTTACACGTGTGTTAAATATAATGCACATTCATATAAGCAAAAGCTTTATAATTAACGTAAAATAAATTAATATTTCTTATATTATTTCTAAATCAGAAAAATCTGTGGTAGGTTAACACACAACTTTCATATAACCCTCTGAAAAAATTACTTTAAGAACTATTAAATAAACTTAATGTTGAAAAAATTTACATGTTAATTTAAATACTTTATTTTTTTTGTTCAGATATATTAAAATTTGTCGCAATGGACAATAATAATATTGCTACATGATAACATATATACAATATTTACAATATAAAGAAAATAAAAGTCAAATTACATATAATGAAACTAAAATTACTAACGGTATATAATAACACAATTTATAAATTAAATAAATACTAGGTTAACAAATAAATAAACAAAACATGAACACACTCATACTTATATAGAATAAATTTAAATAATGAGTTTATTTAGTTTCGCTAGAAATATATGATATGGCATATAATATAAAAATCTGGTGTTCACAACACACGACATTCACTTACCTCCGTTGTTAAAATAAATTTAAGAATTTCTAAATACATTTCGAGATTTAAATAAATTAATAAAGAATCAATTGCATAGAGTTTCTATAGAAACGTGTGTTTTATTAAATAATATATTATATTATTAACCTTGACAATCAGTTATTTTATTGGCTTTTCATCACTCTTCATTAACTTTAACGATTGTGTGTACAAAAGAATAATTTTTCTAAAATATTTAGCTTTCAAACGGTATATCATACGTCTACATTACTATTCTTAATATAAACATCTAAAAATTGCATTAATAATATTTTTGCTCGTTTTCTTCTTCAGTTGGATACCGAATTCGTTCAACTTATATATTTATTTATCTGGTTTCTATTAATCCTAAAAAAGACAATAGTCAAATTATTTCAATCAGAATGATACATACACGATATTAACGCCCATTTAAATATAACATTGTTATAGCGCAGTTTAATCAAATGGTAAGAGCTGTTTCTGAGAAAATCGTAAAAAGGTACAAAATCCACAGTATAAAGTGCCTTTTCTTGGTAGCTAATTTGTATAAAAATTTCGAAAATATACTTGTCTTAAATATACAATTTCAGTTTCAAACGACATTTCGTTCTTGCGCTAGACATAACCACACACACACACACAAACATGAGAATTTTGTTTGACAATTGCTTATTTGGACTCGGGGTATTTCCTATCGAATTAAAAAAAAAAAAAAAAAAAAAATACGATCACAATAGTTTCTCTTACTATATATTTCGTATCTAGGTAAGTTAATGTAAAAATATTGCATAGTTACGTAAAGTAATCAGTAATAAGTTTAGGCCTTATTCGCTACTCTCCATTATCTTTTACAACTTTTATACACAAAGAGGATAATGTTTTTTATTTTTCACTTACCATTATTATATTATATGTTTATAGTATTATTATTATCAAAAACCGAAAATTACATTGAAAAATATGCTTTCTCTTTCGACCTACAGTTGGTCATGAAATTTGTTCAACTTGAGTATTTAGCTATTCTTTATCAAAGCTAATAAGATAATATTGTTTATCTTTTGAAAGGTACCAAACTTAAAGGTACATTAGAAGAAGAAAATATAAAAATTCATTTTAATCAGAATGAAACCCATAATATGTTATGTCCATTAGTTTATGTATATTTATATAGTAAGTTTAATCAAAATCGTTTTTAAGTTAATCCAAAAAAAACCACAAAAGTATGGTATAATGAAGCACTTCCAGTCAGCTGCTTCAAGTAAAATAGTTGCCGTAACATTGTGGGAGTATATTTTTCTCAACATTTTTCTTTTTTGTGCTGAAGTTACCTCACAAATACCTATTTGTGGGACTTGGTTATTTAGGCTCAGGGGACTCTAAAACTTGTATTTTCGTTGAAAATAGGAACCCAGAAATGTTTACGTTCGCAATACTTTTTCTTACTATATATTTCCTAGATATGTAAATAAAAGTAAAAATTTAAATTTACCTAGGTTAAAATTTAAACGATTATTTATTTATTTTTGGTTTATTTTCAATAATGAACCTTTGTAATCGACCGAAAAAAAAGAAAAAAACAATATTCCCCCTCAAGAAAAACTCCACTTCCACTTTAATCAACTATTTCTATCCTATCATCCTCTTCGATTCCTGATAATCCTCCGAGGCGTCTGAAAAGAAGATGGCTCCGTGACTTTCTAGTTTAAAATATTTTTAGAGTGATGCCGATGTATCTCATGTCATGTTTACTATATCCATCACATTTACTTGTTGTATATCATAATACAGTTGTAAATATCAATAAATATGTTTAAATAAAAAAAAAATTCTCCCTCCAAATTTGAGAGCTTACATTTCAAGATGCGTAGAATTCGAATAACGAATTTTAAAAAAAGTCCGTTTGTTCGCCGTACGCCATCCGCCGTCCACAGCTTTACTCCAAAACTTTTTTTTTTTTTTTTTTTTGAGAAGGAAGGTATAAGAGAGGACAGACGTAGAGTATTTGTGTTAGGCAGTTTTTTTTGTGAGGTTATGTAAACACTTGTATTGTATCTAGTAGTAAGAAAAAAAATTATAATGCTGCTGCATTTTTCCCCCAACTGTTTAATAATATTTTTTGTGATATTTAATGTAACAGAGATTTATTTTGAATAGTTATTTTGGGTTGAAATCGGCATAAATTCGATAAACAACATTAGAGGATACGTATAAACATATACAATAAATAATACAGAGGATAATTATTCATTGGTAGCTGGATGCTAATATGATGCGGTAATAGGATCCAGAAACATCCTACCGCCATGAATACAATATGAAAATTGCTCAATTTGAATATGGGGTCGGCGGCCCTCGTTTCGTACGTTAGAATTTATGGGCACACTAGCCCGGCTAGATATCAATTAGTTAAATGGATTCGCTCCTAATTCTGAATTTCAACAACATTAGCACCCAATCTTCCCAATGAGAGTCCGGGCTCACTTCCTATGACCTGAATCTCTGTATTCATTACTTCGCCTTTCGCAAAACCAAATAATGTTTAGACATTTAAAAAAAAATCATGTTTGCTTATAGCAATTTAGGATCAAACGAAAAACTAAAATAAATATCAGATATGACCTATTGAATAAAATTTTAAAAATAAAGTTGCGATCCATTCACTTAATACAACACAAAAACAGAAATTATAGCTCTAACATTTTTACTTTTACTTATTTATAAAATATTAATCGTGAAAATTTCCGATTTGCATTTTTCAAGGGAAATACAAATTTTAGTGCACCCTTAATCTAAATGACCAAGTCCCGCGAAAGGTGTGTGTGTGGGTAGTAAGTCTATTAAATTAATTTTAAAAAGGGCAGTAAGTAAAATTCGTTTGTTGCTCTTATCAATTTTTTTTTTTTTAATTCCATCTTTCCTGTTGTATACTGAGACATCTCGTGAAGTCGTATTTTTTTCTACAGGACAAAGTCGACATGGAGATTCCTACCATTATAAACCATTATAAATATATTTCATAAATATGAAATACTTAGATACTTTTCTTTTTTGGAATTTTTACAATCATAATCTTCATTACTTGATTAGAGCGCCAGCTGTGACCCTCCGCTTCACTCGTAAATATTTCTATAGTGTTAATTTGTACTAGATTATAGTGAGAACAACTATAACACATAGAACATTGTAATCAGCAAATCAGTTACTTTTACAACTATTTTTACCCGTAATTCCTTAATATGTAAAAACTTTTAAACCTAACCGTTGAAGTATGTGTCATTTTTAGAAACTGGTTGTTTTTTACTCTAAATAGAAAAAAAAATGATGGCGGTCATTGGTGACAGTTATATTCATTTCAGAGAATAAATTTAATAAGAACAGCTCGAATAGTAACTAACAATAATTAAAATAATTATAAAAATAAATAAAGCAATATTAGTTAAACTAAATAATATATTAAGTACCTAATAAATAGTAGATAATATTTTTTTTATTTATTTATAGTAATTTACAACGGTATTAAAGAATACAATAAGTAAATATGAGGAATAAAAAAAAAAAGTCATGAAAATTTCTTGAGAATGAACTACCCAGTGGTAAAACTTCACTAACTATTTTAACTCAGTAGGTTCCGAGTCCACCTTCTTTTCAGTCGCCTTGGAGGGTTATCAGGGATATCTAAGGAAGATAAATTACGGACAAGTGGGTTTGTATGGGCAGGGAGTTTAGAATGAAAAGAGGAGTATCTATCACGGGCTATGTCTGCAACAAATGGGATGTTAAGTTCATTATGAAGGAGTTGAATTGGCGAAGAATTTTGGATTGTAAGGACTGGATGCGAGTGGAATTAGATGGTTTCGTAGAGGCCCAAAGCTCGATTCTATATGTCCAAATAGGTCTGATAATAGTGATGTAAATGAGTCTTTTTTAATATACTGGAAGTATTGAACGTTTTTCTAGTAAGTATTGTCGTAATCGAGATCTTTGAGCAGTTTCTTGTCGTTTCAGTCTTGTGTGAGGATAAATAATAATTTATGCAGGAAAAATGAAAAATGAATAACGTGAAAATATAAGAAATTGCATAATAAATATAATAATTAAGAAATGATAAAATAAAATGAAAATAATTGTCAAATCTATTTCAGAAAGGAGATACGTCAATTTACTAATATCTTTTTATTGTTCCCAAAAGCAACCGCGACATTGCATGGTGTTTTGTTTTGTTGTCCCTTTTGTTTGTTTGTTTGTTTAGGTTTTAAGGCGTAAAACCCTAAGTTCATCAACGCCTAGACACTATATGCATATTCAACCTTTATAAAAAAGAACTATTAGGTAATGGGTGATTAAGAGAAAGAAAAAAAAGAAATAAAATAAAATAAATAAATAAATAATAAATAAATAAAAACAATTTAAAAAAAAAATAATAAAAAAAATAAAATAAAGAAAGAAAAAAAATATTTTTATGTAAACAATAGTTTAAAAAGCTAATACTAGTAATGCTAATGACTAGGAATGGTCTTTATAATTTCGATAATAATGACTGCTCCTTAAGAAAATCAAAAACTAATTCAATGGTTTTCTCTCTATCACCCAGCACCGCTGAAATATTCGGGCTTAGTCCAATTTTATTCAGGTGTGATGAATAATAAGGGCATTCTTGAAAAATATGCCGAATGGTAAGGGTTCCATCACAGTGCTGGCAATTTGTCCCTTTTGTTGGTGTTTGTTTGTTGATGCTTAAAGGCGTAAAACTCCGAGGTCATCAACGCCTATAAATTCACTTAAATTAATGAAATTTGTGTGAGTTCTATTTCCACTTAAAAAAAATAATCATAAGGAAAGTACTGATTGTAATAACTTTATAAGAAAAAAATAAGAAAATAAAATAAAAATAATAATGAAAAAAAAAAAAAATAATAATAATTTCAGTTATAAGTATAGACCTATAGTTGCGACAGGAGCTGGTGTGATTTATATTATATTTTTATTTATGTGATATGAATGGGTTAGCGCAGTGTGGCCAATTCTTATACGAGCCAAGGCCATCTCCTCCCTTCGGTTACTACGGCAGGATGTCGACCACGGCTTTACTGTTCTCTTGATCTGTTAAAGTTTGATAGAAGACTTTCGTCCCACATAACCTGCCAATTATCCCATACTTCTGATTTTAGGGGTCGACTTAATTCCGATGGTGTGAGTGTCTTGCTCTAAAAGTTGATGGGGCCTGAGGCTTACCAAGGCTTGCTTAGATAACTGTTGTTCCACGTTTCACCCAATTTCTTTGATTAATTTTCTATCAGAGGAAATGGATAAGAAATCATATACGAGAATCTGGGCTGACCACATAAGTGAGTAAATGGTAATATACGAGCTTTAAACAATCGGCTTATAAACCGCAAATATTTCATTTTATGTTGATTAAAATTTACTAGTAATAGTAAATTACTAATATTTAGTAAAATACTAATAGTTAGCGGCTTGATTATCACTCTAATGTGTTCCTATATTTTTTTTCAGGCGATATATAGTATTTGAGTTACTTGAAAAACAGCTTATTTAACCTTTAAATAGCGACTAGATGTGGAAGATGGTTGGGGGTGCGGTCATAAAAAGAAACACAGATTTAAAACAAGTGCTATTTTAATCATGTGCCGACGTTTCAGCCTACATTGTGGGCCTTCATCAGGGTTGACTCTGAGGCGTTGTCTAAAGAAGTGATATAATTTAATATTTATAGTGATTTAAATAGAGACGTATCGTATAAAGGTCCTTAACCGACAATCAAATGTTTCCCGTGACCTGAATTTTTTTCTAAAAATCTTTTCTTTTTTTTCCTTTTCCTAAATTCAATGAAAGGTAAAATTTATTAAACTATTAAAAACGTAAACAAAATCATCGGCCGGGGCATTCAGTACCCCATCTCCCAACGAAAATCACGTTTTTCATTCCGGGTGTACACAGAGACGTGGGGTACTGAGGATCCCAAGACTCTTCAGTTTCTAGTATTCGTGAGCTAGGAAGGATTTTTCCTGCATCTAGGCAGCCTCCTTGTCTGTTTATTTTTTTTTCTTATATAAGCCTTTAATTGGTGAGGTGAAGTTTACGTACCCATCTTGTGAGGTGGGGTCTACTGGACCCCAAAATTTACTTATCTTCATTTCTTCAATAAATGACACACAAGAGCTGGTGTGATTTATATTATATTTTTATTTATGTGATATGAATGGGTTAGCGCAGTGTGGCCAATTCTTATACGAGCCAAGGCCACCTCCTCCCTTCGGTTTCTACGGCAGGACGTCGACCACGGCTTTACTGTTCTCTTGATCTGTTTAAGTTTGATAGGAAGACTTTCGTCCCACATAACCTGCCAATTATCCCATACTTCTAATTTTAGGGGTCGACTTAATTCCGATGGTGTGAGTGTCTCCTTTTGTTTCGAAAGTCTGATGTAGAAATGACAATTTTTTGAACATATGAGCCATTGACAAGGTGTCTCTACGATGGTGTTATCTTCGGGATAATTCTTTTGATATCATGTGCTCATGTGTAAACCTTGTGTGTCCAATTCTCAAGCGGTATTAGACCACTTGCTCTAAAAGTTGATGGGGCTTAGGCTTACCAAGGCTTGCTTAGATAACTGTTGTTCCACGTTTCACCCAATTTCTTCGATTTATTTTCTATCAGAGGAATCGGATTAGAAATCATATACGAGAATCTGGGCTGACCACATAAGTGAGTAAATGGTAATATACGAGCTTTAAACAATCGGCTTATAAACCGCAAATATTTCATTTTGTGTTGATTAAAATTTACATTTATGCATAAATGGAAAGAGTAAATATAATATGTATAAGTTCTCTATCGGCCGATCAGTTAGTATTGAAATTTCTATATACAACAAATAAAGATATTAATTAGTTTCATATGCAAATTTTATTTTGTCCAAATTTTCAGTTCTAAACCAGAAGTGATGAAGGCATATACGTTTTAGCTTTAAAACATAAACCTTGAATACCTCCATAACTCGTTGGCAACATGCATATTAATTAAAATCTATTGGTGGGAGAAGCTTATCGTTAAAAGAACACGTTGTTTTTAAGTTACAAAAAAAAAAATCTGTGTTCAATAAGGAAATGATTTTTTATATTATATCATTTTTTAAAGACAAGAATTGTTTTAGTGGTAATACGTAAATCTATTTGTTATAAAATTAGTATCTTTACTGATACTGGTTAAATAAAGATGATTTTGCTGTCACGTAGTTAGTGGCTTGATTATCAATCTAATGTGTTCCTATATTTTTTTTTCAGGTGATATATAGTATTTGAGTTACTTTAAAAACCGTTTATTTAACCTTTAAATAGGGACTAGTTGTGGAAGATGGTTTGGGTGCGGTCATAAAAAAGAAACACACGTTTAAAACAAGTGCTATTTTAATTATGTGCCGACGTGTCGGCCTACATTGTGGGCCTTCATCAGGGTGAATCCGGGAACATGTCGAAAGAAGTGATATAATTTCATTTTTATAGTGATATAATTTAGTGATTTAAATAGCTTCAATAACAAATATCTAGTCATTTCTTCAATAACTCATCCAAGCCCTTTATTGTTTATTATTTTTTTTTTTTTTTGTAAACAAAGTAGTATAACTGAAATCCTGAAATGGCCTACCTATACATGAAATAAATGAATATTCCGAAATTTCATCACCTTCTCGCTTCAATATCAATAAAGAATTTTTTTTTTTTTTTTTTAATAATGATTATATGTCCATTTTTACATTATAATTAGTTTCATAAGTCTTAAAAATGAATTCTGACAATTTAAGTGAAATATTCATAAAAATTAATTAATTTTTTTAAATATTTTTTCTCCAAATTATCTAACAAAAAGAAGCTTTAAATAATTAAAATGAATGGCTTAAATTCAATATTATTAGGTAACAGCCTTATTATCCTTATCTTTTGAAGAACAAAATGGAAAACATTCCATTGCTCTCCAACATCATCAGAGTTATTTTGAAAGAGAGGAGCCCCAATGTTGCAAGAAGTTCAACCTCTCTCCTAATAAAATTTTTATCCAAAAAGGTCGAGAAATGCCAGCGGAATCTTCATGTATCTCTTGAAGAATAATAAAAAACGGACAGAGGTGTGCGGCTTTGCCTAAAACTAACTTGCAAGGAGTGTTTCCAAGCCAAAACAGCGCTAAGAAGTAAGCCTTTTGCAGGATTTTTTTTTTTTTAATCATGATTATACGTCCATTTTTAAATTATAATTAGTTTTATAAGTGTTAAAAATGAATTCTGACAATTTAAGCGAAATATTCATAAAAATTAATTAATTTTTTAAAACATTTTTTCTCCAAATTATTTAACAAAAAGAAGCTTTAAATAATTAAAATGAATGGCTTAAATTCAATATTAATGCAGAATTCAGCATGTTTTTATAAGAAAGTTACTGGAGTAGTGATTTTATAACAAATAATCAGTGGAAATAATCAGAAGTCAGTCTTTTTTTAAATATTTTAATTTTGCCAACATTTCGGCTCAAGCTTGTAAGCCTTCATCAGAGCATTAATGAGCCATGTCCAAGCATAAACGGGAGCATAAAGCATGAGAGTTTATGCTTGGACGATGGCCCTGATGATAGCTCACAAGCTTGAGCCGAAACGTCGGCAAAATTAAAATATTTAAAAAAATACTGACTCGTCTCTACAGTCGACTATACATCCAAAAATATATTTAAGTATGTTGGGCTTCCTAGCTAAGAATTTAATAAAAAAAAACATTTCAAAGGGCTGTCTTTGTAGGGTCAAGACTTACTTAAAGGATAAATAAGGTGGGTTGATTCACAACACGTATCCAGGTTTTGTGTGTAGGCCCTCATGAAAAACTTCAACCACTCTTATAGGTGGGAATTTTAAAGTGAGTTTTAACGATTAAAAAAACATTTTATTATTTTAAAACAGAAGGAAATAACTTCTAAAACCTAAGATGAAAGAAAAAAGTTTACTTTTAGGTGAAAAGTTTTCATAAAAAGTGGGATATTTACGTTACAGACAAGTCGATTATGTTTAAAATCTAAAACGCACTTAATTATTATTGCATTTTCTACCTCTACTGGTATGCTAATGCACATTTAACAGGATAAAATTAAAATATGGCTTTAATAATGACTTTATTCGTTGAACATAAAAATAATTAAAAGATTAACTGATAGATCAACAGTGAAGTTATAAATACATATAACTTAAGAGTGAATATAATACCATATTCACTCTAACCACGATCTCATAATTACAAATTTAAACACAAAATGAAAATATTCAGATCACAGCTACAGGTTACAGCTAGTATTATTATATAAGTAAGTCGACGAAAGCTTTAATGAGAATTTAATGCAAAAATCTTTTTCAAAGGGATGCCTTAGTGATTGATGTCAAGTCTTATTTAAAGGATAAATATAGCAAAGTCTACCTAAGGCATTATCTGTTGTAAATTACATCTGAATCATTAATAGAGCTTCTTATTTAGGATAGAGAGAAAGAGAAATGCTTTATTTTGTCAAAATCACGACAAAACAAAACAGTGCTCAAAACAGTCCAACTGTATTAGGTTGCTATCTCACACAGCGTACTTATCGATCTAATGACATATGATATTGACTTGAAAAGTTATAAATTTACTATATATTTACTTTCTTTATCAATAGCTTTCTATGTTATACCTTATAATATGTAATATTTTTTATAATTTAAAGCAAGATCCATTCAAAAAAGAAAAAAAAAAAGAAACAAATTGTGAATCTAACCCAAGAAACCTAGTGGACCACCAGTATCAAAGAATCAACGAAAACATTTAAGCAAAAGACAAGACGACTAAATAAAAACATACATTAAGTAAATTAAATAAGGTTAGGTAGATTTCTTAATCCAACTAATATCCATACAGGTGATGATGAATAATCCCCAGAGAGTCCGATATTATATTCTCGGCCATCATGGACAAAAAAATTTTTTTTAAAATAAAATAAAAAAAAACAAAACGTGTTCAAAAATATTTTAGTTGAAAATTTTTTTATTTGGCACAATAATTCAAAGTGAATGATATCCGACCTGGCCGATCAGAGTGGGCTTTTCTTATAATAACTTTTTTGGAATGGCGGATCGGATTGGAATACCAGTAAAAATAACTCGGTATATCCGTATACAGAAAAGTAAAATCTACTTAAAGATATTCAAACAAGGGTGGAGATATAAACATAAGTGAAGGTACGGTTATGAAAGGCAAGGGCTAGATTTCCATAGCCCGGGCTAGGGATTTGCATAATAGCGGTACCACCTCCAAGCAACCACTTTGGCCAATTCCTACCCCAGTTATCTTTACACCTCCAGTATCGGGAACCCGCTTCCCTCTCGTGGGTAGAACTCATAAATAACTACCTCCTCGAAAATAGGAGTCCCGCAAGGAATATGTTAATGACCTTCATATTTATACTATTTCAGAGTGTTTTTAGTTTTTCAACATTCGCACAATGTAAATGAAAATGCTATAATTGATATCCAACATAAGATGCAGTAAATATTAGAAAATAATAGACAATAGCTTGATTTACTATAAAGAAACTTCCCATTAGCTCCCCAATTATTATTTTAAATCATAAGGTATCAAAGTCATCTTCTTTTCAGATGTCCCAAAGGATTATCAGAAATTGAAGATGAATTAAAGGTTCAGTATAAAGAACATTAAACATGGGTTCATTAGTGAAAACGCTACCGTTAAGGATTTTGGATTGTAAGGATTGAACACGGGAAGAATTTGACTGTTTATTTGTGCCCTAAAGCTCAACTTAGTATGTCTATATTTATCTTGGAATAGCCGTGTCGATGAGCCTTTTGTCGTTTAGAGAAGAACATTCGCTTACATAGTGTTAAAGTAGCCGAAAACGGTGAACAGTCGATTTTTTTAGTCTCGTATGAGTATTTATGTGTACAAAGGACTAACGGAGTGTTATTAGTAAACACTTAAGGGAAGGGGAGCATTTAAGTAATACTAAACTTTGTTTATGAGTAATTTTAAAATATTAACTTGAAAAAAAAATATACGACCAACGTAATAAAATATTCACAAATGATTATTATCATTCTCAAACAGCATTGCTATAATTTAGATAGCAAACATAATATGGATAATTTTGTAGAACAAAAAAAAAATAATGAAAAAAATATATATTATATCTGCCGCCGAAATGACTTTGTACGAGATCACTTTATCATGCATTAAGTCCCTTTATTTGTGTAGTACAAAAACATTAACAATATAATCTTGTTGCCATTGATAGTAAACTGTAAAATGTACAAATTGAACTAGTTTAATATCTAACTAACGGATAATAGAGGAAAAATAATCTTATATTTTGTTTTTTTATCACAATAAAAATTACAATAACGGAATAAATAAGTTGTATAAATAGAAAGAATGAAAACATGAATAAAAAGTATTGAACAGAGAAATATGTTTTGTTTTTTTCAATTATAGATAAAATACGTGGCATTATATAATATATATAATAATACATAATATATATATACATATATATATATATAATATATATATATATATTATTTTACAATATAATATTAATAAATATTTAAATTTTATAAGTACCTAATTAATAGACCAGATCTCATTGTAAGAAGTGTTAAAACGAGTGCAAATAGGAAGAATGGAAAAAAAATCGTTGTTAAAAAAAAGAGAAAAATGGTATCAGGTTATTAACATTTTTTGTAAACAAGTGGAATTATATTGATCTATTTTATCGCTTCTGATTAAATAAGTATTTTCAATAATATAATATATTGTAATATTTAACATATAATATATTATAATATTTAACACATAATAATGTATGTAATATTTAACATATAATAATGTATTTAATATGTATTATGTATGTAATATTTAACATAGGTTTGTAAAACCAAAGATTTTTCATTGGTTAGGCAACCTTGATTAATTTAAATATTCTGGAAGTGAAACACCACCCTCCAGTATAATAAATTAGTTTTATTCCGAGTTAAAGTGGGAGTGAAGTAAAAGTTTTAAGGGACTGAGATGGAGTGCGATCGGCTGAATAAAATTGATGAGTACAAAAAGTGGGACATGGGGACGTGTCGTGGGACCTAGGCAAGAAGCGCTCTTATCAATTTGCGGTCCCCAATTAACCGTCCCGCATTAGAGGGTTTTGTCCTTTACCGCCATTATCGGGACGCCCATCATTTTATCGAATAGAGGATGATCGGCAAATATCACTCAGGTCTTTATGTATAATACTTTGCGTCGGTATTGTTCAATTGTTCTATAAATTCTTCTGTATATAGAGATAAACCTTAAACTATTCCATCAAAGACACTTCATAAGGCAAACGTAAGAAATAGTAATTGTGTTAGTTCTACTTCAACAGATGGAATTATGTGTATATTAAGTGTCCTTGTTACTTCCACTTATCTATAGATGAAATATATACAGAACTAGCTGACTCGGCAAACGTTGTTAGGCCATGTGAATTATGTCTAGAGGATATTTAGGTTGTTAAATAAAAAAAAAAAGAGTATATTGTAAGTGTGTAGGGATAGGATCTATGAGAGAAAGAGGAATGAAGCGTTCTAGAAAATGACAGGCGATAAAATAAAAAATACATTTATTTTCGTATTTCATATTTGTTAACTACGAACCGACGCGCTTATCTCCGCTCGTTGTTGATGTTCAACTCCTATAATGTCACTTGCGTATTAGCGACATGCTCAGACGCAACGTTTTCATAATATTGATGGATTTGTTCATCTGTTCTTTCTGCTTTAAACGCCCGAAAAGGACTAATTTACTATTTCAAAGGATATGCCCGGTTTTCATATTTTAAGGACTGTTTTAAATTTTGTTTTTTTTTTTCATTCTAAGTTAAAGTCGCCATTCTCGTTGAAAGGATTCTTAACAATTGACTTTTGTTGTAACCAGGATACGGTTCAAAATGGAAGAGAACCACCATTTTTGACTCGATTCTCCTTTTAAAAGGAAACGAATCGAAATAAATCAATGGTAACTAGGATTACCATACTAAAAAGGACACTTTTTAATATAGAAACTCTCTTCCCGATGCAAGAAGCTGTCCGACACAACTTAAGTCTAACTGTCTATATTAGGCTGGGTGAGGTGGGTTACGCCCGAAAAGGACTAATTTACTATTTCAAAGGATATGCCCGACTGTGTTTTAAATTTTGTTTTTTTTTTATTCTAAGTTAAAGTCGCCATTCTCGTTGAATGGATTCTTAACAATTGACTTTTGTTGTAACCAGGATACGGTATGTATGTTTCATGCTTTATGTGTACGACGGCTCAAATGGCTTCCATTATGTATTGCTGCCGTTATACACTGTAATATACACACATAAATAGATACAATTGTAAGAATGTTAACAAGAACAAGAAACATTATTCTGGGAAAATTATAGTTATTACATACAATTAATGAAAGAAAGAAATATATTAAAAAAAGGTCGTAGGGACTTCTCTGTGTACATATTTGAGAAAAAAGAAAATAAATAAGAATACAGATAAAATTTAATCTTGCACCTTATTAGGAGTGGTATACACTATTCTCCTTACATAAGTTGGCATAATCATATTAACTTAAATGTGATCTGGAAGGAAAATGAAATTGGGAAATAATTTTAGTGAGGGTAGGGATGCAGTATGGCGGATGCTCGATGGAAGAATATTCCTGTGGATCGGACTAAAAAGGAAAACCTTTTTTTTTGTTTTTATGGAAAGGGGTATAGAGGTCGGAAAGATGGGATATTATTTCTTGAAAATGGCTTAAGAATTTGAATACCAAGATGCTGTAGATGTAAAAAGTGTGGTGGGGGGAAACAACCCTTGAAAATATTTTCTTTGAAGAGTGGCGGTTAACCACTTTTACTCGTCATAGACGTGACTGTTTCGAGTTACCAAACACAAATCAAAAAGAAGAAATTCTTAATTAATTTCAATCTATTCTCGAGTACCATTAATACGCCGCCGTATGTACAACCATAGTCAACATGGGAGAAAATGAGTGATGAAGTACTGAGTTTACGGGCGATTAGTCGATGATGGAATGCTATATATAGTATTCGGAGAGTGAAAATTTTACAGCTTTTTATTTCAAGTATCAAACTATCTGCATAAACATATCATGAGTTTTGTAAGATTTATTACCGATATTTTAAATTTTCTTCTTCTAAAGTACCTTTATTTTTCTAGATTAAAAAAAAATCTTGTTGCCATTGATAATAAACAGGTATGTAAGTAAGTTAGACGAATTCAACTAAGGGAAAAAACTGAAAAAAAAATTTGTTTAATGTAATGTTTTGTTTCTGAACAAAAGAACAGTAATATACATGTATATTGAACGAATTAGATATCTTAGATCTAAAGGAGAAAACTACAATTTTTCGTTTTAAACTTAAGAACAGTAATATACATACACATTAAAATATACCGCTGGAAAGCTAAAGATTTTAGAAAAATTTTATCTTATACACAAGCTTGTAAAATTTAATAATGACTGATGAAAAGCCGATTATTTCAGATAATAATATAATAGATTTTTTTTTTATAAAACACACCTTTCTATAGAGATTCAATTTAATTAATTCCTTAATGGCTTCACTCATTTTTATCTCTAACTGTATTTGAAAATTCAGTTAGAAAAAAAATTAAAAATGGAGGAAAGTGAATGTCGTGTGTGTCGGCCGCACTAGATTTTTATATCTGAGATTAACTACTATAGAAAATACTGAAGGAATGGTTTATTATTATTTGCCACATAATACTACATACCTGGCATTAAGACACTTATCTATTGGACTCTAACGTGGCTCGATAAACCAACTCATTTCTTCTTTATCCCGTGCTCCTCTTTCGGTGGCTGGAAAACGACATTCTTGCCTCGTATTTAGAATTCGACTCACTTGATATCTTTTCTGTACTCTCTTCTAACCCCCTCTTCTTCTCAAAATTCCTACTTTTTAAAAAATGTCCACACCTGCTGATTTCCTATCGGATACTGTGATATAGGAGGCAGGACCGATACGATAAGTCATGTAGTAGAGATATTATGTTTCGCATCTTTTTTGAAGATGAAGGCCACGCAAATCCAACATTTCGAGGGTGTATATGATAGTTCGTGGGCCAAGGGTGGGGCAGACATCTGGTGCGACCTCGATCTGGCAATGGAGGACAAATAAGCCAAACTAAAACTGTGCCTAGAGCTGTAAGTGATGCATTATGTTATGATAACCAAGGTTTATTATTAATAATTTGTTTATTACTCAAACTATTCAACTTCCTCCCAGTATTCTTAATACATAGCAATACAAAGCTATGGAGGGTAAAGAGAAGTGGTTAAAATTAACTGTTGTAAATAATGATAAAACGAATTTTTCTAGAACCAATATACGATTATATTCTATAGAATATATAATGAATATAGAATGTATAATGAGTATATTCTAGAACCAACAACTCAATAGGAACGAAATTTCACAATTTGTAACGCTACCGACTAACGCCTAACCATAGCTGCACAGAAAAATATCTCAATTTAATGAAAATAGAAAATGATGGCAATTGTGGAACAGTCAAAGTCCCTGAAGACCCACGCCACATTCTATTCCGATGCAGAAAATATGGGAAGCAAATAGAAGTGGTGGTTCCCCTAGAAACAGAAGCCATGTTTTTATAAAAGTTAGATAAACTAAAGTTTATGATGGTCAAGCAATTCTTCATTAACGCTCAGAGTAAAATCTAAAAAACAAAAATTCACCACAGAACGTATTTTTTTATATTATTATTATTTCCTTGTTCCTATTTCTTTTGAGTCACCTTCCTCTCTCATTTACATTATTCTCTATTCACTTAATTTATTTTTTATTTTTAATATGTCAAAAAAAAAAAAAAAAAAGATATATATATATATATATATATATATATATATATATATATATATATATATATATATAATCTGAACCGAATCCAAAAGGTATTTCACGCCATATTTAAACATCTCGATTTAGAGTTGGACGGTTTGATGAACTATGACGAAATGAACACAAACACGTCATAATGATTTTCCTGATAGTCTACTAAATTTACAATCAGTAAGGGAAAAGCATAGGTTAAATCATTCCTTGATTGTGTAAATATTGCGAATGAGGAACTTCACATTTCAATTTACAGAAAGTAAAGCTGATAGTAATTTAGCGAGAGATTTCCCCTCCATTAGTAATTACACTTTAAATATTTTGAGGAGCTGCTCTAAAATATTACAATTTAGTTGATATGGATATAAGGCCACAAACTTGCATTTCATGGAAATAAAAAGAATTATAAAGTACAAAACAAATTGCTTTATATCTTTATACGGTATTAGGCAATTTATTCTAAAGATATCAATTCCTCTTTGAAATTTATACATTAAATAATTATTACGGGGGACGGGAGATTAATTAATATTCGTTATTCGGGTTTTTTAGGTATCTTAAAACGTAAGCACTCCAATTTTGACAAGGACAAGGTAGTTTTTTTTTATTTCTATTTCTTTACAAAATTTCATTATATAAAATAATAAACTAAAAGCATTTATACTAACTAGACTTCTTTACTAGACTTCTTTCTACATTATTAATAATAACATAGTTATCAGTATATCACATAACTTATAAGGTGTGGCTTACAGTAATATGATTCTTTTTTTCATTGTTTACCGCAGTGTCTTGACCTAAAAAATCTTTTATATTTTTCTCTGTCTTCGAAGTCACAGTCGTGTATATATAAGATCATCGTTGGATGCCTAGATGTTTTGGTCTAATAGATTCGGAAAAAAGTCACGGACGTCGTACGACATAGGATTATTCGTTGTAGTTTGTTTTTAGTTTATTTATTTAACGTCACTTTAAGCTACTGTGGCTAATCCGTCGATAATACAGTGAGAGTCCTAAATTTTGTCTATCCAGGTTTTATTTGGATACCTGACATCGCACAGGCTTGAGACCACCTTTTAATGCCCCCTTTAAAGGTCAGCATAACTAGGGATTTTGCATTCCCATTAAAACATCCTAGGACTACCTGCGGGTTAACCCGTGACCTTTGGCATAGGAGGCTGTTATGCTAGCCACCTAGCTACAAGTGAGCCCAGGATTATTCGTTATACGGGTTCTACTTATTGAAAAGTAAGCTCTCAAATTTTGAAGGAAAGAAGTAAATGTTTATTTATTTATTAATTTTTTTTAGTCGATAACCAAAGTTCATTATTTTCAATAACGAACTGAAATATATTCTACCAATCAATTGATGTGAGGACCATCAATATTGAATGAATCTAGCCGCATATAAGAATTTGGATTAGAAGAAACAATATGTAAAAGGTTTGGCTATATATGGTGACTGAATTAAATATGTTTGTAGAAAATTTCCTCATTTATCAGACGTCATACAGAAATGGTTGGACCAGGTATTCGGAAAATGTTTGTTCCATGTTAAAATGATGTTTCATCTTCAAAGGAAAGATTAGGTCAAAGGAGAAGGAGGTTTAAATATTATTTTAAGAAATCTGGTGAAAGCTCTTAACTATAGCCTTTTTGTAGCAAATATAAAAGAAAAGTTCAAAAAGTACCAGTGAAGTAACAAGTGAAGCATTGGGATTTTATATCATCTTAATATTCGAAATTCTATAAAGAACATCAAAGCATTATATCTTTACGAAACTTCCGGTCAATAAAATATGATTCTACCGGTGTTTAAGAACAGAATTAATTACACCGATAGTGACTAACTTCCTGACTGCAAGTTCCAATTTGATAGATTTGAGTAATTAAACTACCCCCAAGTTAAATTCGTTTACGTAACCAGATCGATCATTGTAAATGGAGAAATTAAACTAACTCCGAAAGCTATATCCAAGATCCGGCTATTAGTTTAGGGCTAATTGGTAACCGAGTCAGGACCAGCGTCGGCTACAGCCCTTCTGTATTCCAACTCCCAGCTCAGATTTGATCCGCAGAGTCATAAATATTTTAGATTCAGATTTGGAGTCAGAAATACATTAATATTTTCGATTGTATAGCAAATTATATACCATGATTCTATTACTTTCACTTACCTATATATGAAATAAATAATAAGAGAAAGTATTGGGATCGTGAAAATTTTCGAATTCCAATTTTCAACGGAAATACACGTTTTTGGTCCCCTTAGTCCAAATAACCAAGACCCGCAAAAATGTCTGTGTGTGAGTTAGGTAACTCCCACGCGTAAACAAAAAGTTCTATGAAACTGCAATTTTATATTTAAGACTACTATACGAATTAGATGATACAGCAACTTTTTCATCAAAATTAGCTAACCAGAGGAACCACTTCATACTATACATTTTGCACCTTTTTACAATTTTCTCAAAAACGGCTCATACGATTAAACTCGCTATATCGATGTAAAATTGGACGGACTTTAATATCATGTTAGGTTCATTCTGATTGAAATAGTCTGACAGGGCTTAAATGCCGATATTTTAAATTTTCTTCAACTAAAGTACCTTTAATTTTATAGATTAAAAAAAATCAGGCACACCAGCTTGTCAGGATTGATAAGTAACAGCAAAATAAAAAAGTTTAGCGAATTTTATATACAAGTAAAGAGGAAAACTCCAAACATATTTTTATTGTAATTTTTGTGATTTTGAGCACAAGAATAGCAGTATAGATGTATAATAGGGGTACTCACTACGTTTGATATAGCATGCTATTTGTGCTAAACCCATCAATTTTATACAGGAAATAACTGTAGAAACTCGACGGGTTTAGCAAAATAACACACATAGCATGCTATAGCAAACGTAGTGAGTACCCCTATTATTTTGTTGGATAGTTAAAGATTTTAGAAAAAATATTATGTTATGCATACTATTGTATAAGTTAACGGAGATTGATGATAAGCAGATCAAACAAACTGATTGTCGTAGATAAGAATATAATTGATTAATTAATAAAACACATGTTTCTATTAAAATCCAATGTAAATAATTCTTAAAAAAAGTATTTTCGTTTCTAAATTTGCTTAAAAATTCTTAAATTAATATAAATAACTGAAGTAAGTGGATGTCGTGTGTTGCGCGCACCAGATTTTTGGAACATAATAGCAGTAATATAGATGTATAATATACCGTTAAAAAGCTAAAGATTTTATAAATAATATTATATTATTTACAAAGTTGTGGAAGGTAACGTAAAGTGGTGAATAGATCATAAACTTAAGAGATTGTTGTGCATAACAATTTTATATAGTTTTATTTTTTAATCTATATCTTATGTTTCTAAGAAACTGGATGTACTTGTTATTTATAATCAAAGAGGCTCTTTAACCTCAAGGGGAATTTTAATTTAAATTAACTTTAAAGAATATTAAAGATAATCTTATTAGTTATATTAACTTAAAATTTTGTTCAAGTTTAAGTTCTTTTAATAATTCTTCAAATTCTTAAATTAAAACTTTTTTTCAATATAAAGGAATATAATTGCCTTAATTAATTAATTTAAAGTCATTTATTGCTGGGTCATTTATTAGTTATATATATCAGATAAGGTAAAATATATATTTATATCGTAGATTGTATTATAGAGGCGAAATGAACCGGGAGGAGGGCGACAGAAGATAGAAGCCGATACAGGGTGGGATGGGCTAAGGACCAGCATTGATCCCACGTCAAGGGGCGACTATCACTCACCCTATCAATGGAATAGCTCCGATCCAACTTCTCTTACTCCAATCTTAGTCCCTCTTATTTCCCGTGACGTTAGGATTTAACGGTGTTATCCGACTTTTAGTGAGAGTCGGGTCCAGTCTGTGTAATCCCAGGCCGGAGAAATAGCGCTTGAACGGTTCCAATAGATGGATCCCTTGTAGTGGAGCCTTAGGAACAACTTATCCTGGATCGAAGACGAATGGATGTGGAAAATAGGATCGCAATCGTGCTTCTAACATTATATCGTATATCAAATTTAGACTCCACAAAAAATAAATTTTAGATTAAACAAGAATCGTCACCACCTCGATGTTGAAATCATTTAACAGATAATAAGTAATCAAATATAAAAGTTATGTAAGTTTTATAAGAAACAATAATTTAGATAAATAGTAATATTTAATGTAATTTTTGTCTTTGTCACCTTAGTATACATTTTAATTGGATACCACTAATATATTTTACTAATCTTGTGCTTAACCCTCAATTTATACAGAATATAGTAGATTTCACGGGTTTAAATTCATAATATCGCAAATTCTATGTTTAGGCAATCGTAAGTACCCTATTATTTGTATGATATTATAATTTTAGTAAAAAATTTAATTTTTACAATTCTATAAGTTTTAATCGAGTTAGCAGATAAATTTTACAGGTCAAGATTAATGAATTTTGATTTATTTAATTAATCTACCATGTTTTATAAAAGTCAATGTAAATGATTCTTAACCAAAGAATTCTTAACAATTTTTAAAAATCTTGTTATTTATTATTTAATGCACTTATTATCTGTGCTTAATCGCGGTGCCCCTAGGATTTTTAAGATAATGCATATCCGATATGTATTAATATACGATTAAACAATTCAAATTTTTAATTTAAGAATATCTATATGTGCAAAATTGTAGGCGTCAGTGATTTGGATTGGACATAAACTTAAGTATGTATGCTGCCATTACATTCTATAGGCTATTTTTTAGCATTAACTTTGTTCCTAAGAACTGGTGTATTGTATATAACCTGGTCTCTTAACCACAAGGGAATTTATTTAATTAACATTAAAGAATATTCAAGGTCAACTTATTAGTAATATAACAACTTCATTTGTTCAAGAAATTAAAAGGTATTTTATAATTCCTCAAATTCAAATTAAAGGCCATTTGCTGTTTTAAATTGTTCCTATTAATATTAAAGTTTATGGTGGCTAACTTATTAGTTATGAACTCAGACAGTAAAATTGTATTATGGTATGATTCAAGTCTGGGCAAACACCGGGTAGAAGCGCATCTGATGAATGCATGAGGGACACGTGGAGTGGGCTAAGGACCAGCATTTGATCCACAGTAGCGGTTCACTACCTGGCAGAATAGCTCCGATAACTTCTCTTACGGCAAAAATCATCGGTTTATTTCCCTTTAAACGTTAGGATTTTAGGTACCATTCGCTTAAGTGAGCCCTGGTCCAGCAGTGTATCAAGAGAGAGACAAGCGCTAACGGTTCCAATAGGATTTTGATAGTGGGCCCTGGAAAGTCTGCATCGAAGATGCAATGGATGTGGAAAGGATCGCAACCCGTCTCACCTAAATTATGTATCAAAGTTGACTCTCAAAAATTAAAAATTTGGTGGCGTAAACAATCCCTTTCACTTAAGTCGAACTTTGTATATCTAAAAAATATTAATACATCGCATTGACAGTATTGTAAAAGATTAAATAAAAGTGTTATTTATTTGATAAAAAAGATTTAATAAAAATTATTTCTTGTTAAATTGCTAAATCATTAAATAGTGTTATTACCCTATGGTACAAGATATTATTTTACAACTGAAAAAATTATAATATTTGACTAAAATTTTATTTGCACTGTAAAAATTACGTATTTTAACTGTACAATATAATGAAATATAAAAAAATTATGGATTTGACTAAAGTTGGTATCGATTTCTGAATAACTTTAGTACTCGTTCTTAATGAATAAAAAAAAATAAGTCTTATCTTGATATGACAAGATTATATGATTAATCTTTGGGAATGTACACAATTAGAAATAGTTGAAAGGAAAAAATGTAAAAAATAGGCAGTAAAGCCCTATCTGACTATTTCAATCAGAATGAAACATAGTTGATATAAAAACCCGTTAAATTTTACTTCAATGTAGTGGGTTTAATCAAAATCGTTAGAGCCGTTTTTGAGAAAATCGTAAAAACGAGCCAAAAGCGATATATAAAGTTGCTCTTCTGGTTAGCCAATTTTAATGTAAAAGTTGCTGTTTCATCTCGGGCGTATAGTTTTCTCAACATTGAAATTTCAGTTCCGTATTTACGTTTTTGTGCTAGGCTTACCAAACCCGTGTGTTTCGTAGCGCTTTTAGTTTTCGCCAGGGAGTTACTACACACACACACACACACACACACACACAGACCTTTTTGCAGGACATGGTCATTTGGAGTCAGGGGACCCAAAAACGTGTATTTCCGTTGAAAACTGGAATTTCTATTTCATGTTTCAAATTAACATTTATGAAATAAATTTTACTGAAGGAATTATGGGGGTCATTAAATGGAAAACAATGATTAGTTTCAACTATTTTACTGTTTGAAACCAAATTTACCCCATTGTGGGTATCAAAACGAGGGCGGTTTTGGAGGTGAGTGGGAAACTGGGGGTTGTGTTTGATTTGATAAGTTTCCCGTCCCTACAGACTCGTGATGATGACTACACAATGGTGGCTTTTTTTCGAAGTTGACACACACAGACACACAATTTGCAACATTCATTTGTGGCCATTTAATACGGTATTTCCGGACTAATTCTTAGTAATTCTCACGTTCAAATTATACCACAATGAAATAAATTTTAAAAGATAATGTAGTTTTTGGGAAGTTTCATTGTTTAAAGTGGAACAAACTGCTTTCATGAAGTATAAATTATTAATAACATGTTATTTTATAGATTTATAACAGCTAAGTTACAATTTGGTATTAATATTGTTTAATCTTGTGTAATGAACAAAAAAATATAAATTGTATAAAACTGTATGACGGCGGCACTCTTTAACTATCAAAACCACTCTCTTGATGAAGATAATATGTTCATATGGCTTATAAAAACTTTTTTTTTTATATTTACACAATATATTTTTTTCCTTGCGACTTTCAATGTCTAAGGTACAACTCATATTTCAGGAATAATTCTTTGATCACATGGTTACAGCAAATTTGTTTTTTCTACCTAAGTAAAATTTAAATTGCTTAGTATTTTAATTACAAACATCCAGGAATGAATACCCAAAATTATAGTAAAACCCGTATGAAAATTCGTCTAGTGGTTTAGAAGCTCGTTGAAACATAGAAACGGGGTATTATTACATATATATATATATATATATATATATATATATATATATATATATATATATATATTACAGTTGATAAGCTTCTGCTTCGCACGGGTGGAATATATTAAAAAAAAAAAAAAAAAAAAAAAAAAAAAAAAAAAAAAAAAAAAAAAAAAAAAAAAAACTGTACCACTACAACACATGAAGGGTCTTGGGCTCACTACATATAGAGATTCGTACTGTTTCTAGGCCTACGGCAGTGCAATGAGGTGATTAGGCCTTAATCGCGCTCAGCCGCCTGGTTTTTTCCCCATTTTTGGGTACCCACTTTATAGAGGCTGGGTCTACCCCAGGAGGGTCTCCGTACCCTAGGGTCGCCCCCAGCCGAAATACCAGAATAAATAATATTCCTCCACAGCCGGGATTCGAACCCAGGACCCGGAGCACTGTAGACTAGCGCTCTATACCACTATACCACTCCGCGGGTGAAATATAAATAAGGTTTAATTTATGTTTTAAAAAAAGCTCTGTTTTTGCCGATATTGAGTTTATCGCTTTAGGAATTTCGTTTAATCGTTACGAAAAGCATAATTAGCAACAAAATATCATTATTAAATAACATCTCTTGATAAATAGGTTTAATCTTCTGCAGAAATGAAATACATAATTCAAAATTGGTTGTTTGTTTGTTTCTTGTTTAAAAGTAGAGTATAGTTAACAGAAATGTTAATTTCCCCATATAATGGTAATGTACGACTGTTGAAACAATTAACTCTCATGACCTCCTTCTTTACCGATAACATGTGTTCATTAGTTTAGGGATATACAAAAAAATAATATGAACTTTTCCTGCATATTATCTTTTCTAAACTTTTGCGCTTTCCAGTGGTATATTATTCGTTTTATATTACTACATTGACCGGTGAACATTGGACGAGTCTATGCAGGCGAAGTTTGGTGGTATCGGCATCGAACCTTCGGGTTCGGTAAGCCTATTATTATTATTATTATTATATTACTACTACTCATATTCCAGGAATAATTTTCGATTACTTTGATACAGAAAATTTATTTTTCCCTCCTAAAGAAAATCTAAATTTCAAAGTATTTTACTGATAAATCTTCAAGAAAGAATGTTCTAAACGATAGTAAAGACCTTATAAAAATCCGTCCAGATTATATATATATATATATATATATATGTTAAGTATCTATGCCAACATGATATAATGTTAAATCTAATTAATTGTAATCGATTAAATCGATTCATTCATGTAAATGATAAAATAAAGTCAGTATTAACAGTGCAGCTGGAGTGATAACATATAACCTAAATTTAATGAAATTCTTTTAATTATAATTTACATTATAACTTAACTGGTGCCGAAACCCGTAGTACTGTAGAACATCGTCAGCATTTTCGTACGTAAGTTACTATTCTAAATTTAAGTAAGCTGAAAAGTGAAATGCCTACGAACCAAGATCAAACTGTAGAGGTTCAAGGTAAACCAATGGACGAAAATAACGACCTAAACTCAAACTCGGAGTTAGTGCAACTAGAATGGGTAAGGGTTAGAACTGCGACGGCTACATACCTCAAAAATTCAATCGCGGAACTGGAGAGATTCGGTGGTGAGTTAGGACACCTCAGCCATTTTCTAAAAAGAGGAAACCAGATCCACGAACTGATTGAAGCGAGAATTTCCGCAGGGTTGGTAGATCCGTTGGATGCTACTGAACTTAGAGCATCATTAATTGGTAGGGTTAGAAGAAACGTTCTAAACCACATTCAATCAGACGAAATGACCTCGTGGGAGGAAGTTACCAAACGGCTGAAAAAGGCTTATGGGGGAGGACGTTGGACACCAGAGGAAGACGTATACAGACTCTTCACTGAAGTTAGGAAATTTGGCC
The DNA here is from genome assembly GCA_023052935.1 of Piezodorus guildinii. Classification (NCBI taxonomy): domain Eukaryota; kingdom Metazoa; phylum Arthropoda; class Insecta; order Hemiptera; family Pentatomidae; genus Piezodorus; species Piezodorus guildinii. Next base: position 149,305,390 of record CM041293.1, on the reverse strand, counting down.
AAACGGACTATGATTTTGCTGAGAAAATGCTTACGCAATACACAGCCATATCTGAGAAGTTAGTTGAGACGGTAGGACAGATAGAGGCTGCCCATCAGCTGGAAATATTTGAAAAGGTGCTAAAGGTACAATTAGGAAAAAATTTATCTTTGAAAGAGAAGCTACCTTCAGATACGTCTTTTGTTGAGTGCGTCAGGGACATAATGGATAAAGGTGCCAGAGAAGAGGAAGAAAATGATTTTCAACCATGGAGAAAGGTATCTTATAGAAATAATAAAAACTACAGGGAAAACTTTAAATATAGGTCGGAGGCTCCAAGATTCACTAAATTTGAACCTAAAAAAAATCTTCGGGACGTCAAGGAAACACCAAAGCAAGCTCGGGGATTTAGAAGAGAAGAGTCCCGTAGATGTTACGAATGTAACCGTTCAGGGCACATAGCCGCTAACTGTCCTTCGGTTAAGTGCTTTGAATGCGGAGAAAAAGGCCACATCGCCAGGGCCTGCCACTGGATTTACAGACGTAATCCAGCCCCAGAACCAATGAATGTGAACACACACCATACGAGACGTTCAAGAGTCGTTTCGAGTTCAAGTTCAGATGAATATTCTGACAGGAGTTCAACTGAAGAAGATGACAAGAAGTCCTGTTGGAACAACGCGGCCGGAAGATCAAGCGAACATATGAACAGAAAAAAAAAGCCAAATGAAACCAATACGCGGAGCGAATCTACCATCTGAAGAGGCGAGGGCAACCCGCAAGAGTTAGTAAACAGCGTATGCAGAGTGTGGGAGAGGTTGCCCATAGTGGAGGGACGTGGTGATGGTTTGAGAGCGCTCATTGATACAGGGAGTACCAGTACCTTGGTAAGTAGAGGGGTGTTGAAGAGGTTGGATAAGGAGTATGAGCTCAACTTATGTAAGTGTTCTGTTATCACTTTAAGTGGTCCGTGTAATGTATTGGGGGAATATGTATGGGATCTAGAGGATTTTACAGGAAAAAAGGTTAGCGCATTAGTTCACGTGTTGGAAGAACTTACCGATCAACATGATATTTTAATCGGGTGCGATGTACTAGATAAGGTGGGTTTTCGTATGCATGGTAGGAGCGGGTGCTGGAAAATTACCATGGGAACGAAATCGTATCTCGGAAAATTAAAAACCAAAGAGGGCGATCATCGCGTAGAGGTAGTGCGTACGGAAGTATCTGGGGTAGAATTGCTCTTGTCCGAGTTTACCGATATTTTTTACAAGGAGGGTTGTGCGTTGCCCGCCACTGGGAAGACTGCACACGAAATAATATTAAAGGAAAACAAAGTCTCCTATACGAAAGGTCGGAGATATCCGCAAGCAATGGTGAAGGTTATAAACGAGGAGATCCGAGATCTGTTATCTCAAGGGATTATTCGGCACAGTTCGTCACCGTTTAGTAGTCCATTATGGGTCGTAGAAAAGAAGAAGCAGGATAACCAAGTGGGTCCATCGTTTCGACTTGTAATAGACTACCGGAAGCTAAATGATAACACGGTGGAAGAACGGTATCCCCTTCCTAGACTCGAGGATATGTTGGATCGCTTAGCGGGTGCCCGAGTATTTTCTACACTCGATCTTAAATCCGGGTATCACCAGGTGCGCATGCGCGAGGAAGACATTGGGAAGACGGCATTTAGTTTTGGGAGGGACATTACGAGTTCACTAGAATGCCTTTTGGTCTCAAAAACGCGCCTCTGACTTTCCAACGATTAATGGATGAGTTCCTCCGTGGGTTAGGGGAAGATTATTGCCAAATTTATATGGACGATCTCATCGTTTTTAGTCCTTCTCCCTCGCGCCATATGGTTCACCTGAGATTGGTGTTCGACCGCATTAGGGAATTTGGCTTAAAACTGTCTAAAGAGAAATCCCATTTTTGTCAATCAGAAATAAAATTCTTGGGTCATCTTATTAGTGAACAAGGGGTCAAACCAGATCCTTCTAGGGTCGAAGCCATAGTCCGGGTATTACCACCAACTACTCTGAAAGAGCTCAAAAGTTTCTTAGGAATGGTCAATTACTACCGTAAGTTTCTACCAAACGTAGCAGACACCATTTCGCCATTGACCGATCTCTTAAAGAAAGGTAGGCCCTTCATTTTTACTGACTTGCACGTGACAGCATTTCGGCGGTGTAAGGATGCCCTGATTGCAGAGCCGGTTCTGGCGTTCCCCAATTTCCAAATTGATTTTACCGTCCCAACGGATGCAAGCGAAAAGGCACTTGGGGTGGTTTTGTCATAAGAATCGGGAGCTGGGGATAGACCAATAGCATTTGCCAGTAGACAGCTGTCTGAAGCTGAGTCCAGATATAGTGCTCTGGAGCGAGAATTGCTAGCTATTGTCTGGGCGGTCGATCATTTTAGGCCATATGTGTTCGGAAGACGATTTACACTCCGTACGGATCATAAGCCGTTACTGTGGACGGATGGGCTTAAAGAGTCTTCGGCAAGGGTTGGGCGGTGGAAAGAGAAATTAAGATCGTACAATTTTCAAATTGTTCACCAGAAGGGCACCCAAAATGTAGTAGCGGATTGGCTACCTCGGGCACTGTATGCGAATCCTCTCCACGAGGCGGGTCCCTCTACTAGTGGTGTTAGGGATGATTTTCCTCTCGGTGAGGAAGAAACGGCAAATTCTGATGAATTTCTTGAGCAACAGGTTCGCCTTCCAGAGATGGATACGGTTGTTAACCACCACTCGCGACAAATTGTCCGGAAAACTCACACTGAGGGCACTTCGCGGACAAAACATACAAAGTACGGGCGTCACAGTATTATGACCGTGTGGACTGCTCCATCCGTATCACCGACGGAAATCGTTCGCATACTCCACGATATTACCAAGAGGGGTAAAACATACTTGTTGCTTAGTTAAATAAATGATTTCATATGAAATGGTATATGAAAATCCAGCGATTTGCATATTAGTTTTCAATTTTTTTTTTAATTCCTATATCTTATGAAAACATTTTAATTGATCTAATTAACGGAAGTGACCGCACATTGGAAAATATGACCGATTTAGGTGGATAGAATTCTGAAACTTGTTTGACCTTGAAACATATTTAACCTTTGGGGTCTCATATATCAGAAAAAAAATTTTTTTGATACGAGTGGCCAGCGCACAAAGGTCAAACATCAAATTTATTTGCTATAATTGAAAACTTTCCTGGATTTAAAGTTTGAAGTCCCAGAATACGGTAAAAAAAAAAATACAAAAAATCTAATTATCGGCTTGTGGAGGTTTAAAACGTGCTAATAGATGTATTTTACATTATTTACGAAACTCTTTAAATTATAGATTGCAAAAATTTTTATTAGGAGTGTTGCGTCTGAATAAAATTATCTTTCACCCAAAACGGAAAAAATCACAACAACTTTTTGCAACATTTAAAGAATAGGAGGATTGACGAAACAAATCTTTAAGGTAAGTTTGGGGCTATGATGTTTTTCATTATTGAATAGGGGCATACATTTACAAATTGCTAAATTAACTATTAAAGGCAGATTGCAATGTATATTCTATAACGTGTGTGGTAATATAATGTTTCACATGTCTCAGCAATGAAAATCGTAAAATAAAAGCAAAAATACATTGCGCTACTTTATTTGTAAACAAGGTATGAAGGGAAATTTTTGTATGAAGCAGTGTAGATTATCAAAAGCTAATAATAAAAAGGTGAAGCACTCAGAAATTCCAAATTTTGACTTTACTTTTGTCCACCTACATTGGTGATTTTGCTCTGTGCGCGTTATTAACGACTCTAAAAGCAGAATAACATAAAAAAAGGTTATGCTGTGCATTTTGTGGGATTGCAAAGGTTTCCTTTATTATGAGCTTCTGCCGCCCAATTTGACCATTAATTCTGCATTTCATTCTGCCCAGTTGGAACAATTAAAGACATCGGTTAAGCAAAGCGTCCAACTGTTGGACTCCAACATTGGCTGATCGCTAAGGCATAGTTTTTCATCTTAATAATGCCCATCCTTACTTGTCTTTGTTGACACAGTAATTGTTATAGTTTAGCTGGAATGTTTACGAAGCCATGCCCACACAAATTTTCACTTATTTCGGGTCCCGTAAAACTCTCTTTGCGGGAAACACCTTAATTCGCTTGAGGACTTCACACAAACGCACAGTGGAGTTCACTTCTTAAAAATCTGAGCCCTAAGTTCCGGGAGGATGGAATAAAATAATTACCTGAAATACGGCAACATACAATGGATCAAAATGGGTCGCGCATAATTTATTAAAAGCTTTTACAAGAATATTTGGTTTGGTTGAAATCACCAGTAAAAATCGCTACAAACTTATCTATCTATCTATCGGCGCTATTGTCCTTGTAGGACCTTGGCCTCCTCAACGATCCTCCTCCATTCTGACCTTTCTTCGGCTGCCCTTCTCCATCCGCTGACACCCAACGACCGAAGGTCCTCCTCTACGTCCAGGACCCAACGAAGTCTTGGTCTGCCCCTGCTCCTCCTTCCACCAGGGTGTTCCTCCATCATCATTTTTGGCAGTCTCCCACTTTCCATTCTCTGTACATGCCCCAGCCATCTTATTCTGGCACTCTTGGTCTTGGCAACTATATCAGGTGTCTGATACAGATTTCTAATTTTGTCATTCGTCTTCATTCGACAACGATCTCCTTCTTTTGTAGGACCAAAGATTTTTCTGAGAATTTTCCTCTCCCACATGTTTAGTAGTCTTTTATCATTGCGTGTTAATGTCCAGGACTCGCTTCCGTACATGACCACTGGCTGGAGAACTGTACAATATAGTCTTATCTTCAGTTCTCTGGATATATTCCTGTTCTGAAATATTTTCATAAGAGACCAATAGCATCTATTACCAGCTGTTATCCTTGTTTTAATTTCGTCTCTAATCTTATTATTCTCAGTGATAACAGTGCCTAGATACTTAAACTGTGGTACTCTCTCGAACCTATATTCAGCCCCCTCGATATACATGTTTCGTCCTTCTTCCCTGCTGGTCCTCATATACTTAGTTTTTTCCGTATTTATGATCAGTCCTGTTCTCTTCGCGGCCACTTCGCTCTCCTCGAAAGCTCCAAGTAAAGCTCTGAATTATATTTAAAATTCAATATAATAATAAGCACATACTTATTTACAATCCAATATTTAACTTTTTTGACAAATTGAAAACTAAATATATGTCTAAACATTACACATTTTATTATTATAAACATAAATGAAAAGCCGATATGTATTAATTTTAACTTCCATTTCTTTACTTAAGGTTTTTGAGGGTATGGACTAAAGTTACCATGGATAAAGGGGCAAGAGGGGTTTTATCCATCTGGACTGTGTTGCCTAGGGCAGCTTGAAAGGGTAGTTAGGGTCTTACACTGGACCTACCAGTCTTTGATAATGAACTAACTAAAGTGAAAGCTTATAGGAGTAGAACTTGAACAAGGTGAAAAATCAGGCACGATAAGACTCTTACAGATGGGAGTGAGACATAAAATACAACGATTTTAGAAACAATAGTTATAGTAATTTATGAGTGACCAATAGGGAATACAACTTATAACATAATAATAAATAACTGACCACAGTAAAATAGTTTTACAATAATGGTATTTATAACTTAATATTAAGGTTTAATTACTAACAAGGAAAAGATCCCAAATTTGTCTCACTGATTTTAATCCAGGCATTTAACGATTATCATCCATAAAATATTAGGGGCTAACGTTCCCCACGAGTCGCGTGAAAAAATCGGAATGTTTCTGCGCGAAAAAAATATTTTATTTAATATCTCTAGTTCTTGTGAAGCTATACAAATAATTTTGATGTCGAAATTATCCTCTTTCATAGCGAGAAGATGAAAAAAAAACATTCAAGTATTTACTTTTTACGCTTGGTTCAAAAATTATAAAATATTTATTTATTTATTTGCTATTCCGCATCTATCCTTTCGGGTCATTAGCGGGTCTTGAGTTTAACAGACGAATGTCTCTAAAAACTCAAAAAGTCTTAGAATTATGTCAAAATTATAAAATAAAATTAAAGTTTAATAAATGATTGTAATAAACTTTTTTTAGGAGTAACAAATCTGAGCAAAGTTTTTAAGAAACCTTAGTAAAAGTACAGTTTTGGAGAGATTACTTATATTTTTTAGGTTATAACCAAGTTTAAAACTTAGATATTTGATGTTGGCAATAACTGAGTGATTTGTAAGCTATTGAAGTTTTTGATGTCAGGTAGGTACCTAACTCTGTCTGTAATCATGATACATCGTTCAATGTACTAGTATATAAAATAAATAAAAGAATTTTCAAATACAGTTAGATATAAAAATAAGTGAAATCATTAAATAATTAATTAAATGGAATTTCTAAAAAAAAACATGTGTTTTATTAAAAAATCGATTACCTTCTTATCTAAAATAATCACTAGTATCAATTGATTGTGTATGAGATGATATTTTTTCTAAAATCTTTAGCTTTCCAATTGTATATCATACATGTATATTACTGCAATAATGTTCAAAAACGAAAAATTGAATTGAAAAAATATTTTTTTCTGTTTTCTCCTTTAGTTGGGTATCGAATTTATTCAATTTATATATTTACCTGTTTTTCATCAGCGTTAACAAAATAATCTAGTTATTATTATTGAATCTACAAAATTAAAGGTACTTTAGGAAAAGAAAATTAAACATATCGGCATTTAAGCCCTGTCAGACCATTTTTATCTAAAGAAAACCTACATGATATTAAAGCCCATTAAATTTTACATCGATATAGCGAGTTTAATAAAAATCGTCAGTACCGTTTTCGAGAAAATCGAAAAAAGGTGCAATAACCATGGTACAAAGTGCCTCTTCTGGTAAGCTCATTTTGATGAAAAAAGTTTTGTCACGTCTCGGGCGTATAGTTGTCTTAAATATGAAATTTCAGTTTCATAGGACTTACCGTTTCTGCCCGGGATTTACCACACACACAAACACACACACACACACACACACACACACACAGACCTTTTTGCGGGACTTGGTTATTTGGACTAAGGGGACCCTAAAACGTGTATTTCCGTTGAAAACTGGAATTCGAAAATTTTCACGATCGCAATACTTTCCCCTACTATATATAGTAAGTGAAAGTAAAAGGTCTTCCGGTGCCAAAATTGGTTTGCGGTTTAACTAAATGAGTTTCGTTATTTGCTGATATATTGATGTACCATTTTTTTTTTTTTTTTTTCATTTTCACAAGTTCTCAATGCATTATATCTACTAGCAAACTCGTTTTGACCGAATCCGACTCAATACAATATAAAAAAGCATTTGAATTTGTGGTATTTAATCATTGGTTTTGTAATATTATTTTGAATTAAAATAATACTAAGCCAAACTAATATTACAAAACCAATGCTTTCACTTACAAAAAGCAAAATAAGTTTTGATCAAATGAATTAATCCATCACATGAATGCATTTTAATATTCTTAATTTTTTTTACAAACTCATTCATTTTTTTCCTCAATAAAAAAAAAAGTTATATTTTTTCCGACCTAAGTAATCGACTATTGGTTTGTTTTTTTATCAAAAAAAGGTTTACAAAAAGATGTTGGACTTGAATAAATAAATTTATTAGAGATTTCAACTTATTTTACGACAGTTATTAGTTTGCGATCCAGATTGCTTTATAACTTGCTCAATCCAAAAGTTAAACTTAAATTTTTGGAAACCTGGATATAATAAAATATTGGAAGTGGGTCTTAAATGTTTAGATACCTTTCTTATTTTGAATAAAAATAAATAATAACCATTAAACCATAATGCATGGCTCTAAAACTTTTTTTTTTTGTCTTCTGTGAATTTTTTTTGGAAATGGATTAAGACGGTTTTGAAACTCGTCTCTTGTGTTATTATAATTTCATTTATTGTGGATATACATTATATACATGTAATAGTTTATTATTATGGTGTTCCATATTATAACTATTCCAATTATAACCATTAACCCCCAGGTTTTACAATATGTGATTATTCTCCAAGTTAGCTGGTTCTATAGTGCTCCTGGCTGGCTAATTATCTAAGACTGGGTGGTTGAGCCTAAGGCACTAACTACCCTTTTAAGCCCTCCTAGTCGACACTGCTTAACTAGATAAAGACTTCCTATCTCCCCCTCCTTTGGGGTATCTCTTCCCTCGTCCCGCCTTAGCCGAAGTAACGAAAAATTAAATTAAAAATATTAAATGGGTTAATCCATTCCAAATCGTCGAGACCATGCAGCTCAATTTTTTTTTTTTATGATTATTTTTACTTTCACTTACCTATGTTTGGAATATATTGTGATCGTGAAAATTTTCGAATTCCGGTTTTCAACTGAAATACACGTTTTAGTGTCCCCTGAGTCCAAATGACCAAGTCTCGCAAAAAGATCTGTGTGTTAGAGTTGGGGTATTGGAATAGCTAATAACCTCTTGGTTATTAGCACCGAATATATTTACATTAACTTTTTTTTTAACTAGTTAAAAATAATAAAACACAAACAAAAATTTATCTATTGTATAGAAATTAATTTATTCTAAATTGTTTTCTTGCTGTTATTATTACTATTACTTTTTTTTATTGTTTTCTTATAATTCCTGGAGCAAATTACATTCTTTGATGAATCTTAGCAGCGTATTGATTGTTTCACTTGAGTCCTTCAAGCTCTCACACAGATTAATTGGTGGTAGATTAAATCTATTTATTAGTACAAGGAATTTGGGGCAATTCTCAATTATATGTTTTATTGAGAGAGGCACTTTACTTTGCATACTTTAGGGGTGTGTGTGTGTGTGTTTCCAGTTCCAGTCCAGTTCGAAAATAAAAACATGCATTTCACTCCAAAAGGTACTAAATCCAAATTTCATATCATGCCAAAAGGTACTAAAAACATTTCTTTCCAAAAGACACCTCTGTAAACAGATATAACTTTTCCTTTCAAAATGAAATTTATTTCCTATTATACACATAAGCACCTTAACCTGTAATTTATTACCATTAATTTATTGTTTTCTTTATTTTGTGCACTATTATTGGTTCATTTAGCCCGTATTGAATCACAACTATTATTTTGATCAATAGTTTTAACCAAATAATCAGTATTTAGACTGTTTTTAACAACTTAAGCTTCGGTTCTTGTAGGTTCTCAATTCAATAATTTTTTTTCATACTATTTCTTCTTGCAGACACATAAATTTAATATAGAAATTTTTATAAACTTGCATTTCAATACAGTAATGGTATTTTATTCAGCAAATGATTGGAATTAATTAGGATTCCCTGACTTGGCTAAATATGGAAAGAAAAACCATACCTGATATAAAATATCTAATAGAATTTTTTTTTTTTTTCAACCCGGGACCTGTAGCATAGGAAGCTGTTATGCTAACGACCATACTACAGGTAACCCAATAGATTTTTTTTTATTTATTTATTTTTTTTTTTATAAAGGTAATATATCTACATACAATTTATTTATTTATCAGTTTTTATTTTATAGTTAAATATTGTTTAGACGTAGTTATCATAACATTTGTAAAATAAGTAAAAATTTATAATTACATACGTTCTTAATATAGAGCCAAAAATAAATAAAAGGCCCTTTGAATATTCGCTTTCTTTATGAAGAATAAACAGTAAAATCTAATTAACTAACAAGGAAAGATGAATAGTGAAATATACACAACTCAGTAATTAACAATATTAAGACTTTAGTTATGAGTAAAGTTGCACGAGGAAGGTTATGCTGACTGTTATCTCGCGTTATACTCTTCCCGAAAGTACTATTCCCTTTTAATCCTTCTAAAAAAGTACTATATAAATATCATATCGTTAAAAAGTCATTGGAAAAGAGCAATCATTTGGAAAAATAAGTTGTTAAAACAGTAAAAAATTAACATTAGATTTTAATAAAAAAATCTGGTGAGGGCAACATCGACTTTAATTACCACGAATATTAATATTAATTTAAAAACTATGAAATATACTTCAATTTGAAAAATATTTGAAGTTGATTTTAATAAAACGTGTATTCATTTTCGTTGGAAACATGATTTAGGTTAAATAATATAACTTAAATAAAATATTAAATTGTTAATCAGTAATAAATTTATTCCCCATTTGATACTTTATATTACCTTTTACAACTTTATATATCAGATAATACTTTTTCTAAAATCTTTCTCTTTCTAACGGTGTATCATACGTCTATATTCAAATTATCAAAAAAACAAAAATTACTTAAAAAAATATGTTTGCACTTTCCACTTTTAGTTGTTTATCAAATTCGCTCAACTTGTACATTTAGCCGTTATTTATGAATGCTTATAAGATGATGTACTTAATATTTTTAGATCTACAAAAACAAAGGTACTTTAGATGAAGAAACTTCTTAATATCGGCATTTAAGCCCTGTAAGACTATTTTAATCAGAATATAACCTACATCATGTTAAAGTCCATTAAATTTTACATTCATATAGCAGGATTAATAAAAATCGTTAGAGCCGTTTTTGAGAAAATCGTAAAAAGGTGCAAAGAGAATCGTATAATATGGCTCTTCTGGTTTGCTGATTTTGATGAAAAAGTTGCTATAACATCTTGGGCGTATAGTTGTCTTAAATATATAATTTCCGTTTCATAGGACTTTTCGTTTCCGCCCGGGTGTTACCACACACAGACCTTTTTTCGGGACTTGGTTATTTGGACTCGGGAGACCTTAAAACCTGTATTTCCGTCGAAAACTGGAATTCGAAAGTTTTCATTATCACAATAATTTCCCTTATATAGTTAAGTAAAATTAAAAGAATCAAGTAAATTGGTGCAGTAATAAATAAATGGCTGATTTTCGCTTAATATGTAAAATTGTCTAAAGTGGATATAGTACCATTTGGAACTCAACGTTACAATTGATTAATTGGATCACCAATTAATTAGTTCTGTAACTTTAACTAAGATATTCTTGGATCGTGGATATTATTCATAATTAACTCGATAAACTGTGTTTCTAATAGTTTTTAATCTTCAAACATCATTTGTGAATCTTAAAATTGAATCGCAACTGATAGAAAATGTTTTAGAACGGATAACACATGACAGAGATTGGGGTTGGTGGGCTAGATGAAGAACAGTGCGGCTTGGAGATTGGCCAGAAGAGAAATGGCGGGAAAGTTTTGGCGGGATTTCTACTGATTGAGCACTTCCTCCCGGCCCTTCATTAACATAGGTCCTTCCTCGTCTTTTATCAAAGCAGGCTACTTAGGAGGATCCCCCTTCCAACTTTTCTTTCCTCGCTAGTTAAATAAGTATTTGTATTTCTTTTTCTCACCAAGTTTTTTTTTTTTTTTCTGTGTCATTAATTGCGAGCTAAAACAAAATTATAAAATAGAAACGTTGTTCCGAAACTAAATTAAACTTTTCTCGATGTTGGTCTTTTCCCGAGATTAAAAGTCTGCACTTTGCCAACAAACCTTTTTATTTTTCTCTCCCTATCTCTCTCCTTCTCTCTCTTTTCCTCTCTCTCTCTCCTTTGGATGAGAAAAGTCTGTTCATTTGAGTAACGAATCAGAGCAAAAAAAAAAAAAAAAAATTCCGTCACAGCGAGAGATGGATTAATCGAGCTGTAAATAATAACAGGGAAAAAACCTTGGCAACTTCCGAGCGATGTCAAAGGAAATATATTTTTTGAATGAAAGTTGTGCCGTTAATTGGAGAAACAGTTTCGCGAACAGAGAGCACTCAAAAATATTTCACATCCCGACCCAATACTTTCTAACAACAGTTCAATATTTTGTTATTAATTTATACAAAGTAATTAAAACATGATAATAAAGATCTTCTGATATTAAGAATCATAAAAACTTAATATCTGATCTTAATTATCCATGTTTAATTTTTTACGAACCTCTTTTATTAATTTTCGGATACATTTCTCGCTCTTTCGGTTATACGGGCATCTTTTCAGGTCATTTTTTTTTCATTATCCCAGATATAATCTTTAATGTTGTACTCCTATCTACATCTTGGTTTACTTTTAGGACGCCTCCTCCTTAGCTTAGTGCTTACTGTTTACCAAACGTTATTTTTTTTACCAATGATAGACCAAAAAAAAACCGAAAGGGCCTAGCCGGATAAGCATGTGAAATCTGCCCCCGCGTGTATTAGAACAAAAATTATACCATTGAGTCACACCTATGAGAAACAACCTTACGCAAATTTTTAGCCCCTTAATCCTAACGGGAGGGCAGTTATGGAGGGGGGAAGAAAAAACGAAAAAAATTGTTTTCTCCTGAACAGCTCAACCGATTTTCACGAAAAAAATATATGTTATGGACTTTGCAAATAGGTTTTTAAATTTTTTTCCACGAAAATGCTGGTCAAAAAAATATTTTCTGGTTATGATGGTTTGGTACACCTCCAATTTTTCGTTACTTTATTTCGTTGGAGGGTCCTTCATAACATATTTTTTTTTTCAATTTTATTGCAAGTGTACCCCATGGTGAAAAATAAAAAAAACAATTTTTTCTCCTGATTGGATCAACCGAATTTCACGAAAAAAAAAATTTGTTAATGGTTTTCTAAAAGGGTTTCAAAAAACATTTTTTTCAATTTTTTATTTCGAAAAAGTGAGTCAAATTTTTTTATTTTTTAGGCCCTTTCCACCAATTGAATTTACTTTTAATTTTGTAAATAAATCTTATTTAAGGAATTATTAAATTGAAATTTTTTTTATAATTTAAAATATGGATAGTTACGGTCCCTCAATGTATTATGAAAATATTGATGACCTTTTGGTTCGAAATTGATGTTCTTGTAAAATCCAGTAAAATATATAAGCTTTATTTTTAGTTATAAAATTATGTGACTATATATAAATATTTGTATATTTCTGAAATATTTTTTTTAGTAATATTTCAATCTGTCCTAATTAGGACATTTTTAATAGTGATCTAGTACAACATTCATACTACATTTACACAATATATATATATATATATATATATATATATATATATATATATATATATATATATATATATAACATTTCATTTCCGATTATTTGACCCGACTTCTGGGGGCCTTTGGCCCCTAATATTTTGCAGATGCAAATAATTTATTTTCTAGTTTCACCTTAAAAATTTTCAATCAAAATTAATGATACATTTGAGATCCTCTCCACGTGAGAGGTTAATATATAAAACGTCTAAGATGCGGTGCGACCAAGGGGGAAGGATTGTGTCCTCTAACAAAGTTAAAAAATGTTTACATCCAATTACCTATATATGAAATATATAGTAAGGAAGAGTATTGCTAACTTAAAAATTTTCGAATTATAAAAGTCTGCATTTGTGCGTGTATGTGTGTGCGGTAACTCCCGGGCAAAAATGAAAAGTCCTATGAAACTGAAATTTCTTATTTAAGACAACTAAACGCCAGAGATGTTACAAAAACTTTTTAAAAAAAATCGGCTAACCAGAAGAGCCACTTTATACCATGCATTTTGCATTTAGCTACTTACGATTTTCTCAAAAACGGTTAGAGCCGTTTAGATTTTGATTAAATCCGCTATATCGATGTGAAATTGGACGGGCTTTAATATCTACTAGTTTTCCATTGTGGTTGAAATGGTCTGACTTGGCTTTAATGTCTATATTTTAAAATTTCTTCCTTTAAAGTACTTTTAATTTTGTAGGTTTAATGAAATTGACCATATCATCTGATTAGCATAGCTAAAAAAAAGATAAATACATAAGTTGAACGAATTTGATATCTAACTAAAGGAGAAAACTGCAATGTTTTTTAATTTAAGAACAGTAATATACATATACAATATAACGTTGGAATGCTAAAGATTTTGGAAAAAGGTTAACGGAGAGTGATGAAATGCCGATAAAACAAACTGATTGTCGTGGATAATAATATAATGGATTATTTAATTAAACACACGTTTTTATTTAAATCCAATGTAAATATTTCTTTAACAATTTATTTTCGTTTCTAAATTTCTTAGAATATTCTCAAATTAATATTAATAACGGAGATAAGTGAAAGTCGGGTGTTGCGTGCGCTACTTTTTTTTTTTACAGTTATCCATTAGGGTCATTACTGCCTTACTGCGATGGTTACTGTCATTTATAGGAATACTCTGCAGAGGAAGTCAAAACGTATGCCGGTAGTATTTTTGTTATCCTGTAAAAATTTAACCTACGTTAGCCAGTGGCTATATAGTACACTGTTTTCCGCATGATCTATACCACATTTATTTCGTCAAAACATGTTTCACAGTAGGTGGACAGTCGACTGTCCGGAAGATGTTCGTGAGCCATAAGACGTCATAAGCCGTGGTTAAGTCGTATAAGCCAGATGCGCAGGCGCTTATCTCTTTGCTTACTGAGCAAGGAAGTTAATCTTTGTTGGAAAAGATTTTCTAGACAGCCAAAATAGTTATCGGCAACCTTCAGATTCGATGTAAATAAAGCTTAAGTAAAAAATCTAGGTATTAGTTTATTTAATAATAATTGCTCTAATTTAAATATGTTGGTAATTTAATGTGCCCTGCATGCCACCAACTGGGATCGGTAAACATCATACCTTTGCAAAGGAAATCTAATAGTTTCAGTTAATATTAATCCATACATACATTAAATATATCAAGTAAGCTAGTTTTTGAAGGTACCGCTCACTTAGAAAATCAGCCGGTCACAAACATAGCATTATATTTATTTAAATCATAATTTTGAGGATAGTACTTCCTTTTTCTCGATTATTGATCTGATTTCATGATAGGTTTTGTCATCTTATTAATAAAGTAAGATAGTATAAAATAATAATAATAATAAATAAATAAATTTAAAAAACCACTGAAGCGTTAATATAGAAGTTGTTTTAATTTTTTTTCTCCTGTTTTTATTTTTGTTTTTTAATTAGATAGGAATTGTATATAATCATTTTTTGATCAAAGCTCTGCACCGGAACAGAAGGATAATTTTGTATTTTATTTTATTTATTTATTTTT
Source organism: Piezodorus guildinii (assembly GCA_023052935.1). NCBI lineage: Eukaryota > Metazoa > Arthropoda > Insecta > Hemiptera > Pentatomidae > Piezodorus > Piezodorus guildinii. The sequence continues at coordinate 149,290,327 of CM041293.1, read as the reverse complement.
TTTTAACTATCATCTAAATTAGTTTTATGTACATATATATTATTTTTTTTGTTTCTCCCACTCGAATTGGAATGAGAAGTCGATTTATTATATTTAACAGTTTGGTTTTATATGTTATCTTTGTCTTGTGTATTTATTTTTTACTTTATCACTGCATTTTTTTTTCTTCCATTATTACTCGAAGGCATCTACGACTTTATTTACTTTCATATGTATTATTCTGAAGGGACTTGTCCCAGAATAAATAAAGAAATTATTATTATTATTATTAAAGTAATTGACTAAGGAGGAGTTGGGAGGATAGTAGTTAAAGATTTGTTATAGGTACGTAGCCTGTAGTTGGTATTTAAAGAGGTAGATAACGAACCAAAAGGTTGTAACGGTTCTGAACCGTTGGCCCCACAGTATATTTGTTAGTCATATTGATTTCTTCAAACGTCAATATCGACAATAATTTAAATTACCATGCTTCACCTATGATTAATAACCGCTTAAATCAACCTGGCACATCACCAACCCTTATATAAATCGCGTGAGGTTATGCTAAGCGTACTCATAAGTTTAAAAGTAATTGAATACTAATCAGCAAAAAGGGAATGATGAATGGACAAAGCACTCTAATCAGGAAGGTGGGCCGTCAGCTATTCGCACCCCGAGCCTTCCTGACAAATTGCTTCACTCCTTTTTCTCTTTCTTCCTCGCTAAAGGTATTCCTTCGTTACAAATGTTCTACGGCCGTGAGAAAAATTTAAACAGCATATTTTAAACTCACAGTTCTCATTGTTTTTTTCTGGACGATGCTGGACGGTTAGGTATTTCAAACTAAATTCCTTTAAAAAAGTATACGATTTTTGGTTTCCTTTTTTTCTAAATATATTAATATTATATTTACAACCGATTAAAATTGGTCTGTATAAGGTTTCGGTAAATTCATGAAAATTTCGTTTAGCTCTACGGAAACGTCCGATTCCAATCAACAACTTTTTTTTTATTTAAAAAAATTTACAACTGTATTAAATCAATACAACAAGTAAATAGGATTTATATATGGTTAGAACACATGGTAGTCCTGTGAAGAAACTACCCATTGGTAGCAATCCAATGTCTAATTTTTGGTGGGAGGTCTCTTGGCCATCTTCTTTTAAGACGCCTCGGTGGGTTTTCGGGAACAGATATGGAGGAGAGGTCACGGATAAGCTGGTTTGAGTGGGCAGGGAGTTTGGAATGAAGAGAGGTATATCTATAACGGGCCAAGTCTTCAACAAATGGGATATTTAGGTCTTTATGGATGATTTTATTGGTAACAAAGTAAGGGGCATTGAGGATTTTTCAAAGGATTTTGGACTGCTCCGATTGAATGCGAGAGGAATTTGATGGATTAGTAGACACTCATAGCTTAATGCCTTAGGTCCTAATAGGCCTAATAATTGTAATATAAATGATTTTTTTGTAGTAAGTAGGAAGTTTTAAGCGTTTGTCGAGGAAGTGTTGTAGTAATCTGCATCTGCGAGCAGTTTCCTCTCGTTTCATTCTATTATGAGGATTTCATGTTAGGCGTTTGTCGAGGTGGATTCCTAATTACCGTATAACTAGCAACTTAAGTTTATAGATTTTCTCATCATAGACCTAATTTTTCTTTTAGTTCATTATTTTTCTAAGATATATTTTAGGCTATTCCCAAAAGAAGTTGATTTGTTTTCGTATTCTACAACGTTTCGGCCTCGAATGCCACCTTCAAGAATCTGTATTAATATATTTATAGAATATTACTGTAAATTTTACCACTCTTTCAACGTTCAAATTACTTATCTTTTAGGCATCCCCATCCCAATTTAGTTATAATAAATGTAAAGTGAGTTAATAAAAAAAAAAAAAAAAAAAATTCTGAATAAATAGATTATTTCCATTTTTGATTAATTAATGCAATATATTATGATTCTTCTAAAAACAGGTGCTTTTAAAATTTGATACTGCTAATAATTATGATGACACTGCTGATGAAGCGATAAAAGAATATATAACATGGATATGCATGGTAGGTAACGCATTTATTAAAAATATTTTATTAAATTGTTGACATCAGGTGTAAAAAGTGTATAAATGCCATAAAACTTTTTTAATTGTTTACAGATGCTTGTAAATGGCCCTAGAGGCTGAAACGTTATGATATCTAAAAATTAAGTAAATAAAAAAATGTATCAAAGACTTCTTTTGTAGAGCGGCCAAATATATATCGCTCAAATTACTTATTTTATTAAGAGTTTGGTTTTTTTACCTACAAATCCAGTGACCAACGTCCATATAAATATCATACAAAAATGTTGAACCAAGAGAAAAATTAGGAATATTATGAAAAAAAAAAATACTAGGAGTCCAACAATTAACCCAGGATGGAACAGAGTAAACGATGAAATGTGGATAAAACTAAAACACTATTAATAAAATGAGTAACATGAATGTTGAAAGAGTAGTCAAATGTACATGATTATCATAAAAAAACAAAACAAATTATTACACAATGGTTTGTTATTTCCATATAACAATATTAGGTTATAAATGTTTAAATTGCTGTTGATAGGCAATGAAGTAATATGAAAAACAATAATTCAAAGGATAACATCATATCACTACTCCTAGCTCCAAAACGCTACATCTCAGCTAGTTGTTAAGCAATTTCAATGATTATTTTTTAATCAAATTTTAGTATTTAGTTATTTATGAATTAGGAATAACGGATTTTTTTTTATTCGTTATTCGGATTCAACGCATCTTGTAACGTAAGCCCTCAAATTTTGAGGGGGTATTTTTTTTTATTTATTTATTTTTTTTTTTGGTCCATTACAAAGGTTCGTTATTGAAAATAATAAACCAAAAACGTTGTGAGATACAAAAATAAATCAACTTCTTTTGGGAATAGCCAAAAATATATCTTACAAATATATGGATTTTATAATATATTGATATTTTATACTTTCTCGTCGTTCAAATATGCCAGGGTTTTTGCCAATGTTATCCCTCATTGTTATAATAACACACTTTATATCTGTATATATTTTCTGATCGATAGTTTTACTAAGCGCAGAGAGTTTTTCATAAGGTAGCCAGCCCCTATAAACGAAGTTACAAAGTAAAGTGGCGTTACCGCACCCTGATGGACCAACCAAGGGCTCTCAAAGGCGAAGATATGACGCTATCAGTAATCTTGGTAATCCCTTGAAAAATCTTTAATCGTGAGAAAAAGGAAACATCTCAGGCATAAATGTTTCTATAATAAGAAAATTGGTCAATTCAGACATGAGGCTTCTGCTTGTAATGCCCACTTTCCTTAAAATAAAAAAAATTTCTTTTACCAGAAGATGGCTTAATGCTGAAATGTTGTACCTTATAGTAAAATAGTGGTGAAGCATAATTATCAGCCTCAAATTCTTTTTTTTTAATATTTTTTTATATGATTAATTTATTGAAATTTACAATTGTATTAGTAAATACATCAAGTAAATTGGCTCATAATATAGATAATATACATGAAAAGAGAATATGCCCATTGGCAACACTCCACTAGGTAATCTACACTAGAAGGTCTCGAGGCCATCTTATTTTCAGACGCCTCGGAGGATTATCAGGAATGGTAGAGGAAGCAAGGATTAAAACTAGTGGGTTAATGTGGGAGTGGAGTTTGTCATGGAAGGAATAATACCTCGTACGGGCCAAATCAGCAACATATGGGACATACCTCAAATTCTATATTAAATTTTGATCTTCATCAAAACTGATCTACATCTTATTATAATTTCAGTTTTATATTTATCGTTTTCGAGCTGTACTCACCATTAACACATACACCTTTTTTGCGGAACTTGGTCCTTTCTAATTCGTGTATTTCTGACACGGAAAGTCGCACAATTTTCACTTAACTTCGTTTTTTAAATCGATTAAAGAATTTTCAAATAAAGTTAGAGACAAAAAATCAGTGATAGCAATAAAAAATTAATTAAATTGAATTTCTATAGAGACATGCATTTTATTAAAAAAACTATAATTAAAATTGATCTATTTTCATTCAACATTTTTTTATTTATTCTTTTCTTCTTCCTACGTTTCGGCCTTTACCATTTTCAACGGATCTTTAATATTGCAAATGCATAAAAAATACATTTTAAAAAACTATTACAGGCTGACCAGCAAAAAGCAGTAGGTGATAACAAGCGTGACGGGGCTGGTCAGCCTGCAGTAGTTTTTTTAAAATGTGACAAAATGTATTTTTTATATATGTGCAATATGAATGAATATTAAAAGGTCCGTTGAAAAAGGCAAAGGCCAAAACGTAGGGAGAAGAAATAAATAAATAAAAAAATGTTGAATGAAAAAGGATCAATTTAATTAAAAAGGACCCGACAATACATTTATTCATCCTAACAAATTTCAATTGTAATAAAAATTAAAATCTATTATACTATTTTCTAAAATAATCAGTTAGTTTTATCGACTTTTCATCACTGTTTATCAACTTTTACAATATTGTGTCTAAGATAATATGTATCTAAATGTATATCATACATCTTTATTACTGTTCTTATGTTCAAAAACCAAAAAATACATTAAAAACATTTTTTATTTTAGTTTTCTTCCTTATTTGGATATCGACTTCGTTCAACTTATATATTTTCTTTTTTTTTATCAATATTAACAATATAACATGGTTATTTTTATAGAATCTACAAAATAAAAGGTACTTTAGAAGAAGAAAATTTAAAATATCGGCAATTAAGTCCGGTCAGACTAGCTCAATCAGAACAAAACCTACATTATATTAAAGCCCATTAAATTTTACAAGGATTTAGCGAGCTTAATCATAATCGTTAGAGCCGTTTCTGAGAAAATGTTAAAAAAGTGAAAAATACAGGTACAAAGTGGCTCTTCTGGTTAGCTGATTTTGATGAAATAGTTTTTGGAACATCTCGCGGATAGTGTTGTATTAAATATGAAATTTCAGTTTCATAGGACTTTTCGTTAACGCGCGGGAGTTAGCACACACAGACACTTTTTTTCGGGGCTTGGTCATTTGGATTCAGGGGATCGTTAAACGGGTATTTCCGGTAAAAACTGGGATTCTAAAATTTTCACGATTGCCAAACTTTCGCTTACCTTATTTCGTATATAGGTTAGTGAAAGTAAAAAGTATTTATTCTTTAATGATTTTATTATGTTTAATGATTAAATATGCGGAATCATATCAAAGGTATTAACGTTTTAAGAAGAACAATCAATACCTGCTACATAAATTTTAATAAATCCCATTGAAATGTAATTTACTAAGTTGATTGGATTCTTCAATAGTGTCTTGGTGGAGTTTCATAAGATGAATCTGCTTTTCGAAAAGAGAAAAGAGTTTCCTTAGTGATTGGAATAGCTCTCTGATGTGAATTTACAAGCTACCTCCTTTTCTTCTAAAACCGGATCTCAATTTACAACAAAGTTTTAATAGTCCCTTCCTACAAAAGCTCAACTCCTTGCTAACGAGATCGAAACACCATTCATTTATAATATAATGAAAATGGAAATTCTTGTCCAAACTAAGGCCTAAGGGAATAAATTATTAAGGCCGCCATTTTAAAGCATTTCAGGTATCAATACTTCGAATGTAGGAGTAATATATACATATTGTAAAATGTACGACAGGATGTAATAACGATTGTTTGCAGATATATAATAATTAATAGCGTACCGAACCAAGTTCGATGCGATACCACCAAACCCTGCACAGAATCGTCAATGTTCGGGTCAAGCCAAGCCCCGAGATCAGCTATAACGCAATCCTCCGTCAACGCTTCGACTACCTCGGACGCCTACCACCGGATCAGTAAATACCAACTTTCTGGAATCCGTTCCTCACCGAGCCCAACAACTTTGCGCCCCATTTGAGTCTCGGCGTAGTATCAATCAATTATATTCACAGGTAAAACTCACAATTCCGCGTTGTACAACCTTCTAAACTCCAAGTGCCCTCATCTCTCTTACGACAAATATTTTACACATAACCTTATTTTCGGAAACCTAGAAGAAAAGAGATTATTTAATAAAACAAGTGTTTCTATCGAAACTCATTTAATTATTTCTTAAAGTTTTTTTTTTCATTTCATTTATTAATTCGCACCTGTCAGCATTATTATACAACCAGGAATTGGATAAAAAACACAAATGATAACATGTCAGCCAGAGAAAGACAGTAAGTCTTCTCGTCATTGTTAATGTATGTCGTCCAGCATATTTAACTTTTACTGTCACTTGTCCTATATAAATCCTTAATTTATTTTAAAAAGGGGTAAGGAAAAGCAACGTGTATATATATATTTTTTAAATCGTATGGATATTGATAATTTATATAAGAAAATATTAATGTTACACACTACTTCAATTCAATGTGAAAGTATTGTTTTGTTTGTTTGTTTTTTTAATTAATACAGGTTTTTGAGTTTTTTTTTTTTTTATATATTTTATATACACATTGTTCATGTTTACTGGATACTTTCTATGTATGAATACCAACACGACCCTTCAGTTCTTAATTCCTGGTGATACCATCAATGTCGAATATTTGAAATAAAACTCTTCCACATCCAATCTATTATCCTGACCTCTCGCCTACGAATGAAGAATTCCCCCTTTGTTGCGTTATTTCTGTATAATACAGTCTGGGATTAAAAATAGTAAATAATTTTTTTTGTTTTTTTTTGTTTTTTTTTTTTAAACTTTCGTTACAATGTTTTTATCAAGGTATAACCTTGTCATGGTAAAATGGAAATGGTGTAAGCTAAGCTCTGGTACTTTCTGAAATAAAATGACTCTGTGCTCAAAGCACAAAGCAAGAAATGAAAAATATTCCAGTTTATATTTTTAAAAGCTTTTATATAGTTTTCTCACTGATCCAAGAATAGAATGAAAAAAAAATCGGGTGCGGGCAACACACGACTATCACTTTCCGCTGTTGGTAAATCGATTAAAGAATTTTCAAATACAGTTTGAGATAAACAAAATCTGGTGGGGCAACACACGACTTTCACTTACCTCCGTTTTAAAAATCAATAAATGAATTTTCAAATGCAGTTAGAGATAAAAATTAGTAAAACTATTAAAGAATTAATTAAATTGAATTTCTATAGAATCATGGGTTTTATTAAAAAATCGATTATATGATCATTTTAAATGATAAGTTAGTTTTATCGGCTTTTCATACTTTTACAAGCTTGTGTTTTAGATAATATTTTTTTCTAAAATCTTCAGCTTTCCAACGGCATATTACACATGTACATAAATTTTACATAGATATAGCGAGTTTATTCAAAATCGTTGGAAACGTGCATAAAAAAGGTGCAATATGCATGGTATAAAGTGGCTCTTCTGGTTGGCCGATATTGATAAAAAAGTTGTTGTAACATCTCGGGCATATAGTTGTCTTAAATATGAAATTTCAGTTTCATAGGACTTTTCGTTTCCGCCCGGGAGTAACCACACACAAACCTTTTTGCGGGACTTGGTTATTTGGACTCAGGGGACCCTAAAACGGGTATTTCCGTTAATAACTGGAAGTCGAAAATTTTCATGATCGCAATACTTTCCCTTACTATATATAGTAAGTGAAAGTAATAAGTGAAACTAATAAATAATTAATTAAATTATATTTTCTACAATAATTAATTTACATTTTTAACTTACATGAGTTTTATTAAAAAATCTATTATCTTAAATAATCAGTTAGTTTTTCGGCTTTTCATCACTCTCTATTAACTTTTAAAAGCTTGTGTATGAGATAATATTTTTTCTAAAATCTTTAGCTTTCCAACGGTATATCATACATGTATACTGATTGCTGTTCTTACGTGTATTTCCGGTGAAAACTATAATTATAAAATTTTCACGATCGCAATACTTTCCCTTACTTTATATTCCATACTAGCTTATGCCGACGACTTCGTCTGCGTCAATTTCTGTTATTCTGATCGCGATAATGGAGTTTTTAAAAGAATATATCATAAAGTACTTCTTCGTTAATGAAATTTTTAGTTCTATTTCCATGTGGCAGAAAAACGGACTGACTTTAACAAGCCGATCTTAACAATGCGAAATACAGTTGGTCGTGTAAAAAGGAGTCTTGGCAAAAATAGATTCCTACTTGTGTGAATGTTTGTCCCGGTGATTATTAATTGTTAAGGCAAAAGATAACTTAACGGGAAATTAAATTATTTCAAAATTAAAAGATAAATCATTTAGCATCATTGGGTTGTGAGGTAAATTTTCTCCGTTTTTTTTATATTTCCCATTGATTCTTCACTCGTATTAGTCGCAGCGTGATGTTATATAGTCTAAAGCTACTTTTCTCGATAAATGGGCTATCCAACGCAAAAAGAATTTTTCAAGTCAAACCAGTAGTTTTTTAGATTAGCGCGTTCAAACAAACCAACTCTTCAGCTTTATAATATTAGTATAGATATAGCTAGGTGAAAAAAAAGATTATACCAATTAAAAAATAATAATATATGAATAATATCTAATCAATAAACTATGTAGCATGATCATCTTCCAATGCATAGGCGCTGTGAGTAGTTTCAGATTCATATAATTTCTTCATTGTTAATAATTTTCTAACAAGATTGTTCGAAATAAGTGAGAGGGCGTTGGTGGAAAATGTGAATGAAAAATGCCGGGTGGGATCTGGCAACATACATCACAGCTGTCGTGGCTGCACCGCCCAACTTTAATTCATGAATATGCAATCCAACAATTTCATTTCTGGCTGGCATTCAGAAATTCAACTTTTATCACTATATCATAGTCATATCTATTAATTCATATTCATGCAAATAAAGTATGTGATTCAAATTATTGAAGTTTGGACTTAATTGATAACTATATAAGTATTAGGATATTTCAATGATCCTATGAGGAAGAGACACTTTAAGAATACATAAAAAAATAATATCCAATGGAATTTTGAGATAAAATCTCTTGAATAAGATACAATTCAATTCTAAATTGATGTGTTTAATCAGTATACGATTTTATAGTATTTGATAAATAGTATATATAATGAGTATCATTATATTAATGGTAGTATCATCATTAAATTAATTATAATATGGTGCAGTTTACCAGGAGAATAGTGTAAATTATTTATTGTTACAAACAGTATTACAGGTCATTAACAGTATTAAATGTTCATCATAATATTACATTTCTATTTTTTTATTTATTCCATTATTTTTATGGGAAGAAAAATAACTCTGTATAAACCAGTTGATAGGAAAATTTAAAGTTTTTTTTACGACTATTTTTAATATTTAATATATATTTATATTAAATTAATATTTAAATTAATTATATCCGAATATAATAGTTTTTAAGCGATCAGTCCATGGAGAAACAGTGATCACATTTAACTTCATTGAATCCTTAAACTAAAATTGATTACATATATAATATTAAATCTTTATTCGTGTCGAATTCATCAGCATATTTATAATATATTGATTTAAACTAATTTAGAATGATATACTTACTATTTTTTTTTTCATCAATCAACAATTTTATTGAGTAAAATTACAATCTGTCCCAATTTGGACATCAAAAGTAGTGGTGAAAGATATAATACATACTACATTCATACAACATTTACACGGCATAAAATTACAATAAAATATATATACAATAATGAATAAATACAACAAAGTCAAGAAATCACTCATACCTATATACACATACACACACTCATACATACATCACATTAAGTGGAGATTCTAGCCAGTGCTAGAACTCCAATATATTTACAAAAGGTCGCAGGACCACTGCCGTTTCAACCTTCTAGGTGGATTGTATAGATGGATGGAGGTGGATAGGGATTGAGCTAGAGAATTAGGATGATGAATAAGGTTCTGGTGGAGTTTGGAAAATTACTTATTATCTAGTATTTATTTTGTATATCAATGTTTTTTATAGGTGGAAAAATAAAAAAAAAAATATATATATATATATATATATATATATATATATATATATATATATATATATATATATATATATACCAACTAAAATAAACCAATATATAAAATGACAAACCAAATAAATAAAAATGTATATTGTTTAAGTTTACTTTTAAAACTGTAATGAATTATGAATGAATGCTTTATCTTTACAAATTGGTGTATACAATTTTAAAGAAATGATTTAAAGGTTGATAAACGAAGTAAAATGTGAGATCACTTGTAGCTGGGTGGCTAGCCTAACAACCTCCCATGCTAAAGGTCACGGGTTCAAACCCGCAGGTGGTCCTAGGATTTTTTAATGGGAGTAAAAAATCCTTAGTTACGCCGTCCTTCGGAGGGGACGTTAAAAGGTGGTCCCGAGCCTGTGCGATGTCAGGTACTTGTTAAAGATCCCTATCCTAATAAAACCTGGATAGGCAAAATTTAGGACTCCCACTGTAGCATCGTCCGATTAGCCATAGTAGCATAAAGTGACGTTAAATAAATAAACAAACAAACAACAACGAAGTAAAATGTTGTTTTTTCCGAAAACCACATAACGACTTAAGACTATTAGTAATCTCTTGGCAGAGATTTTTATACAATTATGATATTATCAGTGAGCAAATACATGTCTGTAGGTTTTTTTTTTTTTAACAATATTTGACCTCATGTAATAAATTAAATCAGTTTGCAATAACAAATAAACAATATTATATGAATTATAGAGCTAGTAATGCATTAATCTGACAGACCTTATTTAATTTTCTTGAGCATTATAGGATACCAATTGCTGGATTAAACAGTACGGACCCGTTACTATTCTGAGTACGGAGAGTAGTTTAAATTTGAATGCGAAATTTGTACCATGCCTATTTCACGCTCCAATTCATTTCCTGCTCACTCTGCCACAATCCCTTATAAACCTCTTTCGCTTTTCACATATACCTTTTTCTTTTTTTTTTAATGTAGTAAAATATCCTAGCATACAAATCATTTTTTCATTTATTCATTCTGTTATTAAAAAAAAAAAAAATATTAACCAATATTTCGACCCACATTGCAGGTCTTCACCGTAGCCAAAACTAAAAAATAACGAGACAAATTTTAGGTGTTTGATGAATAAATGACCAGGAAAAATAACAAAAATAAAAAAAATGCAAACGGGTTTCAGTTGCATCAGTTATAAAAATCAAGACAAGAAAAATTGAATAAACTTAAAGGTGAAAAAAAATTAAAGATAATTTAAATAAAATGTTCGTTGAGTTTTGTTGGAAACGTATGATTTAAATTAAATGATATAGCAATATAAAGTTGTAATTATAATTATCAGTAATAATTTTATGCTCTATACGTCACTTTACATTAAATACAACTCTGTACGTGAGATACTTTTGTTTCTAAGCTCTTTAGGTTTCCAACAATGCATTATACACATATGTTACTGTTCTTATGACCAAATAAAGAAATTTTACATAAAAAAATCTGGTGCGGGCAACACACGACTTTCACTTACCTCCGTTTTTATAATCTATTAAAGAATTTTCAAACACAGTAAGAGATAAAAATAAGTGAAACCATTAAAGATTTAATTAAATGGAATTTCTATAGCAACATGTGTTTTATTAAATTATCTTTAATATTATTATCTAAAATAATCACTTAGTTTTATCGGCTTTTCACCACTCTCTATTAACTTTTAAAAGCTTATGTATGAGATAATATTTATTCTAAAATCTTTAGCTTTCCAACGGTATATTATGCATGTATATTACTGTCCTTAAGTCAAAAAACGAAAAATTGCATTAAAAAAAATATTTTTTTAGCTTTCTCCTTTAGTTGTTTTTCGAATTCATCAAACATGCATATTTAGCTGTCATCTATCAATGATAACAAGATAATATAGTAGAATCTACAAAATTAAAGGTGCCTGAGAGGAAGAAAATCTAAAATATAGGTATTTAAGCCCTGTCATGCCATTTCAATCAGAATGAAAACATTATATTAAAGCCCATTAAATTTTACATCGAAATAGCGAGTTTGATCAAAATCGTCGGAACCGTTTTTGAGAAAATCGTGTAAGGTTTTTTTTTTATTTACTTTCGACCAATGAAAAAGAGATCCATTTCACTTGTTTAAATCCATTTGTTTACACATATTTAAAGTTTCTTCTGAAAAAAAAAAAAAAAAAAAAAAAAATCAGTGAATACTAAAAATTCGCTTGGATTTGCCAGGAAATATTAATTAAGAATAAATTCGCCCTTTTTTTAACCAAAGTTTTCAAAAGGGGAAAAATAAAAAGAGCGTTTTTTTAAATGTATATAATAAAAATAATTATTCAAGGAAAAGAAAAATATACCAATAATTTTAACTTGAAAAACAACAAACAGAGAAAAATAACTAATGGAGAAGTTGAACTCCGATATGAGGTTTACATTTGAGATTTATGCTCCACCGGAAAACTTGTCTTAACTTTTCCCCATCTCCAGTAAAAAAAAAAAAAAAAGGAAAAGAAAATTATATTGATCTTCTTGGCTTTAATGTCCTCCACATCTTGTTTGTTCCAAAAATTTTTAACATTGTTAACATATTTCTTCCTTTGTATTCGTTCTCATTTTTAAGCACATTTTAAGTAAAATTTATTTGCCTGATGGTAAAATCTATTAAAGCTGTTTATTTAACAACTCTTAACATATTATAATGCATTATTTTAATAATGTAAATATAAATATATATAAAATTGTTCTCGGTTCATTTCAAAGAAGAATAAAGAAAACCTTCAAAAACAAAAATAATTCACATTAAAATATATTTTTCATAAAAAAAACAAAGGTTCTTCTCGAAAACTACATTGTAGGTCCCACATAGTCTGTGTTATTTCACTGTCAACATATTATATATTTTATGTTGCTTGTTTTATTTTACTGGGTGGGTGTAAAAACTGAGGACTTACCAAGTTACTAAAGCTACTTCAATAGCTCATGTTTTGGGAATACCAAATCGTCAGAGATAATGACATCGCGTGTTTTACAAAAATCTTAATATTTTCGGGTGTTATTTAAAATCTAGATACACATGAATAAGGCTTATCTGGACTTACGTTGTGTTTTGGAACTCTAATAAACCTTCAGATTATTCCCGTATTCAATATTTACTATCCAAAATCCTTCCAAAAATCATTGATGCTCCTTATAAAGACACCAAAAAACTCATCCATATATAACCGTAGTGTTTCATATGTGGCTAATTCGGCCCGAACCAGGCATCAATTTTTCCATGACTAACTCCTCTCCCATTGTAATCAACTAGTTTCGATCCTTGCTCCCTCATCCATTCCTAACGATCCTCTGAGGTGTCTGAAAAGAAGATGTCCTCGAGACCTTCTAGTTTAGACTGGCTACTTGAGTGGTGCCAATGACAATTTCTCCTCATATCTTTTTCACATATTTTAACTCCTGGCCTATTTACCTAAATATCACTAAATAGATTTTTTTTTTTTATGTTGAGATCTGATTTTCAGACAGCCCAGGATATATATATATATATATATATATATTGCACTTTATATCATATATAAAGTACATTTTTGCTATTCTGTAACTGTTTCGTTTACTTCTTATTTTCCATCGATGCGGAAATGACTGGGTACTTTAAGTTCAAGTAGGTTCACCAGAATAATTAGGGTTTTCGCGAGCGGTGAAATACTATCGGGTTGAAGGGATAGTAACAAATACCTATAGACCTTCTTAGTCTGTGAATATTGTTGAATCAATGTAGTAGTCCGTCAAAATATTGACTCTCTGAAGGGTATTGTATAACAATAATATTGATACGTGTGATATGTATGCCCTGTTCAATAATATTGCTTCAATAATATTGACCGTGTATACAGGATTAAGGGATTCGTAATGACCGATTAGTATAGCTTATATGCTTAGAAGTTAATATAGATGTCTTGTATGGTATTTTTTCTGAATCCTCTAGGAAAATCATTCTGTTTTCGGGAGTTTCAAAAATTATCATTTAGTGATAAAATTTTCAATGGTTGGTAGGTTTGCATTTTTATTGGCACAAAACATCTCGGTGGTTAGTGCAAGAAACACTTATTTTATAAAATCAATTCAAGAAAAATAATATTAGTTGAAACAACCAATGATAATTGTTGTTAAATTAGTAAATAACAGGTACATCTCCGTCTCTGAATTTTAAAGCGAGTTAAAGTGGTTTTGCCCTTACAATCGTCGCAAGTATTTCCTTGCATCATTCCTTTACCAAGTTATCCAATCCCGCTGCACATCATACATTTTCGACCCTCTACAATTCAAATCCTCTGCCCATTCCCGCTATACACGCTATATGCCTTCTGATTTATACACAACGGCACACCAGTCTGCACATTTTGGCAGATCGTTTCTTATCCGATCCTCAATCCTATGGAATTCTATTTCTCTTTCTATTCGTCACTCCAACTGTCTTACTACATTCAAATCCCGCTTATTCGTTCATCTCATGACCATCCAGTCATAACCCAATTGTAAATAGGACTCTGTTTTACTTTATTTTATACATATTTTCGTACGTCTGTATTCGATTAGTTTTAGTTAACATGTTTATAAAAAAATAATTACTCTAAGACTCTGAAGCCCCATTTATATATTATATCAATGTTATTCTAAAGAGACTTGTCTCAGTATAATAAAGAATTTATACGTTAATTAAAACAAATAATAAGAACAAGAATGATCAATAATAAAAATAAATGTAGCAGTATTAGAAAAAAATAAATATATGTCAAGTTAATTTTCGATAAATGAATAGAAATCAAGGAAGAAAAATTCCCAACAATATTCAAGGAAGAAAGAAAAATAAAGATAAAATTAAAAAAGAAAATGAATAAATAAAGATGAATGAAAATAAATGAAGTAGGATAATGGAAAATAAAAGAGTTGGTATAAATAAATTATGAAATCTGTTTGTGAAAGTCCATTGCGCAAAGGATGCACATTAATTGATTAATTTTATTTCCATTGTTTCATTATGTAACCGCGATGTCGTGCTATATTTAATTTTCAATGGTATAAACAATGAATTTCTGTAAATCTAATTGAACAAAGGTAATTTTCCATTGATTGATCATTAACTTGTACCTAACGGTATGGTTTATGTACAAATGGATGAGGTATTTTTAACCCTTAGAATATAGTCGTTTTGTGCGTCAACTCATGACGATAGCCTTATTAAGCATTTTTAAAATAATATTGTAACACTTACTAGACAAGTGTCATTACATCTAATGTTACTAATAATTAAAAAAGTTTTCATTAACAAGACTTTAGAATGATCTGAGTAAGCTGAGCCTTGTGCCCTATAATATCGTGCTCCCTGAGTCTTCAAATCTTACAATCCAAATTTTTAAATTGAGTCCTGTGTATCCTCGTCTTAGTTAAGGGAAGAATTCTTTCCCTTTTGGATTCCTCATAATTTTCCGAGGTGTCTGAAAAGAAGAAGGCATCTGAGCGTCTTTATACTTCATATGGCTTCTGCGAAGACTACTTATGTCTGAATCGTCCCATTCTATTCTAATAATTATTTACTATATGACCATCATATATTTGAATAATTAATAATAGCAAGTAATTGATCCACTTCGAAAATTAAGTTAATTTTTCTTCTTTTTTTTAACTGTCACTTATACTCATATGTCACACCTATATATTTTTAACTATGAAATATATAGTGAGGGAAAGTATTGCGATCGTGAAAATTTTCAAATTCAAGTTTTTAACAGAAATACACTTTTTAAGGTCCTCTGAGTCCAGATAATCAAGTCCGGCAAAAAGTTTTGTATGTGTGTGTGGTAACTCCTGGGCGAAAACTTAAAGTCCTTTGAAACTGAAATTTCATATTTAAGGTAACTATACGCCCGAGATATTACAGAAGATTTTATATCAAAATCAGCAGACCGAAAGAGCCACTTTATACCATGCATTTTGCACCTTTTTACGATTTTCTAAAAAACGGCTCTAACGATTTTGATTAGACTCGCTGTATCAACGATAAAAAAAAAATTAAGTGTAGAAGTTGAACGAATTCGATCTCTAACTA
Source organism: Piezodorus guildinii (assembly GCA_023052935.1). Lineage (NCBI taxonomy): Eukaryota > Metazoa > Arthropoda > Insecta > Hemiptera > Pentatomidae > Piezodorus > Piezodorus guildinii. The sequence continues at coordinate 149,274,206 of CM041293.1, read as the reverse complement.
AAGGAGAAAACTGCGAACATATTTTTTAAATGCAATAATTCGTTTTGAACAGAAGAACTATAATATAGATGTGTAATATGCCGTTGGAAAACCAAAGATTTTAGAAAAAATAATATCTTATACACAAGCTTGTAAAATTTAATGAAAAGCCGATAGAACTAACTTATGTTGTTTGATAAAAATATAATAAAATATTTAATAAAACACATGTCTATATTGAAATTCAATTTCATTTCATTTACAATTTGTTGTTATATCTAAATGTACTTAAAAATTCTTAAATTAATTTTAACGTGCACCAGATTTTTATTTTAACTAACCTATACATGAAATATAGACAGATAGATAACTTTTTTTCAAGCATATTACAAAAAAATAAAAATAAATAATTGTACAATAATAAAAAAAATAGTAGAACCTTATCAATAGAATCTTAAATTAATAGAATATGTTAACCTTTATAATCCGCAGCCGACCTAATCGATTTCACATTTCACTGACTGATAATAATATAGTAAATTTTTTAATAAAACACATGTTTCTATAGAAATCAATTTAATTAATAATTTATTAGTTTCACTCATTATTATCTTTTACTGTATTTGAAAATTCTTTAATCGATTTTAACAACGGTGGTAAGTGAGAATCGTGTGTTTGCCCGCACCGGATTTTTTTTTGTATTTGATGATTTTATTTTTAACTTTTTCTTCTCCTCTGCGTTGGAGCACGGATTGTACTGCACGGGAGCCTTTCTCGATGTAGAACAGGCCTTTGACCGAGTCTGGCACCCTGGATTGCTTTACAAGCTCCGTCTATTCCTCCCTCCTACCTTCTTCTTCTTTGGCTTCTCCCTATAGTGCCGTGTCAGCGTAGGGAAGCATTTAACCACCGGATCTAATCCTCTCTATCCCCAGCGAGGTTCCTGGCCTGGCGAAGATCCTTTCCTCTTCCTCTGCAAAGTTTGTCGATGTACTCCAGGTAGGACATCCTTGGTCGACCCCGAGGCCTTCTCCCTTCTGGAACGTAATCCATGGTTTTTAGGGGGTCTCTGTGTTCCTCCATTCTAATGACGTGGCCGAACCACTTCAACTGACGGGTTTGCAGAGTTTCTTTTAATGGCGCTACCTCCAGTTCCTGGCGTATCCGTTCATTCCTGACACGATCTCTTCTTGTCTTTCCTGCTGTTCTTCGCAGAAACTTCATTTCAGCAGCTGTGACTCTGCTCTCCTGCCGATCCGTCAATATCCAGCTTTCAGCTCCATACAAGAGTATAGGCAAATATACTGATTTAAAGATATGGAGCTTAACACTTCTACTCACCTCTCGCTTCCCTATTACAGTGTTGCAGATCTGATAGTAGACTGTATTTGCCTTCCTAATTCTGTTTGATATCTCTGAGTCTACTTTCCCAGATCTTTCTATTACTGTGCCGAGGTAAGTGTATTCCGAAACCACTTCCATTTCCTCTCCGTTGCAGTATATATGGAAATCTTCCTCTTGCCTTCCTACTTGTAGTATCTTGCTTTTACTGGTATTTATTTTTATCCCTTTTCGGCTGAGCTCTTCTTGCCATTCAGTCACCGCTTGCTGCAATTTATCAACCGTGTCTGCCACAAGAACAATGTCATCCGCGTAGAGGAGAAGTTGAATCACCACTGGGCGAAGGTTTCTACGACCCAGGAAGGTCCTCTCCGTTCTTCGTTTGCATATGGTGGCCACTCCATCCATGTAGAGTAAGAATAGCAAAGGGCTTAAACTGTCCCCTTGTTTGACCCCCCTTGCTATGCTGAAGACATCAGACTCCTGTCCGTTTAGCCTTACTACTCCTTTTGGTTTTTGATAAATGGACTTAATGGCTTCCACTAAGTTTCTCGGGACATTCTTTGCTCTGAGAGCCTCCCATATTTCTTGTCTTGGAACGGAGTCAAACGCTGCTTTGAGATCAAGGAAGGCGAGATACATACTTGTGTCTCTGTCCCAAGATTTCTGTAGAACATTTCGCAAAGAGAAAATGTGGTCCTGGGTTTGCCGTAATGGTCTGAACCCGGCTTGTTCTTCTCCAATTTGGTGCTCCACAAGAGGTCTTACCCTTCCCTCCAGAATAGACGTATAAAGTTTGTATATTGTTGGTGAGAGGCATATAGGGCGATAATTCGAGCATTCTGCCTGGGACCCTTTCTTGTGTATCGGAATGATAACGTTGTATTCCCAGTCTGTTGGGATCTTCTTCTCATCCCAAGCTTTTTGGAAAAGAACTTGTAGGGCTCTGACTAACTCTGGGCCTCCCGCCTTGATGTATTCTGCCACTATGTTGTCTCGACCCGGTGCTTTTCCTGTCTTCATTCTCGATATAGCCATTTCAATTTCATCCTCCTCTATCACCTCATTAAAATCAACCTCATTCCACGGTCCTTGCTGGTTCACTGGATAGGTATCATCTACGCAAAATTGCTTCTCGTAATGTTTGCACCAGACGTTCAGAATAGCCTTCTCCTCCGTGACCACCCTCCCTTGATCATTCTTTATATTTCTTATTTCTTTACTTTTTCGGCCTCTTAAAGCTTTAATCTTTTTCCAGAACTGCTTAATGTTGTCTCCATGGTCTTGGTTTAGCTTTTCCCCAAATTCCTCCCAAGACATCTGCTTAGCTCTTCTCACTTCTTCCTTCGTTCTGTTACGCACCTCTACATATACTTGCCATTTTTCCGGAGTCTTGTTTTTGCAGTAATTCTTCCATGCAATCTTCTTTTCTTTGACCTGTGCCCTAAGTTCTTCAGTCCACCAAGAAGTTCGCTTGCCCTTTGTGGATATTCGCTTTACTCCGCACACTAGAGATGCTGACTGCAATATACTATTCTTTATGTAACACCACAAGTTATCTAGGGTAGCATCCGCGTTTAATTCTTGAAGCCTTTTCCTTAATTCTTCCCTGTATTCTTCTCCTTTCTAAGGGTCCTGCAGCTTCTTCACTTCAGTCCTTTCATATGATTTTGGCTTCACTTTGCGTTCCCTCAGTACCCGGGTATCAGCCACTAAAAGCATATGGTCACTTCCTATTTCAGCACCTCTAATCACCTTCACATCCGTGAAGTACCTCCTGATGTCACGACTATAGATAAAGTAGTCTATGACACTATTGGCACCTCTCTCGGCAGCAGAAAAGGTAATTTTATGTACCCTCTTATGGGGAAAGAAGGAGTTTCCCAACAGTAGATCATTCTCAATGCAGAAATCTATTAAGCGCTGGCCACTTTCATTCTTAATGCTTTCTCCACCATGCAGGCCCATCACTCCATGAGCCCTAATGTGTTCATTGCCCGTTCTCGCATTTAGATCTCCCATTATTAATATGCTTCTGTTGTTATCCCTTGCTTTAACAGTAGCTCGCTCCAAATCGCTGTAGAACTGCTCTTTCTCGAGGATATCAGAGTCATTTGTAGGGCCATAAACTTGGATAAGAGCCCAGTCTCCAATACGCAGGTTTATATTTGCCACAATAATGCGAGGGCTAACTGGCTCCCATTCGACAACCTTCTTGAAAAGCTCATCTTTCATTATGATGCCCACACCTTCTACAGCTCTGTTTCCCGGTGGAACCCCTGAGTAAACCAAAGTGTGCCCTCGGTCCATCCTGTACTCGCCAGAGCCCTTCCTCTTTACCTCACTCAGACCAAGAATATCCAGCCTGTATGTCGCCATTTCCTCTATAATTTCGACTTCTTTGCCGGTGAGTGATCTCACATTCCAGGTTCCTAATCGTATGTCCTTATCCGTGATGGGTCGTTTCCTTCTAGACTGTCCAGTTCCGAGGCTATTTACTAAGTTTCTTTGAATCAGTTATACTCCCAAGCGGGTGATTGGCCCAGCTCAGGAGGCCCCGTTACCTCGGGACTACTGGCTTCCCGAATATTTAGATCCCCTCGGGAATAAGGGTGGCCAGGCTATACCCCCCAGCACTGGGTACCTATTGGTCCACGGGTCTTTATTCTGTATATTCAGACCACCCCTCCTAAGAGGGATCCCCCATCCGCCAACCAGGGGACGCGCTCCCTAGCGGGTAGGTTCCGCCGAGAGTCCCTCCTACCTATTTTCTTATTATCCAGTCCTACCTCGCTGATAGATCTTTCAAAATAAATCACAATAGTTCCTATTCCTCCCTGTGTTCTCAACCTGCTGGTGTTCCTCAAGGCAGCATCCTAGGACCCGTTCTTTATACAGTCTATACAGCTGATATCCCAACCCATCCTAACACATTCCTTTCTACATATGCTGATGACACGTGTGTGCTATCAGTAGATAATGATCCAGTTACTGCCTCCTACACTCTTCAATCCCACATCCGAGACCTTGAAGTATGGTGCCAGAATCGGAGCATCAAAATTAATTCTAACAAATCCCACCAGATAACCTTTACCCTTCGTCGTAAACCAATGACTTCCTGCCCTACAGTATCCTTTAATGACACTCCACTAGCCCCTGTTGAACAGATTCGATACCTAGGACTCCACCTTGACAAACGTCTAACTTGGAATCCCCATACAAGACTTAAACGACAAGAAACTGCCCGACGTTTTCGACTACTTCAACACTTAATGGACAAACGCTCCAAACTTCCACTTAATTACAAAAGACTCATTTATATGACTATCATAAGACCGATATGGACTTACGGAGTAGAGCTATAGGGCTCTACTGAACCATCGAATTCCTCTCCTGTCCAATCCTTACAATCCAAAATCCTCAATGCTCCTTATTTTGTCACAAACACACTCATTCATAAAGACCTTAATATTCCATATGTTGCTGACTTAGTCCGAACCAGGTACCATTCCTTCCATGAAAAGCTCTATTCCCACTAAAATCCATTAGTTTCAATTCTTGCTTCCTCTTCAATCCCTAATTATCCTCCGAGGCGTCTGAAAAGAAGATGGCCACGGGACCTTCTAGTTTAGAGTGTTTTTAGAGTGCTGCCACTGGGTAGTGTCTCTACATGTATTTCATGACAGTTTTACATATTACCATCACATTTACTAGATGTATTTTTATTTAATACAGTTATGAATATCAATAAATATGTTTAAAAAAAAAACACTTTTTCTTCTGAAAATTAAATATTTATTATGGTAATTGTAATGGATCTGTTTCTGAGCATCTCGATTCCCTAATTAGACGAAGTGAAAGGGTAGCTGGGTCTTACAATATAAAAGAGGGCTCAACTTATTTAAGGAGGAAGGGATATTGACCTTTAATTAAGTGATGAAAGGGAATGTTTCCAATGAAGAACATGATATTAAAAATTTAAATATCATAGATATTTAATAAATACATATCTTAATATATTACTAGCTGACCCGGCAAACATTTTTCTTCTGTATAAATTATTTCTATCTATTATTTTGGTTATCAAATAAAAAATAACGATGGATAGTAAGTGTTTGTAGTTGGGACCTATATAAAAAAAAAAAGTGGAAAGAATTTTATAACTAATTAAAGAAGGAAAAAAAGAAACTTTTTATTTAATGTAAATTAACGTTTTTGAACATGTGAATAGCAATATAGATGTATTATATTATAATACCTTTGGAAGTTAAGGATTTTATTGATTTGAAGCTAAATTGTAATACAATTTAATCTAAATCATATGTTTCTAACATAATTGAATACATTTTTACTTTCACTTACTATATATAGTAAGGGAAAGTATTGCGATCGTGAAAATTTCCTGAAAAGTCCCGCAAAAAGGTCTCTGTGTGTGTCTGTGTGTGTGTGTGTGGTAACTCCAGTGCGGAAACGGTATGTCCTATGAAACTGAAATTTCATATTTAAGACAACTATAACGCCCGAGAAGAGACAAAACTTTTTTCATCAAAATGAGCTTACCAGAAGAGGCACTTTACACCATGCATTTTGCACCTTTTTTTCGATTTTCTCGAAAACGGTTCTGACGATTTTAATTAAACTCGCTATATCGATGTAAAATTTGATGGGCTTTAATATCATGTAGGTTTTATTTGGATAAAAATGGTCTGACAGGGCTTAAATGCCGATATTTTAAATTTTCTTCCCCTAAAGTACCTTTAATTTTGTAGATTCAATAATAATAACTAGATTATCTTGTTAACGCCGATGAAAAACAATTAAATATATAAATTGAATAAATTCGATACCCAACTAAAGGAGAAAACAGAAAAAATATTTTTTTAATGCAATTTTTCGTTTTTGAACATAAGAGCAGTAATATACATGTATGATATATCGTTGGAAAGCTAAAAATTTTAGAAAAAATGTCATCTCATACACAAGCTTTTAAAAGTTAATAGAGAGTTATGAAATGAACATAAAACTAACTGATTATTTTAGATAATAATATAATAGATTTTTTAATGAAACACATGTTTCTATAGAAATTTAATTTGATTAATTCCTTAATAGTTTCACGTATTTTTATCTCTAACTGTATTTGAAAATTGATTTTAAAAATCGAGGTAAGTGAAAGTCGTGTGTTGCCCGCACCAGATTTTTTTATATGAATTAACTTTATACAATTTACTTTAAGTTATCGAAGTTCTACCGCTGGGTAGTTTCTTCTCAAGCCTTTCACGCCCTTTATTCTAGTTCAACAGTTTTACTTATTGTATTTATGTCAAGACAGTTGTAAAATTCAATAAAATATGATTAAAAAAATAAAAAAACTTCAACTTACCTATATATGAAATGTATAGTAAGGGAAACTATTAGTATCGTGAAAATTATCGAATTTCAGTTTAATACGGAAATACACGTTTTAGGATCTTCTGAGTCGAAATGACCAAATTCCGCAAAATGTTCTTTGTGTGTGTGGCTCCCGGGGAAAAACTAATAGCGCTATTAAACTGAAATTTCATATTTAAGACAACTATTCGCCCGAGATGTTACAAAATCTTTTTCATCAAAATCAGCTAACCAGACGAGCCACTTTATACTATGCAATTTGCACCTTTTTACTATTCACTCAAAAACGGCTTAAAAGATTTTGATTAAACTCTATACATCGATGTAAAATTTTATGGGCTTTAATATCATGTAGATTTCATTTCGATCAAAATAGTCTGACAGGGCTTAAATGCCGATATTTTAAATTTTCTTTCTCTAAAGTACCTTTAATTTCATAGATTTCAAAGCATTTGGAACATCATATTATTAGCATTGATAAATAACGGGTAAATATGCAGATCTGCAAAATATGTAGAGGAGAAAACAGCAAACATATTGTTTTATGCTATTTTGGTGTTTTTGAACACAAGGATAGTAATATAGATGTATCATATACCGTTGGCTAGCTAAAGATTTTAGAAAAAAATATTATATAATACAAAGAATATTAAGATTAATGGAGAGTAATGAAAAGCCGATACAACTACCTGATTGTTGTTGATAAAAATATTATAGATTATTTAATAAAACACATGTTTCTATAGAAATTAAAAATAATTAATTCGTCAAAAATTTATTTCTATCTTTAAGTGTATTTAAAAATTTTTAAATTGATTTTAACAACAGAGGTAAGTGAAAGTCGTGTGTTTCAGTTTGTGTAACAGAGTTTCTTTAACTGCCACCATGTCACTTTAATATCATATATAATAGCTACAGTTTTAATTCAGAAATATCGATCTTCCGATGTTTATATTTTTAGAAAGACTCTGTTTGAGTAAAGTTTCCATCGTCCCATTTCATGAAAGTGGTCAAAAGGGAATTTTACTTTCCATTCACAGGGGCATTTTGAGGGTTTTGAATAATTCGTTCGAAAAAAAAGTCCTGTGATGTAGACTGAAATGAAAAAAAAAGAAGAGTGAAATGAAATATAGAAAAAAAAAAAAAAAAAAAAAATAGATTTCAGAGAAAAGCCAGAGAGCACTTTTTATTAAACAATGAACAGTTTAGAATTCTTCCGAAAAGAGCTCGCTTTATTTTAACGGAATGATCGGCTAAAACAATTTTAATTTATAGATCCATATCTTGCCATTATCCATAACTCTTCCCTGTCAATAGATATTAATCTTAAGAACCATCCCCCTGGCCACAGCGTTTCCAAATTACACCATAAGTCAAACTTAATATTTTACTCCCTTCATCCTGGCAACATAAATAGATTAATTTCCCTGGAGGGAAAGCCAAAAAGTTTTAATTTCAACTACAAATTATTAAACCAATCTTAGAAAATTGATATTGACTTAGCGAAGCCGAAATATTTTTATGTGACGCAATATTTATTCATTATGATCTATGAACTTTTTAACTAGTATCTTATCCTTCAGTGCTTTCTTCGTGATTGGTTTTTCTTTGTCGGATTTTTCTTCGGTTTTTCTTTAAGGAACAGAAATCTCAAAAATTAGACATGTTATTCAAGGAATACCTCAAGGATCGGTTCTCGCCCCACTACTTTACATGATGCACACGCACGACATACTAATCAGCACCGCAACTCTGACATGGTCCAAACAACTGTCATAACAAAACATCTTAATCCTACGCATGCCACTATGGATAATAAATGTGGAAAATTCGATTTGATCTAGACTAATTCTAACATATTACATTCACCCTCGGACATTAAAACTGTCCTCCAATATATTAATAAGGGTAAGCAAAAGACTAAAACGTTTAAAGTTACAACTCTCAAGACGATTAAAATTATTACTTATACATATATTTTTATCTTAAGAAAACCTACATGATATTAAATGTTACATCAACCTAGCGAGTTTTATCAAAATCGTCGGAACCGTTTTCTAGAAAATCGAAAAAAGGTGCAAAATGCATGGTATAAAGTGGCTCTTCTGGTAAGCTCCTTTTGATGAAAAAGGTTTTCTAACGTCTCGAGCGTATATTTGACTTGAATATGAAATTTCAGTTTCATAGGACTTTTCGTTTTCGCCCAGGAGTTACCACACACAGACCTTTTTGCGGAAGTTGGTTATTTGGACTCAGGGGACCCTAAAACGTGTATTTCCGTTGAAAACTGAAATTCGAAAATTTTCACGATCGCCATACTTTCCCTTACTATATATAGAAAGTGAAAGTAAAAATAATGATAAAGTAACTATAAAATTACAACTCATTAATCAATGAAGATTTTTTTAGTTATCTTAATTAGATCAATCCATCCCTAACTATAACTTACTAACTCATTGAAGCCCATTTAGACTTACGCTTCACAGATAGATATACGGGGATCACAAAAAAGACACAATTTACATGAACAAAATAACACATTAAGTTAAAACATTTCCCACAGTTTCAGAAGGCTAAAAATAAGTTAGTTGAGCGAACTTCGAGAGAAATGCCGCATGGTATCCTCTCTCCACCAGGTCTATCACGCTAAAATATAAAACTTATTGCCATTAGCATTCACTGATTGTCAATCGCATGGCATGTGTGAATAAAAAAAATATAAATAAATAACCTTGAACAACGAAATTATTATTTATTTTCAGAACTAAAAAAAAAATACTTCAAAATAATTTAATCAAATGTAATATTTCTCCATTTATGTAATAGATGACAACAATGGGAGTATTTCTTCCAATTCCTGTTTTTCCTTCGAAATCCTGTTTCCTCGATTCGAAATTGATTATCAGTCCGATCGCGTTTAGTCAAGCAAATGGGCTGGAAACTTTTAGAGTAAAGATCATTATTTCCATCCCAAACAACATCTGACCCAAATAGGAGCCTTGCAAAACGCCCTTCTTTAGTGACCCACTTTAAGCTTTTGGAAAATTTACGTTATGTTTGTGACTGTGGTAGGTTTCCTAATCGCCAACTGAGTTTTCATTATTTTTTCAATTAAAATATATGCTCCTATTAGGAAGTAACTCAGATATATAGCTATCGTTTGGTACTTTCAAGATTATTTTAAAATACATAATTAAAACTAAGATAAAACGAGTTTATAACAGTAACTAATTCGAGAGTTAATTTACTTTGGCTCATCTCTTAAAATATATATGTTTTTTTCAATTAATAGCTAAGTATTTGTATCAGAAATTTCATTTTTTTTTTTTTTTTTTTTTTTTTCATTTTTCTATGTTTTTTAAATGAATAAATGTTCACTTGCCACAGATGCAGAACCAAAATATGAATTTAAAAAGAAGAACTTCATGAACGAAAAATGAATAAATGGATTAAGCATTTTTAACGTATTTATTGTGATTTACAAGCGTTGCGGTTTCAGGTGATTTGCCTTTCCTCATTCACTTGAAAACACTAAGATTCTAAAATAATAAATAATAAAAAAACTGAATTTATTGCCTTGCCTCAAAAAACAAACGTAGAAAATTACAATAGTTTATTATTTCCAAACTATTATATTATGCTATTACAATTTATATAGCTGTGTAGGAAACTAACTTATAACTACAGCAATAAATTACCTTAACAGCTTAAGAAAAAAAGAAAAAAAGAGAAATCGGCCAAACTGTGAATTTTTATTGAAGGAAAATAGGCAATTAACACTGCTAAGTTCAAAAGGCTTTATCTCTGGTATTTTTTTAACTATAATTCAAAAATTATTTTTTTTATTCGGTAGGAAATTATATTTTCTATTAAAAAGTGATGACAGAGATGCATACATATTTTTATTCATAAATTCAGGGGATTTTTTTTTTAATTCTATATAATTTATTATTTATAAGTATCTTTGAATCCAAGATCTCATATTTTGAGGAGAGATTATTTTATTCAATTTTTAACGTTTGTAAGATATATATTAGACTGTATTACAAAAGAATTTTTTTTTTTTAATTTTATTATTATTATTAAGTATAGATTTTATTGTTTCCAACCTCTAGGACACTTTTCAAGCATCTGTAACAATTAAATTTGTATGTAATTTCTACACTTTTTACATCTAATTTCAACATTTAAATTTATGATTTTATTAATCGTGTCTTTTTATTTATTTTTTTAATTCTTACCTACCAAGCATATTTATCTATATATTTTTTAACACCGCTTATATAGTTATATATAGATAGATATGCATGGTAGATAAGCATTTTTTTTAAAAAGACACGATCAATAAAATAATTTATTTAAATGTTGAAATTTTTTTTTTATTTAGATAGATTTATTGCTATTTACAACTGTATAATGATATACATCTAGTAAATGAGATACAAGATAAAAATGGCATGGATTCACATGTGGGGATACTACCCATTGGCAGCTCCCCAATATGTTGAAATTAGATCTAAAAAGTGAAGAAATGCAATACAAATTTAATTGTTACAGATGCTTGTAAATGGCCCTAGTTGCTGAAATGTGGTAAGGTGTGAAAGTAAAATAAAAAAAAAAAATAAATAAATAAATAAAAAAAAAAAAAAAATATATATATATATATATATATATATATATATATATATATATATATATATATATATTTATCGATAATATATATCGATAAACTTCTTTTGTGGAACAGCTAAATATATATCTTACGAATATTGAACCAAAAGAAAACTCAGGACAATGATAAGAACATTTTTTTTTCTTGTCATATGGCAAATATTTATTATTGTAAATTATAAACCAAAAGAATATAGATAAAATACTTTGTTTTTAAAGAAGTGCTGTCCAGCTGCATTGGGTTGCTTAATACACAGAATACTACAATTTCTTAGAAATATCATTTTTCTTTAATTATTGATTTAATTTTTTTCTTTCCACACAGATAACAAAAATCTCTTAAAAATATTAAAATAAAAAAAAATGCTATTTTATTAGAGCTACTGTTAACCCAGCTGTGACTAAACCGTTATTTATTCTAAAATTTCAGCCTTCAGTTGACCCTGGGGTAGGAGATCTTCCGGAGGCACACACAGCCTTTAATTTTGGTACCCAAAACTTGACAGCTGTGGCAAAATTGTATTAGTCTTTATCAGAATAAGATATCATTTATGAGTATGATATGTCCTTTATAAGAGATTGTGAATAAATTATATATGTTATAGATTTTAATATTTTTGATAGTTACTGATTTAATACCTTTTTTTTTTGTATTTGCTAAATTTATTTTACATAGAAGCACTTAATTCAAAAGAAATGGCTTATTATCCGTTTCTATAGAGGTTTCTATTTTTAATGTTGCCTTACCTAGGAATTTAGTTTTTCTTTAATGTTGCAGAGAGTTATTGATATAAAAATACCGAATGCGATCGATCAGTGTTATATCGATTTACGAATTTGAGTAGATATTTTTAACATTAATTTCGATGAAATCCTAAAATATACATCCTATTTTATGATTTTTGTTTCATTTCTTTAAATAGAGAAAATATATTATAAAATTTCAGAATACTGTTGAATAGAGTTTTGTGAAAAGCATTTAAAGAAGTATAGGTAATATAACAGGAACTTATACCGTAGAAGGTCTTAATAAGGGAAGTAAACCTGAAGGAAGTTCCTTGTATTTGTCCTAGGAATCATCGATTTTTTGAGATGGCCAAGAATATTTTGTTAGTGTTTGTGTTCTTCAGCTGTATCGTCTTACAGCTTATGTTATGTACAAATAATATATTTGTCGTAACTATAATGAAAGTATACATTTACGAATATAATCTCTAATAATAATTGTTTATAAAATATGTATGAAAAGAAATACTTTACCTTTCTGTTCAAATAAAATTTATTTCTTTAGTGCAGAGTATGTTGGTTAATATTGATTTCGATTATTTCCAGGTTTAAATAGAAATAATAAAACTCGGAAACTGCGACCTTGAATCTCTAAAAAACAAGTGAATACCTTTCTTATTAAATATGTATAAAAACCTTTCCGGCCTATCCGGTGATTATAACATTAAATTTACTCATAGGAAATATCATTAGCAGAAATAAAGCTTGTCATAGCTCAAAAGTTATAGCCGAAACATCAGTAAAATAAAAATATTTTTAGTCTAACTCCCGATTATTTCTGCCTACGCAAATTTCACCATCAACTATACATCCTCACCATAAAAAATATGTTTACGTCAACCTTAAGGAAATCTATTCGATATGTAATATGCAACGTAAGAACACATAATAATAAAATGTCCTATCTGCATCTCACTTCGTAAATACTATATCCCATATGTAAAGAAATTAACAGAAAATCAACTTCATACAACATTTATTTTACAAGACAAAATCAAATTGAAACTAATTTACTAATGATTTGTTTGTTGATATTAATTAGCATAAACATATGGGGAAAATAGAAATCTTAATATTTAATAGATACAAAGTAGGGTTCACCGGTGGTTTAATGGCAAAGGATAACAGTATTTTATGTCCAAGGTCGCGAGTTCAAACCTACAGGTTGCCCAAAGAGTTTCTAATAGCCCTAAAAAATCATTTGTTATGCCATCCTACGGAGGGAATGTAAAAATCTGCTCCTGCGCCTCTGCGATGTCAGGTACTCGTTTAAAATCCCCATCCTAATTAAACCTGGATAGGCAAAAATTAGAGTACCCCTGTGGCATTGTCCGATTTATTGAAGCAGCATAAATGTATATAAAGTAATTTAAAAATGTCATTTTGTTGGGCGATATATGTATGTGCGTATTCATATATAATTAAGTTTGTCAATCAATTTATTAACATATTATTATTAATTTTAAACATTAATCATTAATTTAATATTACTTTGACTTACCTATACACGAAATTTATAGTAAGGGAAAGTATTGCGATCGTGAAAATTTTCGAATTCCAGTTTCCAACGGAAGCACACGTATTAGGGTCCCCTGAGTCCAAATGACCAAGTCCCGGAAAAAAGGTATGTGTGTCCGTCTGAGGTTGTGAGATGTTACAAAAAAATTTTCATCAAAATCAGCTTACCAGATGATTCACTTTAAACCATGCATTTAGCATCTATCTACGATTTTCATATAAACAGTTCTAATTTAATTAAGCTCGCTATATTGGTTTAAAAATTAATGGGCTTTAATTTAATTTAGGTTATATTCAGACTGAATAAGTCTGACAGGGCTTAAATGTCGATATTTCAAAATTTCTTCCTCTAATGTACCTTTAATTTTGTAGTTTTCATGAAATTGACCATATCATCTTATTAGCATTGCTAAAATAACAGGTAAATATATAAGTTGAACAAATTCGATATCCCACTGAAGGAGATTGTTTTTAATGAATTTTGTGTTTTTGAACATAAGAACAGCAATATACATCTGTAATATACCGTTGGAATGCTAAAGATTTAAGAAAAATATAATGTCATACATAATATTGTAAAAGTTAACGGAGAGTCATGAAAATCCGATAAAACAAACTGATTGTCGTAGATAATAATATAATAGATAGTTTCTTTTAAAATACAACATAAATAATTCTTTAACAATTTATTTCCGTTTCTAAATGTGTTTAAAAATTCTCAAATTCATATGAATAACGAAGTTAACAGAAAGTCGTTTAATGCGCTCACCAGATTTTTTACTTGAAGTCATATAAGAAAATATATAAAATAAATTAATACTTTAATATTATTTTTTTTTAAATACCATTGCTTATAATTTGCTCTATATTCAAATTTAAAGTAAATAAATAAATCTCATACAGCAAGAAAAACAGTTCAAAATAGCTGAGCCCATTTTACCCAAGGAAACACCATCAATTCCCATCGAACAATATTAGTCACTAACAGTGCATTATTAACGATATTACCAGAATAATTCATAGGATTATTCACGTATGAATAATGATAGTATTAATAGAGACTAAAGGGACTGATCAGTGAAAACATAAATTTAGCGACAGGGCGATAATATTGAAGGATCGATCCGGCGATAACCCGATCCTCAGGAGTTGCCCTATCTCTCCCTAACTTAGCCCTGGATCCAGTTTGCTCCTAATCATAGCCCTTGGGAGGGAATTAGTTAATAACTTCTTCATAATTACCAACTTTCAACGCATGGCTCTCATCACTCAATCACTATATTCACAGATGTGCTTTGGTACTACACTTTCAACTTAAGAAATTATCTAGAATTGTAAACGTTTTCTGGTTTACGATACTTCTGGTTTATTATTTTCAATAATGAACAATTGTAGGGATCATCTATGGCACCCTGGCTTGCACAAAGTCCTTCTGAGCTTAAGGTCGCGAGTTCGAACGCGGCAGATGGCCCTTGGATTTTTTAAAGGGAGTTAAAAATCCTTGGTTATGCCATCCTTTACATGCGGGGACGTGAAATGGTGGTACCCGAGCCTGTTAGATGGCTGTAACTCGTTAAAGATCCCTATTCTAATCAAAACTGGAGAGAAAAATTTAAGAGCAACTTTATAGCATAGTACGATTAACCACAGTAATATAAAATAAATAAAAGAATGTACCTTTACAACAAATAAGAGTCTAGGGCTCAGTACATTCAGAGATTTGAACATTTCTTAGGTCTTTTCGTTTTGAGGTGATTAGGCCGAGCACAGCCGCCATATTTCTCTTTTTGAGTACCCAATTTATAAGGCCAGAGAGGGTCTCCATGACCTATGATCGATGTAGTAATAATAAAATACTAATGGTATAAGTATTTTTTATTACTACAATTTGATTTTTCACCACTATTTTACTTAATTTATCTTACTTTACTTTTTATATATGCATTTATAAATTACTACAATCTTTTTATTGCACCTATTATTAAATTATCACTATTACTTTTAATCGAATTACTAATATAAAAGACAGTATTGAAACCTATATGGACGTCCGGACTTAAACTGTGAGGACAGCTAAATATTCTAACATCAAACGCATCCAATCCTTCTATTCCAAAGTCCTTCGAACAATAGTTAATGCTCCTTATTATGTTACCAACTGTACCTTATACCACGACCTTAATATTCAATTTATTTTAGACCTAGTACTATCCAAATTTTCCAAATTCCATCAGTACCTTATTCATCATCCTAATCCTCTAGTTCAATCCCTCTCTAGCTCCACCCACACCTACAATCCCCCTCGAAAATTGAAACGGCAGTAGCCACGCGACCTTTTGTTAACATTTATACTGGAGTTCTGACACTGGTCAGATCCTTCACTCATGTAATGTACGTTTATGGCTATGGCTCTGGCGCCCTAACTCAGCTTCCACAGGCCCACACCGGGTAATGAGACTGAGAGAGAGAGGCGCTGGGATCTCTCGGATTGGAGATCCACAATTGGAGGGAAAGCCCAGTCTGGGGTTCCTTTTGCAGATTGTATATATTGTATATAGTTAAGATAGTTTGAATAGTGTTTATATATTTGCTAACTCTGTATTTGTCTCAATTATAGGTTGTTACTTTGATTTTTTTTTATTTATTATTATTTTATTGTATACGTATGAATTAATTTATTTTCTATTTTATGTAATTTGACTTTATCATTATTTTCTGTATATATTGTATGAATGTGGTCTCGTATAACCATTGTCTCATTATAAGTTATAACAACTATTAATAATTATTCCAATAATTTTATTTTATTTATTTATTTTTTTTTTGTAGGCGTAAACCACTTGGGTCATTTTCGCCTTAAATCACTTTTTATAAACGGATTAAATATTATAGTCTATTGTACAAGTCGGTCTGTCGTAGGAAGTCAAAAAGTTTTGCAGTTGTTTGTATGTTGTCTTGTAAAACGGTTGGTAAGTCAGTGTCAATTGCAATATGTGCTCTGTGAGTATCATAAGCCCTACACTCTGTCAAAATGTGTTTAACAGAGATTGGGTAACCGCATGTTGGGCAGTCCGTAGGAGGTTCCCGTGCCATGAGATGTCCGTGAGTTAGTCGGGTGTGTCCAATACGCAGGCGCGCCAGGATAACCTCTTCCCTTCGCTTTTGCCGTAGAGACGAATGCCAATGGGAGATGTTCCTTCTTATTTCCCTTAATTTGTTGTCAGTAGTGTCATGCCAAATCTGTCCCCACTTCGACCGAATCCGCTGCTTGATGATAGAGACATAGTCACCAACAGGCACCCCAGTAAAGGGAATGCCATATGTTATTGCTTCTTTGGCTGCACGATCTGCGAGTTCATTGCCAACTATACCGCAGTGGCTCGGTACCCAGACGAAAAAAACTGAATTATTGGAAACTATTGTGGACTGCAATGATAATAAAAAATTTTGAATAAGAGAGTCGGTAGAGAAGAGGCGCTTATTATTTTGTTAAACGTTATCTTATATATTTGATTTTCATGATGACCGCACCCATAACCAACTTCTCCATCATTTATTCCTAACGGTCAATAATACCTCGATATTATGCCGAATAAAGAGATTGGGCTTGAAATAAGTACAGATAAGACGAAATATATGACTGGTAATTGAAATAGCGATAATCTCGTTAAAATAGATATTACAGGATATATTGGGCTGTTAAATAAGTTTGTAGTGATTTACAGTATTTCAATTATATCTTATCTGTGTTTATCTTTTAGTGGTATTAAGCTCTCTCAAAATTAAAGAGAAAAAATTCATTTTCGTCATTTAATGATTTTCTATTTTCAAAAAGGAATATCCGCTGTACAGACGGTTAACATTTACAGAGTATATAGCAATGATGCCTTAGGAGAAAGCACCGTCTGTAAGCGGTGTGCTCGGTTCAGAACTGGAACTTATTACTTGGAAAACGCATAGCGCTTGGTCGTCCTTCACCGGTTGATGATGACCAAATTAAAAAAATTAACTAAATGATGAAAACACGTAGCACATCATATATAATTGATCAAAATCGTTTACAAGTTTCTAAAGTTTTTATTGAAGACTTGTGTTCAGACAAATTCAAATATGTTTTCGAAAAAAGAAAAAACAAATTGACAACTAAAGATAAAACTCTTGAAACAACATTTTTTTATCTGAAAGTACAATTAATATTTCCTTAATGTAACTGTTCTAATAATGAATAACATTTAAAATTGTTTATTAATAATTTCTTTATTAGTAACTTTTATAGTTTATAACTAGACAAATCTTAGTTGCTAGGTATTTTATAAACCTATAAATATGACTGTACTTTCACAAAAAAATAGTTTTTACACAAGAAGTTATAGCCAAAGCGTCGTGCATTTTAAGAGAGTGATGGTGAAGTTAATTATCAGCCTACAATTCTATATTAGACTTTGATATTCACACTTTAAAAAATGTATATCCATATATATTTTTTTTATAAACACGATTTTCTTTATTTTATTTTGCATTAAAGCTAAGAAATTGAAAAAAATAAATTAAAAAGTCTATTAAAATACATTATTAATTTAATTTAAGCAATACTCTGGTATTAGAACCAGTTTGATCATTTTAGTTGGAGTCTGAGAGCAATAAAAAAAGTAATTTAATCTCCTTTTGTTGCGATAAGGATATATTGGCTTATAAAAATCTTTTTATAGGTTTGTTTTTAGCTCTTCGAAATATGAATTAGAAGTTTCAGAAACGATATATATTTTTTTTTTTTTTTTGTGCAAACATTTTGTTGTTTTCTTTTAAGAATGTTTTTTTATTATATGTATAAAAAAAAAAATGATTAAAATATGTTAAAAAAATAAAATAAAAATAATTTAATAATAAAAAAATGTAATACTATGCCTAATATTGTAATTATTTTTACCAACTAAAGTAAAATTATAGTATTTATTTCACTATTAGGCAACCCAATGTATTTTAGCAGCACTACTTAATAAATAAAAGTAAAAAAATATATATTAATAATATCGTGCTATAGGATAAATCATATGTTATTTCTAAAAGTAATTGTTTAATTGAAAAATAGGTTATGTTAATGTTTTATGAAGGAACTAATAAGTGTTGAGTTAGTAATAATTTTAACAATTGCCCAAACCCATTATCATCATATCGATCCCGAAATCAGTTTTGTAATTTTCAATATAATCATCCATTTTGAACCCGTTTTGGTTTAATACGGTGTGTTATTAATTTATAATATACCATTTATTTAAAACTATAAAACAAAATTACACCAAACATTGTAAAGATGAACAGCTAACCTATGAAATACACATTTACGCTGTCCTATATGTGGGTAAATTTCCTAAAACGGAGAAATACAAATTTAAATAGTTATGCTTGTGGCTATTGCGCCCTAAATCAGCCTCTACTGGCTAAGACCAGTAGTGCGGCTGAGAGAGAGGCGCTGGGATCTCTTGGATTTCGCTTTTTTCCTCCACAAGGGATGCCCTTAAAAAAAAAAAAAAAAAAAAAAAAAAAAAAAACCTGTACCACTACAACCCATGGAGGGTCTTGGGCTCAGTACATATTGAAATTCGTACTGTTTCAAGGCCAACGGCAGTGCAATGATGTGATTAGGCCTTAATCGCGC
The DNA here is from genome assembly GCA_023052935.1 of Piezodorus guildinii. Lineage (NCBI taxonomy): Eukaryota > Metazoa > Arthropoda > Insecta > Hemiptera > Pentatomidae > Piezodorus > Piezodorus guildinii. The sequence goes on along the minus strand of CM041293.1, from coordinate 149,254,864 downwards.
TCAGCCGCCAGGTTTTTCTCCAATTAATTTGGGTACGCACTTTATAGAGGCTGGGTCTTTCCCCAGGAGGGTCTCGATACCCTAGGACCGCTCCCCGACCGAATCAACAGAATAAATAATATTCTACCGCGGTCGGGATTCGAACACAGGACCCGGAGTACAGCAGACTAGCGCTCTATCCATAGACCATGCCGCTCCCAACCACCTCGCTGGGTTCCCCTTAGCAGTTGTATATAGTTACCATTGTTTGTATGATGTTTATTTATTTGCCAACTTTTTATTTATCTCAATTATAGGTTGTTGTTTTGATTTGTTTTGTTTTTTTATTATATATTATTTTATTATATATATATATATATATATATATATATATATATATATATATATATATATATATATATATATATATAAGTTAAGATCGCTAGTATGACCGTATTAGGCCTAATACCCTTGTTGGTTGTAAACAAGACCCTTAATGTATATATTAAGACGGAATAAAGTCAGTTCTGTTTTCAGTCTATACGAGTGTGGTTCTTTATCCCCGTTCCTTCTATACTTAATAGCGGCGTACGTTAACTGGTGCCGAAACCCGTGTTCACGTGATCAAGATCTTAGTTCGTTTTTCTTTTGTTTATTTATTTGTTATTGTTATTGTTATCGTTTTTCTTCTTTAATAATTTTTTTTTAACTTTAAAAACTATTTTTTTATTTAAGAAAAAAAAAAAAAAAAAAAAAAAAAAAAAAAGACTTAATTTTTTTTTTCTTCTTCACGTAATTTCGAGATGGCCGAAGCAGTAATAAGACCAGCCGTTCTGAACTTGCCGACGGAACCGGAAATAAACCTCCATTGCCGAGAGATACGCTCTCAGAGGCCCACGCTAACACCTTGGCTTGGATGAGGGTACGGGCGGCCACTGCCCAGGACTTACGGAAGGCTGTCTCCGAGCTGGAGAGATTCGATGGAGAGTTCGGTGAACTAAATCACTTTTTGAAAGGTGGTGACCGACTGATGGCACGGATAGAGGTGAAGATTGCTGAGCGCTTGGTCGACCCGGGTGACGCTCAATCGATTAAAGCTGACCTCGTGTGCCGAGTAAAAAGGAGTGTGCTCAATCTTATCCAGGCTGACGAAGAAACCCCGTGGTTAGTGATAAAGGAGCGGTTGAAGAAGGCTTATGGTGGTGGGAGATGGACGACCGAAGAAGATATTTTTCTCATGTTTCGAGAGGTAAAGCGGCCTCGTCAGAGTAACGGGCAATACGCGGGGGAGCTCCTAGCCCGCTATAATAAAATTACAGAGAAAATGAGGGAGGTGATTGACGTGCCTGGGGTGGAGGCAAGGATGGGGTTTTTGTCCACCATCTTAATGGTACAACTAGCCCGGGAAACGGGAAGAAAGGAAGGGCATCCGACAGACCGAACGTTTGTCGAGTGGGCCCAGGAAATGATTGATGCTAGTGCCCGGGAAGAAGAAGCGCGGATGGAGGTAGACGATCACGGCTGGAACAGAGTAGCCTATCGCAAACCCAGAGTCGTACAACCGGCTTGGAAAAGAAGAGATGCGGGGAACTATGGAAGAGAGAGATTAGCGCCTGAGGGGAGGAGGCTAGGCTCTCGAAAACCGAGACCTAGCGGAAGAAGAGAGGAGCGGAGGTGCCACGGGTGTGGGAAATCTGGACACCTTGTTGCTTAATGTCCTCGAACCAAATGTTTCGAATGTGGTGGAGAGGGGCATATTGCGCGGCAGTGCCCGTACATGTTTAGGCGCCAGGGATCATCAAGGGTAGAACCCATGGAAGTTAACGCTCAGAACTTATGGCCAAGAAGTAGAGCGCTTTCGGAGTCGACTGGAACATCGGGATCGTCTGAGACTGAGTGTGAGGAGGAGGCGAGATCAGGGACCAGCGGAGGCGAAGGAAGAACGAACACCCGTCGGAGCGGACAACGGCGAGCGGCGGCAGGAAGGAGAGAACGCGTTGCGGCCTGAGGTGAGTGGCAGGAGTGGGGCGACCGCGCGTTAGTCAACAACAGCGTGAGGAGCGGGTGCGGCGGTCTGCCCATCATCCGAGTTGCTGGAGTGAGGTGCCTCGTGGACACAGGGAGCTCCAGTACTATTCTGAGTCGAGAGGCGGCGGAGCATCTGTGCGGCGGCAGGGCGACACTTCAGATACAGGTAGGTGCTTGTAAACTAATCACTCTGGGTGGTCCTTGCGAAGTAGTAGGGGAAACGGTAATGGCGTTAGATAGGTGGGTCATGGAAGGAGGCCGTTTACCGATACACATCGTGAAGGGGATGCCGCGCGAGTATGAAGGTATTATAGGTTGCGACCTTCTAGGGAAATTAGGATCGAAAATCAGAACAGTAAGGGGGCGGTGGAAAATAAGGATAGGAAAGAGGAGGTATAATTGCCAAGAGTCCGTGGAGAGCGGTAAAAGGGTAGGGGCGGTCGATCGCACTGTGGATTGGAGGAAGGGATTAAGGGATGAATATGATGACATATTCTTTAGGGAAGGCGATATATTGGGAGTTACCGGAGTGACTGTCCATGAAATCCCTTTGAAACAAGAAATCGTGACATATGTGAAAGAGAGGAGGTACCCACAAGCGTTACGAGAGCACATCAGGGAGGAGATAGAGACTTTAAAGAAACAGGGTATTATCGTCAATAGTACCTCTCCATATAATAGTCCTCTGTGGGCGGTAAAAAAGAAGAGTGCGCCTGGTGAAGAAAAGTACAGGGTGGTCATTGACTACAGAAAGCTTAATGAAAATACTGTTGACGAGCGGTATCCCATTCCTAGGTTTGAAGACATCTTGGATAGGCTGAGTGGGGCAACAGTGTTCAGCACACTTGATCTTAAAGCTGGATATCACCAGATTAGGATGCATCCTAGGGACCAGCACAAGACAGCTTTCACTTACGAGAGGGGTCATTACGAATTCACTAGGATGCCGTTCGGGTTAAAGAATGCACCCATCACGTTCCAGCGGCTTATGGATGAGTTTCTGCGGGGCATCAACGAATCGTTTTGCCAAGTGTATATGGACGACCTTCTTGTCTTCAGCAAGTCGGAAGAGTCGCACCAAGAACATTTGCGAAGAGTATTTGAACGGGTTCGTGAATTCGGGTTGAAATTGTCAAGAGAAAAGTCAAAACTAGGTATGGAGGAAATTAACTTTTTGGGGCACACCATCTCTAAGGAGGGAGTGAAACCCGACAAAAGTAAGGTGGAGGCGCTACAAAGAATGGCTATTCCCAGAGATGTAAGAGGAGTCCGACGATTGCTGGGATCATTAAATTACTATCGGCGATTCGTTCCGGAGATGGCAGAATACCTTGTTCCCCTTAACAATATGCTCAAGAAAGGAAGAAAAGTGATCTTGACGCCTGAAATGGAAACTAACATTCAGCGATGCATGGCACGTCTGCAGGAGGAACCAGTTTTGGCGTTTCCTGATTTCTCGCGGCAATTTACCATTACTACTGACGCAAGCGAGTACGCGTTGGGGGCCGTATTATCGCAGGATAGGCTTGGTGGTGATAGATCTATCGCGTATGCTAGTAGGCGCCTTACTGACGCAGAATCACGATACAGCGCCTTAGAGAGGGAGCTTCTCGGGATCGTGTGGGCCGTAGACCATTTCAGACCATACGTCTACGGGAGACGATTTCGGATTCTTACCGACCATCGGCCGCTCCAATGGGTAGGAAAATTAAAAGAAACTTCTTCACGGATTACCAGATGGAAGAAGTTATTAAGCCAATATAATATTGACATCATCTACAAACCGGGGAAGGAGAATGTTGTGGCTGATTGGCTCTCCAGGGCGATAATGGTAAACGCGGTTGAGGAAGAGAAACAGGGAACATCCGCAGGCGTTGGAGAACTTCTACAAGAAGAGACGCCAGAAAGAGAAGTGGATCAAGCGACACCAATCGAGGAGGAGACCCAAGAAGAGGACAGTTCCACGGACGATCGCCCTGTAGAGATAGAGGAACAGGAGTCAATCATCAACGATACGCGGCGCCAAATTATATGGATAACCAGGACCTCTGGGCCAACAAAGGTTGAGTACGAGCGATACGGAAAATGCTGCATCACAAGGATCTGGTCAACTCCGGGGCTTAGGGAAGACCTGATTTGTCGTTCGCTCAAAGACGCGTCGAAACCAGGAATGCTTCACCACCTCTATGTGGGAAATGCGGTTGTTTGGGAGAAGATCAAGCGCCTTTGGAGGGATGAGCGAATCGGTATGGACCGGACTTTTATCCGTTGTACACTACGGGTAGAGACCCTGAAAGATGAGGAGAGCCAGCGAGAGGTAACGTTAGCTTACCATCAGGGTAAGACCAACCACCGGGGAATACAGGAAACACTACAGGCACTGAAAAGGAAGTATTTTTGGTGGGGTATGCGACAGACCATCACTGACGTCATCGGGAATTGTGGCATCTGTTTAAAGACCAAATATGACAGGCATCCTCCGAAAGCGTTACAAGAAGAAACACCCACGGCAGCATCTCCGCTTACAGATCTTCAGATAGACACCTTTACTTGGCGTGGTTACAAATGGATCACTGTATTGGACCTTTTTAGTAAGGCGGCTATGGCGTACCTGGTTCAAGAGCGTTCGTCTGGGGCTGTATTGGGAGCGTTACGGACATGGTTCCAATTTTATGGTGTACCGGATCGCATATCTTCTGATGCTGGCAGAGAGTTTGATAACTCTGCAATCCGTTCGGAAATGCAAGACATCGGGGTAACTTGGCACTTGAACACTCCTGGGCATCCGAAGAGCAGAGGTGGGATAGAACGTCTCCACAGCACGCTTAGCGACCACCTACGGGTTTACCAAGTTGAACGGGCCTTGGAGCCAGACGCGGCGATGGTGAAAGCGGTTGCGGCATACAACCATTCTATTCACACCGTGACAGGGTTCTCTCCGTTTGAAGTACTTTTTGGACTTTGGGATCGGCGTAGAGACAGCGTGAGTACCGCAGTAGATGAGGATCTATCGAAGCGCGTAGTGAACAATCGCTTGGCGCTGGTTAAACGATGGAAAAAGGTTCGGGAAAAGATCGAAAGGGAAAAGTCCAGAAGGATGGCCAAGGAGAACCGGAATGTCAAGGACCTTATGGGAGCCGTTAAGATCGGGATGACGGTGTACAAGCGGAAAGGGTCCAATCGAGGTAAGGAGCTAGAGAGGTATGAAGGGCCATACAGAGTGATTGGCATTCGCGAGCACAATGTTGTTACCTTAGAGAGTCTTAGCGAGCCCAAGAAGCGGCGGACTGTTCACCTTGAACAATTGAAGCTCCCAGCCAGAATGGTGGACCAGCCATAGCGGACTGTAGGCTGCTATAGAACATTTTTATAGTTTTCTTTTTCACTTTTTCTGTTCAAGAACCAGTGCCGTGCAAAAAGCATTTTATGTTTAAGTGAGATTTGTTTGTGTTTTGTTTTATTATGTTTGTGCAGTTTAATTTTTATGGAGTATTTTTCTTTTCTTTGTTTCATATTACAATTGGATATTTCTTTTTTGTTCTATCTTCAGTTATAAGTTCTATTTATTTACAAGGGCCTACCTGAGAGTTTACGAAAAGATGTTCGTTAACTGGCAAGGGGGAGTTAAGATCGCTAGTATGACCGTATTAGGCCTAATACCCTTGTTGGTTGTTAACAAGACCCTTAATGTATATATTAAGACGGAATAAAGTCAGTTCTGTTTTTCAGTCTATACGAGTGTGGTTCTTTATCCCCGTTCCTTCTATACTTAATAGCGGCGTACGTTAACTTATATATATATATATATATATATATATATATATATAATATATATATATATATATATATATATATATATATATATATATATATATATATATATATATATGAATTTATTTATTTTCTATTTTATGTAATTTGACTATTATTATTATTTTCTGTATATGTTGTATGAATGTGGTCTCATATCAGTATTACTATAGTTCTTTCTGAAACAGATTGTAAAAATTCTCAATAAACAAAAAAAAAAAAAAAAAATAGTTATGGAAAACATTTCAGGTATATCGGGACGTTGAAAAAAAACTTGAAAGAATAAAACCCGTGGTACAAGCTATTTTATAACAACTTGATATAATTGATTTTAAAACAACTTTACCTATTACTATAATTAATCTTATGTAACTATAAATATCTTGTTCCTGATAATTACATATGTAAATATATGGATTACTGGGAATCAGTGTTGCCACAGTTAAAGAAAAATTGTTTTATGTTTTAGAAAAATATATTTTTCAAATATTTCTATTTTTAGATAGATAAAAACTATCATATCTTCTAATTTAGAATGAATAACAGATACTTACGAAGTTTGATCAAAGTTCAGTAATTTCAGAGTTTATCGCGAACATACATGGTGACACGATATTTTAATACATATATAGATTTATTGAAACACATTTCTATTAAAACTCAATCTAATTACTTCTCTTTATCTACAAATTTATTGAAAAACTATTAAATTAATTCAAATACGGATGTGAGTGGAAGTCGAGTATTGCATGAACCAGATTTTTAAATGATTTTTTTAGCGTTTCAATATAGCGAGGATTGTCTGGTTGTGTTAGACATAAAGCAAACGAAAAAAAATAAATAAAATTACTGAACCTTGACTGGCAGGTCCTATCATGCATGAGCCTCTCGTTTCGGAAATGAAGGGGGAGGCACGAAGGCTGACATTCGTGCAGCGGCGATTGGTCACAAGGCAATTGAGGAAATAACTAAATACTTTCTTGGTAATGCAGCGTTCGCGTGAGGGCGCCACCTCAGCAGATCATGACACGCCCGATTTGTACACCGGTTATAAGCAGGATTGATCGCCTTCGGCAAATAATCCACAAATAGCTCGAATCTTCTGGTATTTGAGAAGTCCTCTTCAGGCAGATGCAATGGGAATAACATTTAATATGAAGAAAAAATACATGTCATGTAAGCTCTAATTTTCTAATGTAAGGACTCGCTGAAGAGAGGAACGGGGTTCTATTTACATAGGACTGATCAATGCCTAAAAACAAAACATGGTATTTCATAGTAATAATAATTCTTTATTTATTCTGGCACGAGTCCTTTAAGAATAATAATAAAGGAAATAAACAATGGCCTTAGGACTAGAGTCTTAGATTAAAATAATTAAAAATATAATTATAAGTAAAAATAACAACATAATTAAATTAATAAAATTAAAAAATAAAATAACTCAAAAGATAATTTCTAATAAAATGTGAAAACAAGAAAAAAAAAAAAAAAAAAAATATATATATATATATATATATATATATATATATATATATATATATATATATATATATATATATATATATATATATATATATATATATGTGTGTTAAAATAAGAACAGAAAATAATGTATCATTAAAAATATCATAACATTGTAAAGAAAAATTAAAAACATACAGTTAAAAAAAAGAAAAATTACAATGCTTTTATATGTTCGTAAAATTATATATGGTTTAATCTTACATCTTTTAAAAGATGATCTTTTCGAATAATATTTGCTGCTGAATATATCCATGAAAATGACATTTAAATAAACCTATCTGTCTGATTTATTTGTTGATTTCCCCTCAAATTAGCATCTAATTGGGATTATTCGGGAATTGGATTGACAGGAAATGGCTGAATAGACTGGATTTAAATGTTGAAAGAGTTTGGGAGTGACGGATGTTGGAAGGGATGGAGTTCCATAGGTATTTATTGCACTAATTACTAATTTTATACATCAGCCTTTGATTAATATGTAAAGTAGATACACGAAAGCAGTTTTTTTGTTTCAACCAAAATTTGGGGGTAAACCTGGCGGCTTAGCTTGATCCAGACCTAATCACTTCCTTGTTCGACCGTTGTGCGTAAAAAAGTATGAATCTCGATAAATACTTACCCGAAGACCCTTCATAGGTAATATAGGTCTTTTTTATTATTTAGTAAACAATGAAAACCCTCCAATGTCGGAAAAAAAGTAAAATAAATAAAAATGAATATATTTTTTCCGGCGTATCTTATGCACTACAGCCTTATTAGGAGTATTGTGCCATTTCCGTTATTACTGACCAAGCTATCGGGGTTAATCAGTTCACACATAAAATTAATATTTAATATTCAGCCTATAATTTCCTACTAAGGCGTAGGTAGAACTTTCGTTAGGTGAAGGCCAGAATAGTTTGGGAAACCATAAGAGGGAGAAGGAGATTCGAATTGGGTTAAAAACAAAACTTAACTTTTCCAAAAACTTTCTTTTAAGATATAAGTTTAAAACGAAGTAATTTTTACATTCACTTACTATACATAGTAAGGGAAAGTATAGCGATCGTGAAAATTTTCGAATTCCAGTTTTCAACGGAAATACACATTTTAGGGTACCCTGAGTCCAAATAACCAAGTCCCGCAAAAAGGTGTGTGTGTGTGTGGTAACTCCCGGGCGAATACGGTAAGTCCTATGAAACTAATGAAAATTTCATATATAAGACAAATATACGCCTGAGACGTTACAAAACGTTTTTTAACAAAATGAGCTTACCAGAAGAGCCACTTTACACCATGCATTTTGCACCTTTTTTCGATTTTCTCAAAAAACGGTTCCTACAATTTTGATAAAGCTCGCTATAGCGATGACAAATTTAATGAGCTTTAATCAGTGTGTAATGTAGGTTTTATCCTGATTAAAATGGTTTGACGTTGCTTAAATGCCGATATTTGAAATTTTCTTTTTCTAAAGTACCTTTAATTTTGTTGATTATATAAAAACAACTATATTATCTTGTTACCACTGATGAAAACCAGGTAAATATATAAGTTGAATGAATTAGATACCCAACTAAAGGAGAAAGCAAAATATTTTTTTAATGCGATTTTTCGTCTTTGAACATTTGAACAGTAATATCCATGTATGATACACCGTAGGAAACCTGAAGATTTTAGAAAAAATATTATCTCATACACAAGCTTTTAAAAGTTAATGGAGAGTGATAAAAAGCTAATACAACGAAGTATTTGTTTTAGATAATAATACAATAGACTTTTTAATAAAAGACATGTTTGTATAGAAATTCAATTTAATTAATTCTTTAATAGTTTCACGTATTTTTATCTCTAACTGTAATATGAAAATTCTTTCATTGATTTTAAAATTGGAGGTAAGTGAAAGTCGTGTGTTGCCCGCACCAGATTTTTAGAAACCAAAAACACTTCTTATGGTGATTTGAATGTAATGAGAACACTGTCAAGAAAAAAGTCAAGTATTTGACTTTGTGTTGTTAAAAGAAAAAAAAAAATAGAAGTAGATGTATAGCTGTCGATATATTGAGTTAAATAGGTTAAAAAAGTGTTAGATGGTTTTTGTTTTAATATATTTTAAAGACGACGTTTTTCCTTTTAAAATTAAAGCTTATTATAAAATGAGAAAAAAAGGGAATATTATAATGTCTCGAATATCGATTTTACAACCGGATAAATTAATAAAGAATTAGAATCAGTTATTATGGCCCTCTTTAAATAAAGACAAGAGGACTTGAAAACCTTTTTTCATTAGCCAATGCTTGTTAGCCCGTTTACTTTTTTAATGCGGGATAAACTCTGGAGTACCAAAGGACGAGGGCTTTTTTAAATATTAACACCAAGTTACACTAAGCCCTTCGAAGAAAGGGAAAAACCCAAAGAAGCTGGAATATCCACAGAGAAGTAGATGCCATATTAAAGACTTCAAAGGAGTTTCTCTACCTGTCAGAGTCAACACCGAGGAGGAAATTCCCAACCTGTCTTAAGCTACTTAATATCCACTTTTAAGACCCTTGAGAAGTAAAAAAATTACTTTATTTTCATATTTAAAAAAATCTTCAACATTTCCCAACATATAAATACTAGTGTAAGTAATTTTTTAGGTCTTCATCATGACGACTAGTAATATCAGAAAAGCTTCAATAAGCCATCAGAAACATTTGTATTAATAAAATATCTTTTTTTTCGGATTCATGTAAGTTTGATATCCATTGATCTTAAGTTACAATAAATTATTATTTTATTTTTTTTTTTATATTGAGATATATTACAATTTGTTACAAAATGAACAATAATAATATTGATAAGAGACCACATTCATACTATATATACAGAAAATAATAATAATGGTCAAATTTCATAAAATATAACATAAATTCAAATATATACAATAAAATAATAATAATAAATAAAAAACAAAACAAATCGAAACATAAACCTATTATTGAGATAAATAAAAAGTTGGCAAATAAATAAACATCTTACACACAATCATAACTATATACAATATATACAATTGCTAAAGGGACCCCAGCAAGCGCTTTTTCCTCCACTTGTGGAGGAAAAAGCGGAATCCAAGAGATCCCAGCACCTCTATCTCAGCCGCATCACTGGTCTGAGCCAGTGGAGGTTGAGTTAGGGCGTTGTAGCCACAAACATACCGTACATGAGTGGAGGATCTGACCATTGTCAGAACTCCAGTTTAAATGTTTACAATAGGTCTCGTGGCCACTGCCGTTTCAATCTTCGAGGAGGATTGTAGGGATGGGTGGTGCTGGATAGGGATTGTGCTAGAGGGTTAGGATGATGACTAAGGTTCTGATGAAATTTGGAAAATTTGGATGGTACCAGGTCTAAAACAAACGGAATATTAAGGTCATGGTGTAGGGTACAGTTGGTAACGTAATAAGGAGCATTAACTATTGTTCGGAGGACTTTGGATTGGAAGGATTGGATGCGTTTAATGTTAGAATGTTTAGCTGTCCCCCACAGTTCAAGTCCGTAGGTCCATATAGGTTTCAGTACTGTCTTGTATATTAGTAATTTGTTGTCAACTGTAAGATGAGATTTTCTGTTTAGTAGTCTGTATAACTGGCCGAATCTGCGGTTGAGTTCTTTTCTTTTTAGTCTTGTATGTGGGTTCCACGTCAGTCTTTTGTCTAGTAAAAAGCCGAGATACCGGACTGTGTCTGAGGAAGGAAGCGGTATGGAATTGAAATTAACCGTTGGACAGGATTTGCGTCGAAGGGTGAATGTGACGTGAGTGCATTTGCTTTCGTTCACCTTAATGCGCCAAGCATTGCACCAGTCTTCGACAAGGGAAAGGTGCTTTTGGAGATTTAGCGATGCTGCTTCAGGATCGGAATTGGATGATAAAATGGCTGTGTCATCAGCAAATGTTGCCAGAAAGGTATTGGGGTCGGTAGGGATATCGGCGGTGAAGAGGATGTAGAGGACGGGTCCTAAGACGCTGCCTTGAGGAACACCGGCCTCAACAGTATATTGTTCGGAAAATTCGGAACCACAGCGAACTCGGAAGGAGCGGTTGGATAAATAGGATCGGAGGATTAGGTATAAGGATTGAGGTAAATGGGTTTTGAGCTTAAAGAGCAGTCCCGGGTGCCACACCCGGTCAAAAGCTTGAGCTATGTCCAGAAAGGCACCCGAACAATACTCCTTGCACTCAAGGGCGGAGGAAATGTGGTCTACAACTCGGAGTCCTTGCTGAACCGTGGAATGCTGAGGACGAAATCCGAACTGATGTGTAGGAAAATTGTGAAATTTGGCTAGGATTCGTTTTAGTAGGAGCTTTTCGAAAATTTTTGAGAGGATCGGAAGTAGGCTGATAGGTCTGTAAGATGACGTGTTGTTAGAAGGTTTGCCTGGTTTTAGGAAAAGGATCATAGTTGAATGTTTCCATAAGAGAGGAAAATAGGTAGTGCGTAGGATACAGTTATAGAGATATGTAAGGAATGTAATGGCTTTAGGGGGAAGTTGTCTTAAGATTTGGGGAGTAAGGAGATCGTATCCAGGAGATTTGTGGAGAGGAAGCTTTTTAAGAAGATATCTGACCTCAGAGGGATTAACTGCTATAGGTGGTATTGATAGTGGTATTGGTGACGTGAGGAACTCTTCAACTGCTGCAGTATGGGTTGGATTAAGCTCTGGATGAGGAGTAAAAACTTTGGAAAGGTGCTGTGCGAATTCCTCGGCCTTATGCTTGTCAGAAGCAGCCCAGGAACCATCACAGCGCCGGAGAGGATGGGAAATGGTGTGGGATTTTAGGATTCTCTTCGTGACATTCCACAGGGAATTGCCACGAGTCGAGAGAGAGGAGAGGTAGGTATTGTAGGATTGGGAACGGAAGATCGCCAACTCCCGCTTTAATTTTCTACAAAAAAAAATTATAGGAGCGGCGATCTTCTGGGTGGCGGGTGCGTTGCCATAATGTTCTAGCTCGACGTTTGCTGTTGATGAGGTCTGTCAGGTGTTGTGGTAAATGGCTTTTGTAAGGAATTATTTGGGATTGTTTGGGAGAGGAGGCAGTCCAGGCGGCTTGTTGAATAGCGGTTGTAAAGGAATATACGGCGTCGTCAAGGTCATTTGGGGTTTTGAGAATCACTCTGAGGTCAATATCATTAGTGAGAATTTCGCGGAAGAGGTTCCAGTTGACAGGGCCCCTAATGAATGACGGTGGGATAGGTTTAGGAATAGGTGTTATGGATACATTTAGAATCAATGGACTATGATCAGAGGATAGTTCATCAAGGCGAGCTATGGAAAAATTCAGAGAGCCTAATCCGCTGTGGATGAAGAAGTCGAGGATGTCAGGATTACGGTTAGGATCTGTTGGCCAGTAGGTAGGAGAATCGGGAGGTAGGAGATGAAAGCGTCGGGAGTTGAGTGCAGACTGCAATGTCCGTCCACGAGAATTGGTGGTTCTAGAACCCCACTGTTGGTTCTTAGCGTTTAAGTCTGCACCCAAAATGAAGTGATTACCCAAGGAGTTGAGGAAGGATCCAAATTGAGCAGAGGAAATGGGATGTTTAGGAGGGCAGTATGCTGATGCGATGATAAGCGGAAAGGAAAAGGTTTTGATAACGATGGAAGTTGCTTGTAGGTAATCGTGAGCGGAAATTGGGTGTAAGTGATGGGTGAGGGATCGGCGGACTATGACAGCAGTACCGGCATGGGCTTTGCCGTCTGGATGGTCTGTCCGGTATGTCGTGTATCCTGGTATTTTAAAGTACTGTTTAGTGGTTAGTCTAGTTTCAGTAATGAGTGCAACATCAATGTTTTTGTCCTGCAGTACGGCTGTAAGTTCGTCAGTGTGAGTTCTAACACCATTCGCATTCCAAAGGAGAATGGATAAGGAATTAGGTGAGGTCATTTATGGTTTTTTTAAGGCAGGAATGAGATTTGTTACGAGATTCGTAAGGAGTGATATTAGGGGCATAACAAGGGATTTAATTTCGGAAATAAAGGATGTCATCAAACTGGTAAGGTCTGTGGCGTTTGAAGGAGGAGGAATATGAGAGATTTGTGGTGGATTAGGATTCTTAGGATTGGTTACATTTTGAGAAAGAGGTATATGTGGAATGGATTGAGGTACATTTTGTAGTTCCGGCAGGGCCACGGCTTCAGTACTTTGATTCCCACCTCCAAGTAAGTGGGCAAATGATAAATTGGCATCAATAAGTTTTGAGGGTTCTCTTCTGTTTCTTACTTGTCTTGCTGTTTCATCCAGTACTTGAGGTTTTTGAAACCTGGTCCTCAGCTCCTTATAGATTTGGCATCCTTTATAGTTGGCCGGGTGGTCCTTCAGGCAATGAGCACATACAGCTGGTGTTGATTTTGGTTTTGTACACTCCACAGACTTGTGCTGTTCACCGCATTTCACGCATCGAGGTATGTGATGACAATAACTTTTAGTATGACCATATGCTTGACAATTATGGCACTGAATTATCTCTCTCTTTGTGTAAGGTTTTTCAACTCTTACACTGGAATAGTACAATCTATTGAGGTCATAGATTTTTTCAACTCCTTCAGCTGGTTCCAAATCCACAAAAAAGAGAGGTAGAGGAATTTTATCCTTTAGGACGTTAGTGACTTGCCGCACTTTATAGCCCATCTCCGTTAGTTCTTCTTTAATAGCTTCAACTGGTGTCGAGGGGTGTAAGTTTCTGATTACAACCCTTAAAGCTCTTTCTTGGCGTAGCTGATAGGTATGGAAATCTGCTTTGGTTTCAGTTAGGTATTTCACTATTTTTCTATATGTCTCGGCAGTAGTAGGAGATATTTTGGTATCATTGATTCTACTCATACAGTAGTAGCTGGTAGATTCGGTAATTTTGTTCAATTGCGCACACAACAACTGGAAATTTCTAATATTTTTGACAAATATTGGAGGAGGCCGTGGTTCACTAGGTATAGGAGTAGATTCCATGTTTTCTTTTTCATTATGTAAAATCAGAAAAGGATTTGGGGTGAAAAACGGCGATTCGTCAGTCATCCCTTGTGACGATGTGCCAGGTTGTGGTTCAGATTCTGAATTAGTACCGGAAGGGGTTGCTTGTAGATTTAATCTTTTATTAGTATCACGGCGGGGTCTTTGTTTTGTAGGTGACGGGATTGAACCACTAGATCTAGATCTTTTAGTTGAAACTTTGGAGGACATTACTTGATGATAATATCGCATTTCATGTATAGAAAGTAATTAAATAATAACCAGATGTGGGAAAAAAACAATAACTTAAAAAAAGTTAAGCAAGACCAGCCTTGCCGGGCTATTGGCAATCAGCTGATATGAAGAGGTGACTCAGCATTCACTTTACACTGTAAATTATATCACAACTTACCGCTGTTTGCTCCAATAATAACTGTTGTTGTTATCCTGAAGTCTGATGATGTTTTCAAGACTGTGCTGAAGTGAAATCCAACTGTAAAAGCAAGAAATCCGAGAGCCGACTTGAAATATGAATGCTATACTCACGCGCATGCGCAGAACCACAATAAATTAGAAAATAGAAATAGAAATAGAAAATAATCTTTATTCTGGGACATAGTCCCTTAAGAACAACAAATACGTACAATTAATGTATACAGTGTATCTGGCCAAAAGACCAAATGATCATGATTAATTCTTATTTACAATGGTGTAAGAAGTAATAAAAAAAAAAAAAAAAAAAAAAAAGGAATATATCTATGCAATAAAACAAAAGAGTAAAATAAATAAACTTCTTCAGATGCATACTTTTCCTGAACAAAACTAAATTTAAAAAGGATTAATAAATTAAGTAAGGTATGATAAATAAATAATATTTCATTTTTACATTGAAAAATTGATATAAAACCTCATTGCTGTTGAGCGTCTGTTTGGGAATACAGGAAGTATTGGAACAGTTGATACTTGAATGATGATAGAGATGAAGCATGGCGGATATGAGTAGGTAGGGAATTCCAGAGATTTGCAGAACGGACAAGAAAGGAATGATCAAAAGTTGTTGTTCTATAGGTAGGAATGTAAAGGTCAGAATGGCGGGACCTTGTTTCGAGGGAGTGGATTGACGATTTAAATTGTAGAAGACTGTGGATATAAGGAGGGAGCTTGGTGTTAATGGTTTGGTAAAGGAATGATCCTAGGAAATATTGTCTACGAATTGGAGGGAGGAGCCACTTTAACTCGCCGTATAAATGGGTCACATGATACCGCTTCGGAGTGTTGAGGACAAATCTTAAAAATGTGTTCATAATTCGCTTTAGCCTGTCCTCAAGCACTGTCGGAAGGCCACCATATACTAAGCAGCAATAGTCAAAGTGGGGGAAAACAAGTAAGGAAATAAGGAGGTTACGGATGGATAGTGGAAGAAGATGACGGGAAAGATGAAAGTATTTGAGGGTACTTATTGTTCTGCATGAAATTTGGGCAATATTGGGTTTCCACGAAAGGGTTTGGTCAATGGTAATACCCAGGTTTTTTATTGAGGAGCTGTAGGTGATTGGATAATGATTTAGGATTAGATTCGGAAATTTATTGTTGGATCTAAGGAGGGAACTGGAACCTATAACAATGGCTTGAGTTTTCATAGCATTCAACCTTAGTTTATTGAGGGTTGCCCAGGCACAGATTTTATCCAAGTTTTCCTGAATTTTGGCAAATGCTACTACTGACTCGGAAGGAGAGAAGGATAAGTAGATATGAAAGTCATCAGCGTATAGATGGTGGGAGCAGTGATTATATATAAATTATATATTATTATGAATTACTTTCGTGATGATCTTGCCATCACTAATCTATTCCGTTTCAATCGTTTATCTTTTATAAGTAACAACTTACATCTAAGATGGAGATGATCCCAAATATCTCTCTCCGATTTTTATGAATTTTTTGTAGGTGAAACTATAATTAAGGATTATCATCTGCAAAATATAAGGGGCCAAAGCTCTCCAGGTGTCGCTTAAAAAAAAACAACGGAAAGTTAGTGTGCGAAAAACAGATTTTATTTAACATATCTGGTTCTATTAAAGGTATAAAAATAATTTTCATGTCAACATTTCTGAGCGGACTAACTCTATTTCAAAGCGGAAAAATTAAAAAAAAAAGTCATTCTATTATTAAAGTGTTATGCTTGTTTATAGTATAATACAAATGATGAAATAAAGTAAAATTTTAATAAACAATGAAATTTTTTTTTTAGGAGAGAAGACTCCTAATCGGACGAGATTATCATATTTTTAGGGTTATTAACATCCACAAAACTTAAATAATTTTATGTTTTGTTTTTTTTTCATTATTTTGCCTTATAATTGGTTAAATTTATCACCAACTTTGTTTTTCTACCATCAATAGAACCAGAGAGATAAAATGTGTTCTTCGCACACAAAATTTCCGATTTTTTTACGCACCTCCTGCGGAGCATTGCCCCCCTAATATATCACAGATGTTAATAGTTTAATGTCTGGTTTAACCTACAAAAATGTATTGATGGAGCTTAGTTGACCGTTAAGAATATTAGTTGAGGAAGATATTTGGGGTGCGTTCATCAGAAAGATACACATATTTATTTAGTACTACTTTTTAATGTGTGTTTCTTTCTGATGACTGCACCCCCAACCATCTTCCTCATCTAAAAAAATTGTTTCCTAAAATACCGGCGGTATCGATTGTAAATTTTTAATTTTGGTTGTATTCAGAACCAAATATATCGTTTATAAATAAGTCGAATCTATAGCACCACTTCAGATAGGAATACTTGTAATAACACAATATCGTTTTGTATCGTAACAACTCGTTTATAACGTAAGAGTAAATCATTCACATTCGTAAGCGAAGCTATCTACCTAAAAGAAAGAAGTGTTTTTAGCTTTTGTAAATAGGTCATTTTATTATTGAATACTGAAATGTTTATTAATCGCTTAAAATGATTCTAAAAATTCAATAACAAATGAACGTATTTCCAAGGGGACCTGCTCAAAATACAAAGCCCAATATGTTTTAATATATTTGTTATAAATTTAGCACTGTTCAGATTAAGACTAAGACTAGATTAAAACTAGTTCCTTTCATTTGGTTAGAAATTTGATCTTCTCCAAAATGTGTATACTATTATTGGGTTATTTCACATGAAATATCCGTTTTTATAGTTTCTGAAATACATAAAGGATTTTGCAGATCTCTGTTGTTTTCTTCCGAATTTTTACATACTTAAAGTAATCAGTTACTAATCCTCTACCTTTGTAATATAAACATTAGCTTCCCAATCAATTACCCACTTTTTAGTATACCTCCAAATATGAACATGGAAATACGCGATTTTCGAGGAATATTTTTGTACGAGTTTAAACTCGACTATTCAGCAGCTGAGGCAGCTAGAAATATTTGCAAAGCGTTTGGGGAAGGGAGTGTTAATGAATGGACCGTTCGCCATTGGTTTGCTAAATTATCAGCTGGGGACACCTACTTGGAAAACTTGCCCCGAGGAAGACCTCCGTCCGTAATAGGCAACAATGTCCTCAAACATACTCTCAGCACAACTGAATGCAAGTGCATCTACCGTTTCCAGACATTTAAAGTGTATTGGGAAAGTAAAAAAGCTTGATATATAGGTACGTCATATTCTCACTGAGCGGCAGCAACACCCCATGTTTCAAAACATACAGTGCAAAAATTGAAAGAACTGGGCTACGAAGTTCTTCCACATGAAAATTCAGCTTCTCAACCATTGTCATTTTTGAGATAAAGCGTTGACCACATGAGTAAGTGAATGGTAACATTCTTCACAACATAACAACCCGGGGCTCGAGAAAATTTCACCTCTTGTTATCTTATACATGTTTATGATAAGAGTAACTTAAATGCATAAAAATTTGCAACAGGTCAATTAGTTACTGTTTACACTAAAATGAAAAAAAAAATTAAAAACATATTTCTTTTTAGCGCTTATGTGGGACTATTAAATCTTGGATTTTGGTATTAAATCGTTGAAACTATTCTTCTCCTAACTTTTTCTGCGACCCTCGAATTATCTTCCTTTTGAATTTAAAAAATAGACCGATGAAGTTCTGGGTAAATATTTAAATTATGATTCTGACTTCCGAGCAGTAAATAAATGATTTTTTTTTTGTCACAAAACGGCAGAGTTTTACTGAAGAAAAACATACATTAGCCCCGCCTGGTGGATACAATTACCTCCGTATCCTTCTAGAAAGTTCGCTATAGCCGTGGATCAGCGGCACAAATCCTCCACCCCTCTCTTCTTTCCAAAAATGATATCTCTAAGCCCCTTGCCCGGGAAATACTGAGGGTTTGTGTCCCACTTAGAGGCATTCTTCTCGAGTAGGATCGAGGTATCGACTGCCTCTCGACCCCTTCCCTAAGAGGCCGAGAAGAAAAAGAAGAAGAAAGAGAGAAAAAAAAGACGTCTGATTAATGGCTCCGCCTCAGTTTTTTTTTCCACACTTCCTTTTCCTTCGTAATGTTTTTGTCTAATTCCATAAGGATGGGGAGAGGGGGATTTCTGATTGAGGGTAAAACCCCAACGGATATAAATAAGGTAAGAAAGGAGTAAAAACTACTTCTGCTTCATCATCCCTGGAGCGGGCGATATCTTATAACTGATGGACCGTTTCAAAGCACAAATAGCTCTTATGGAGCACTATGTCTAACTTGTTGAAATAGACCATACTTGTTTTCGCCGAGATATTAGTGTATAAAAACTTATTTTATCGCGTTACTGTATCTAGAAAAATAATTTTAAAAAAAATCGTGCGGGCAACACACAATGTTTACATACTTCCGTTGTTAAAACCTGCCAAATAATTTTTAAAGTTAAGATTTAATTTACAGTTAGAGATAAAAATGAGTGAAATTAATAAAGAATTAATTAAATTTAAGACCCTTGTAGTTGAAAAGCATTGATAAATAAATTAATTAAATTGAATATCTATAGAAACATGTTTTTAATTCAAAAACCAATTATATTATTATCTGAAAGAATCTGTTAGTTTTATAGACTTTTAAGTGCAGGATATTTTTTTTTTCTAAAATGTCTAGCTTTTCAACGGTATATTACTTTTCTCGGGTTCAAAAAGGAAATATTGCATTAAAAAGGTATTTTTGCAGTTTTCTCCTTTAGTTGGATATCGAATTCGTTCAACTTATATATTTATCTGTTTATTTATCGATTATCAACCCTTGGTAACGCAGCTACTGATCCAAGTATCGAATAAAAACACAAAAGTTAAAATAAACCTATACTTGAGCTAACGAAATTAGTACGAAAATAGTATAACCAGTACACGAACCCCTTGTAACGCAATAACTGAGCATAGTATCAAATAAATACGAAAAAGTTATAATAAACCTCAACTTGAGCGAGCTTAATTACGATTAATAGTATAATCAGGATACGAACTCTTGGTAACCTAGCTACTGACCATAACAAGATAATAAGGTTTTTTTTTTAGAATCTACAAAATTAAAGGAACTTTAGAGGAAGAATTAAAAATACCGGCATCTATGTCCTGTGAGACAATTTCAATCAGTATGAAAACTACATAACCTTAAAGACCATTGAATTTTACATCTATATAGATAGTTTAATAAAAATCGTTAAAGCCGTTTTTGAGTTAAGAAAAGGTGCAAAACGCACGCTATTAAGTGGCTGTTCTGGTTAGCTGATTTTACTGGAAAAGTTACTATAAAATCCCGGGCTTATAGTTATCTTAAATATGAAATTTCACTTTCATCTGATTTTTCGTTTTTGCTCGGGACGTGGATGTAATAAGGCGAATAAGCTTAAAAGAAATTAAAAATACTACCTATACTAATTTAGCTGCGGAGGAAACTTGGCACAGAGAACTCTCGTAAGGTTTTTCCATCATCTTTAAATTGGGTAACCAAAACAAGGGGAACAAACTGACCGTAATTCTGCATGCTACTTCATTGCACAACCGTTTATGTAGAAACAGTCTGGGTTCTTACTATTTACTGAAAAAAAATGTAATGTGATTGCCTAAGTTTTAACTAATACTAACAAAATTGAAAAAAAAAATCCTATTAGAAGTACTGATTAAGAGATAAGGAGCACCAAGGAAATTTATGAGCATTTCGAAGAAATGGGTAAACAATGAAAATGAGAAAGAAGAATTTTTTTTCGTCATATCTGTAGAGCAGATGAAAACAGGTTAAATAAAAGAATATTACTGAGGTGGAAAATAATTCTTCTTTTAAAATTTATATTAAAAAAAAGATATAACTTACACAATCAAAATTTGTAAAACAAGCAGTGCAATGATAAGGCTATATAAGGAAGAATAATTAAGCATGGAAATCATTTCTAACCTCCCTTGTCATAGAGCGCCAAAGGTTTCAGTTTATGTAATTTTTCGTGATTTTTTAAAACTATTTTCTCAGGTACTTAGGTAATGTGTTGTAATAATAGGCTTACCGAACCCGAAGATTCGATGCCGATACCACCTAACTCCGTCTGCACAGACTCGTCCAATGTTCACCGTTCAAGCCCAAGCCCCCGAGATCAGCCTTCATGCAATCCTCCCATCGACGTTTTGGCCTACCTTTCGGACGCCTACCAGTCGGATCAACGAATACCAACTTTCTCGAAATGCGATCCTCACCGGGCCCAACAGCTTTACTCGCCCATTTGAGTCTCCGCGATGCTATCAACTCAATTATATTCACAGGGTACAAGCTTCGCAATTCCGCGTTGTGCTACCTTCTAAAGTCCCCAGTTGCCTCATATTTCGTCGGACCAAATGTTTTACGCATTAAGTACCTTATTTTCGAAAACCTTAAGCCGTTGTTTATCCTTCAAAGTAAGCGGCCACGTTTCACATCCCTAAAGAACCGTCGGAAGAATAATAGCTTTATAAATTCTAACCTTTAGGTTTTTAGACAGAAGCCGCAAGCTAAGTCAGTGATTTAGCAACTGAATAATAACACGTATTTGCCACCTTTGACCGGGACTTTATTTCTTCCTGAATTTCATTTTTTTTTCTTGTTATCATTGAACCTAAGTACTTGAATTTCTGAACTTGTTCAAAAGTATGCCCTGATATATCAATATAACTAAGATCGCCACTGTTTCTGCTACTAATCATATATTTCGTCTTATCGGTATTTATTTCGAGTCCTATTTCTTTACTGGTTATTATTAACACAATTGTATTTAGTTGTATGGTTTCCATGTCTTCACCTAGCAGTACCAAATCATCGGCATACCCCAAAACCGGAATCTTATCACCCATATAAAAACCTTTCTCGGTACGCGTCACTTTTTCTATGAGATATTCTAAAGCTTTATTAAATAAAACAGGTGAAAGGGAATCACCCTGTTTCAAACCCGATCGCACCTCAAATCTCTCGGAGTAATTATGACCGATTCTAACTTTATGGAATGTTTTCGACAAACACATCTCTACTAGGTTTACTAACTTTCTAGGTATCCCCTGTTCAATCATGATGTTATATAGCTTCTGACGGTCTATGAAATCATAAGCCTTTTTAAAATCGATATAAAGTTGATGGACTACACCGTTGTATTCCAGCTTGGTCTCTAATATTTTTTTTTTTTTTTTTTTTTTTTTTTTTTATTGAGATATATTACAATTTGTTACAAAATGAACAATAATAATATTGATAAGAGACCACATTCATACTATATATACAGAAAATAATAATAATGGTCAAATTTCATAAAATATAACATAAATTCAAATATATACAATAAAATAATAATAATAAATAAAAAACAAAACAAATCGAAACATAAACCTATTATTGAGATAAATAAAAAGTTGGCAAATAAATAAACATCTTACACACAATCATAACTATCTACAATATATACAATTGCTAAAGGGACCCCAGCAAGCGCTTTTCCCTCCACTTGTGGAGGAAAAAGCGGAATCCAAGAGATCCCAGCACCTCTATCTCAGCCGCATCACTGGTCTGAGCCAGTGGAGGCTGAGTTAGGGCGCTGTAGCCACAAACATACCGTACATGAGTGGAGGATCTGACCATTGTCAGAACTCCAGTTTAAATGTTTACAATAGGTCTCGTGGCCACTGCCGTTTCAATCTTCGAGGAGGATTGTAGGGATGGGTGGTGCTGGATAGGGATTGTGCTAGAGGGTTAGGATGATGACTAAGGTTCTGATGAAATTTGGAAAATTTGGATGGTACCAGGTCTAAAACAAACGGAATATTAAGGTCATGGTGTAGGGTACAGTTGGTAACGTAATAAGGAGCATTAACTATTGTTCGGAGGACTTTGGATTGGAAGGATTGGATGCGTTTAATGTTAGAATGTTTAGCTGTCCCCCACAGTTCAAGTCCGTAGGTCCATATAGGTTTCAGTACTGTCTTGTATATTAGTAATTTGTTGTCAACTGTAAGATGAGATTTTCTGTTTAGTAGTCTGTATAACTGGCCGAATCTGCGGTTGAGTTCTTTTCTTTTTAGTCTTGTATGTGGGTTCCACGTCAGTCTTTTGTCTAGTAAAAAGCCGAGATACCGGACTGTGTCTGAGGAAGGAAGCGGTATAGAATTGAAATTAACCGTTGGACAGGATTTGCGTCGAAGGGTGAATGTGACGTGAGTGCATTTGCTTTCGTTAACCTTAATGCGCCAAGCATTGCACCAGTCTTCGACAAGGGAAAGGTGCTTTTGGAGATTTAGCGATGCTGCTTCAGGATCGGAATTGGATGATAAAATGGCTGTGTCATCAGCAAATGTTGCCAGAAAGGTATTGGGGTCGGTAGGGATATCGGCGGTGAAGAGGATGTAGAGGACGGGTCCTAAGACGCTGCCTTGAGGAACACCGGCCTCAACAGTATATTGTTCGGAAAATTCGGAACCACAGCGAACTCGGAAGGAGCGGTTGTATAAATACGATCGGAGGATTAGGTATAAGGATTGAGGTAAATGGGTTTTGAGCTTAAAGAGCAGTCCCGGGTGCCACACCCGGTCAAAAGCTTGAGCTATGTCCAGAAAGGCACCCGAACAATACTCCTTGCACTCAAGGGCGGAGGAAATGTGGTCTACAACTCGGAGTCCTTGCTGAACCGTGGAATGTTGAGGACGAAATCCGAACTGATGTGAAGGAAAATTTTGAAATTTGGCTAGGATTCGTTTTAGTAGAAGCTTTTCGAAAATTTTTGAGAGGATCGGAAGTAGGCTGATAGGTCTGTAAGATGACGTGTTGTTAGAAGGTTTGCCTGGTTTTAGGAAAAGGATCATAGTTGAATGTTTCCATAAGAGAGGAAAATAGGTAGTGCGTAGGATACAGTTATAGAGATATGTAAGGAATGTAATGGCTTTAGGTGGAAGTTGTCTTAAGATTTGGGGAGTAAGGAGATCGTATCCAGGAGATTTGCGGAGAGGAAGCTTTTTAAGAAGATATCTGACCTCAGAGGGATTAACTGCTTTAGGTGGTAAGGATAGTGATATTGGTGACGTGAGGAACTCTTCAACTGCTGCAGTATGGGTTGGATTAAGCTCTGGATGAGGAGTAAAAACTTTGGAAAGGTGCTGTGCGAATTCCTCGGCCTTATGCTTGTCAGAAGCAGCCCAGGAACCATCACAGCGCCGGAGAGGATGGGAAATGGTGTGGGATTTTAGGATTCTCTTCGTGACATTCCACAGGGAATTGTCACGAGTCGAGAGAGAGGAGAGGTAGGTATTGTAGGATTGGGAACGGAAGATCGCCAACTCCCGCTTTAATTTTCTACAAAAAAAATTATAGGAGCGGCGATCTTCTGGGTGGCGGGTGCGTTGCCATAATGTTCTAGCTCGACGTTTGCTGTTGATGAGGTCTGTCAGGTGTTGTGGTAAATGGCTTTTGTAAGGAATTATTTGGGATTGTTTGGGAGAGGAGGCAGTCCAGGCGGCTTGTTGAATAGCGGTTGTAAAGGAATATACGGCGTCGTCAAGGTCATTTGGGGTTTTGAGAATCACTCTGAGGTCAATATCATTAGTGAGAATTTCGCGGAAGAGGTTCCAGTTGACAGGGCCCCTAATGAATGACGGTGGGATAGGTTTAGGAATAGGTGTTATGGATACATTTAGAATCAATGGACTATGATCAGAGGATAGTTCATCAAGGCGAGCTATGGAAAAATTCAGAGAGCCTAATCCGCTGTGGATGAAGAAGTCGAGGATGTCAGGATTACGGTTAGGATCTGTTGGCCAGTAGGTAGGAGAATCGGGAGGTAGGAGATGAAAGCGTCGGGAGTTGAGTGCAGACTGCAATGTCCGTCCACGAGAATTGGTGGTTCTAGAACCCCACTGTTGGTTCTTAGCGTTTAAGTCTGCACCCAAAATGAAGTGATTACCCAAGGAGTTGAGGAAGGATCCAAATTGGGCAGAGGAAATGGGATGTTTAGGAGGGCAGTATGCTGATGCGATGATAAGCGGAAAGGAAAAGGTTTTGATAACGATGAAAGTTGCTTGTAGGTAATCGTGGGCGGAAATTGGGTGTAAGTGATGGGTGAGGGATCGGCGGACTATGACAGCAGTACCGGCATGGGCTTTGCCGTCTGGATGGTCTGTCCGGTATGTTGTGTATCCTGGTATTTTAAAGTACTGTTTAGTGGTTAGTCTAGTTTCAGTAATGAGTGCAACATCAATGTTTTTGTCCTGCAGTACGGCTGTAAGTTCGTCAGTGTGAGTTCTAACACCATTCGCATTCCAAAGGAGAATGGATAAGGAATTAGGTGAGGTCATTTATGGTTTTTTTAAGGCAGGAATGAGATTTGTTACGAGATTCGTAAGGAGTGATATTAAGGGCATAACAAGGGATTTAATTTCGGAAATAAAGGATGTCATCAAACTGGTAAGGTCTGTGGCGTTTGAAGGAGGAGGAATATGAGAGATTTGTGGTGGATTAGGATTCTTAGGATTGGTTACATTTTGAGAAAGAGGTATATGTGGAATGGATTGAGGTACATTTTGTAGTTCCGGCAGAGCCACGGCTTCAGTACTTTGATTCCCACCTCCAAGTAAGTGGGCAAATGATAAATTGGCATCAATAAGTTTTGAGGGTTCTCTTCTGTTTCTTACTTGTCTTGCTGTTTCATCCAGTACTTGAGGTTTTTGAAACCTGGTCCTCAGCTCCTTATAGATTTGGCATCCTTTATAGTTGGCCGGGTGGTCCTTCAGGCAATGAGCACATACAGCTGGTGTTGATTTTGGTTTTGTACACTCCACAGACTTGTGCTGTTCACCGCATTTCACGCATCGAGGTATGTGATGACAATAACTTTTAGTATGACCATATGCTTGACAATTATGGCACTGAATTATCTCTCTCTTTGTGTAAGGTTTTTCAACTCTTACACTGGAATAGTACAATCTATTGAGGTCATAGATTTTTTCAACTCCTTCAGCTGGTTCCAAATCCACAAAAAAGAGAGGTAGAGGAATTTTATCCTTTAGGACGTTAGTGACTTGCCGCACTTTATAGCCCATCTCCGTTAGTTCTTCTTTAATAGCTTCAACTGGTGTCGAGGGGTGTAAGTTTCTGATTACAACCCTTAAAGCTCTCTCTTGGCGTAGCTGATAGGTATGGAAATCTGCTTTGGTTTCAGTTAGGTATTTCACTATTTTTCTATATGTCTCGGCAGTAGTAGGAGATATTTTGGTATCATTGATTCTACTCATACAGTAGTAGCTGGTAGATTCGGTAATTTTGTTCAATTGCGCACACAACAACTGGAAATTTCTAATATTTTTGACAAATATTGGAGGAGGCCGTGGTTCACTAGGTATAGGAGTAGATTCCATGTTTTCTTTTTCATTATGTAAAATCTGAAAAGGATTTGGGGTGAAAAACGGCGATTCGTCAGTCATCCCTTGTGACGATGTGCCAGGTTGTGGTTCAGATTCTGAATTAGTACCGGAAGGGGTTGCTTGTAGATTTAATCTTTTATTAGTATCACGGCGGGGTCTTTGTTTTGTAGGTGACGGGATTGAACCACTAGATCTAGATCTTTTAGTTGAAGCTTTGGAGGACATTACTTGATGATAATATCGCATTTCATGTATAGAAAGTAATTAAATAATAACCAGATGTGGGAAAAAAAACAATAACTTAAAAAAAGTTAAGCAAGACCAGCCTTGCCGGGCTATTGGCAATCAGCTGATATGAAGAGGTGACTCAGCATTCACTTTACACTGTAAATTATATCACAACTTACCGCTGTTTGCTCCAATAATAACTGTTGTTGTTATCCTGAAGTCTGATGATGTTTTCAAGACTGTGCTGAAGTGAAATCCAACTGTAAAAGCAAGAAATCCGAGAGCCGACTTGAAATATGACTGCTATACTCACGCGCATGCGCAGAACTCCTGTCTCTAATATTAGACGCAAGGAACATATTTGATCAACAGTCGAGCGATTCCGCCTAAAACCGCATTGGTGGTCTCCGATAATTTCTTCAGCTTATTCCGTACTTCGGCTAGTTAGTATTGACGAGAATATTTTATAACATACTGGGAGAAGAGCGATCCCACGATAGTTGTTAGTTAGGTAATGTGTTGTAGGGACCAAAATTATATAAAATACTCTCATCATCATTCTATTTTTTATTAGATCTTAAATATGTAAAGTTACTTATGCATGTTAAATATGCAAATATTTTATAAAGAAAATGTTATTTTAACAGTTAAAGGAGTTTGGTAACTCCGGAATCAGCTTAGCCACAAGAACCAACTTCATATTACTTATATATATCGTACAGTTAGGTAATATATATAGTTTTATAATTTTTCACTGAGTCCCTTTTTAAAAATATCCGTGTAATCATCGCGAAAAATGAATTTCTGCCAATTTTGAAAATTCGTGTACAAAAAAGGACTATGTTTTCAAGATCAAAGACTATGACAAGCTATATAACAAAAAATAATTAGAAGTGGGTCTTTTTTCCTTTATATACTTTCATCTTAAACAACTCGTTTTTATTCATTTTCGAAAATTTTTTTAACAACTTTTTTCACTATTTAGGTAATGAGTTGTGGGGACCAAAAATACAAAGCATGCCTTCATCTTATTGTAAATTTTTGTTTTAATTTGATTTTTTTAAATTTCCGAGAATCAGAAATATTTTACCATCAAATGTTTCTGCCCGCTAAGCTGACTTAAAACGGTTGCAATACTAAAAGTGTTGGCCTGAATTTTTTTTTTTTATTTACGGTTTTATATTCCCTGAAAAATAGTGAATATCTGGTAAAAAAATCACGAAAATAAAAAAATTCGAGCGGCAAAATGACTGAAAATTGGACGATTTCATATGCATTGAACCATGATATAAAAATAAATTGTTAAATAAATAATTAAATTATGTTTGAATAGAAACACGTGTTTTATTAAATAATCAATTATATTATTATATACGACAATCAGTTATTTTAATCGGCTTTTCATCACCCTCCGTTAACTTTTAGAATTTTGTGTATATGGTAGTATTTTTCTAAAATCTTTAGCTTTCCAACGGTATATTATACATCTATATTTCTGTTGTATTGTTCAAAAAAAACAAAAGTCGCTTAAAAAAATATGTTTGCATTTTTCTCCTTAAGTTGTTAAACAAATTCGCTCAACTTGCATATTTAGCCGTTATTTATAAATTCTAATAGGATGAAGTGCCTAATTTTATTAAATTTACAAAATTATAGATACTTTAAAGGAAGAAAATTTGAAATATTGGTATTTAAGATCAGATTAATTTAATCAGAATAAAACTTATATAATATTAAAGCTAATCAAATTTTACATTGATATTTAGAGTTTAATAAAAATCGTTATTGTCGTTGTGACGGGCCTGATGTGTGTGATGGAGTGAGGTTATAAACACACAGCTGGTCGGAGCAAAGAGGTTATGTGAAATGGATTTGCCATTGGCTCAAACATGTTTATATTTTAGTTCTCTTTATATTTAATTGAAGCTCATTTTTATTTCTTATTTTATTTTTTTATTATAGTATTTATTATTATATTATATTTATTAGTTATTGCCTTCAGAACAATAAAATAATATTTTGTCACAATTGTACCAGGCTGCATTCATTGCCCTCACCTCTTCTAAATCGTTTTTAGAAAATCGTAAAAAGGTGAAAAATGCGTGGTATAAACTGGCTCTTCTAGTTGATTTTCATGAAAAAGTCGCTGTAAGATCTCGGGCATGTAGTCATCTCAAATATGTAGTTTCCGTTTTATAGGACTTTTCGTCATAAAAGTCCTAGACTTGCCACAAACACACACACCTTTTTGGGGAGCTTGGTTTTGGAACCAGGAGACCCTAAAACGTGTATTTTCGTTGAAAACTCAAATTCGAAAATTTTCACGATCGCAATACTTTCCCTTACTATATATATATATATATAATTGAAAGTAAAAAAAAAAAAAAAAAAAATTGATGATTGCAACACTTTCCCTTAACATTTAAATTTCATGTTTCGATGAACAGAAAATGTTTAAAATCATCCTAGATGAATATTAATCAAAAACAGTCAATAAGTGTGTAGAGTGATCACGTCTAATCTTTCAGCGTTCTAAAACTCATCAAGCCATGGAAATGTATATTAATTCAATGGAAGGATCAGGATTAAATATTCTTCCCCGGCTGAGAGGGTTTATTTACTTGACAAATAAAGGGAGAGGGGGAGAGAATTGTGACATTGATAAGGGCTAAAGTGGAGATGGTGAAGTTTCTCTTTAAATCTTTGTCTTTACCGTTAGCCAGATAAGGGGGGGAAGTTAGGGGGTGGAGGGGCGGGGTCATTTAGGGGCTTCGCTTGGCTGGGCATAACGCTCCGCTTCTCCGTCAGTCCCTTCTTACTTCCTCCCTAATGTCTTCACCTTTCGATATCCAGTAGTCTCTCTGAATTTTAAATATTGGATTTTAGATTTAAATAAAAAAGTTCCTCTTTATTTAAAAATGAACTATCAAGTAGCTTGTAGATATATCAAGCTGATGGAAGGAGATAAACAGTTCTTTTGGTTTATTATTGTTCAATTATAAACCTTTGTTATCGACCAAAAAAAACAAAACAAAAAAACAATTACCCCTCCTCAAAATTCGAGATATTACTTTTCCTACAGCTTAAGTACAAGATGCTTAGAATCTGAATAAAGAATAAAAAAAAATCCGCTTGTCCACCGTACGCCGTCCGCAGCATTTCTCCGAAACTACTGGACCAATTTTTTTTTTTTATTCGCCACAAATAAATAGTCCATTCAACGTTGATCTCAGCTAGCTAGTTTTGAAATGGCGGCCGATTAAAAGGATTTTATTCAATAACTCAGTTATTTTTGAAGATAGAAAAAAAAAAGTATTAGTGTTTATTATCCAAAAATCCGCGAATAATTTTATAAAAGTGAAAAAAGAAAAGAAAAAAATTAAAATTTTACAACTAAATACGCTCATAACTCAATATTTTTTGACGATACAGAAAAGTATGTAGAGAGTTTTAGATTCATAAAAAAAAAAATAAAAAATAAATAAATAAATTTTCGCCTATAAATACGCTTGTAACTATGTTATTTTCGAAGATAGAAAAAAATTCTTTATTGTTTTTCAACAAAAAAAAAACGCGAATTGTTATATAAAACAAGAAAATAAAATAAACCCAAAAATTTAAATTGTTCACATTAATATGCTTTCAACTCAGTTATTTTTGAAGATAGAGAAAAGAGTGTATAGAGTTTTAGAATCAGTAAAAATAAATAAAATAAAAAATTCATTTGTTTGATTAAGTAGCAGATTATAATAGATGTAATTACACCAAAAATCAGTTATTATTTAAGATAGAGAATAATCGAAAAGGTTTTCGTGATCTAGACAACGCGATGAACAAAGCGCAAAAAAAAAAAAAAATTAAATTAAATTAAAAATAATCTTATATTGTCAAGCGACAGCTTATTGGAGATGTGATTCCCTTCTAACTCGGTTATTATAAGGTTTTCTGGAATCAGGACATTTTATTTGAATGAAAATCGAAAGAAAAGAAAAGGAAATAGTAACACAGTCCAGTATAAATGCTTTTGGTTTATTATTTTCAATAATCAACCTTTGTAATCGACCAAAAAAAAATTATCCCTGCTCAAAATTTGAGAGCTTACGTTTCAAGTTGCCTAGAATTCGAATAACGAATAAAAAATATATCTGTTTCTCCTAATAAATAAATGAATAAATACCAAAAATTTTTACTAGTCCATTGGAAACAACTCACAAACACATTAGGCGTAGGATTAAATTATATTGCCTCCTTGAGATTTTCAATTCTTCAGTTAATTTTGCACTGACAAATCTGTAGTATTAATTTTTTAGTTTCGAATCAGAATTTCAATGGGATATATACAATTAATTGCAAGGGAGCGGCGTGGTCTAGTGGACTGCTGTTTTCCGAGTCCAGGATTCAAATCCCGGCTATGACAGAATAATATTTATTCTCTTTATTCGGCCGGTTGGCAACCCTATGGTATGGAGAACTTCCTTGGGTAGACCCAGCCTTTTCAAAGTGGTTACCCACAATTTGGGAAAAACGTGGCAGCTGAGCGTGATAGAGACCTAATAACCTCATAGCACGGCCTTTGGCCTGGAAACAGTACGAATCTCTATATGTACCGTTTTTTTAAATGCAATTAATTGCCATATTAGATATAAATTAGTTGTAATTATTAATAATTTCTCATTAAGAATCTAATATCGCTTATAAGACTTTAATTATTTTTTCATGATATAAGTATTCTAATTTTCTCGTTTGGAATTTTTTTTTCTAGTAAATTATTGAATAGTGTGCTGTGTGCTGAGAACGGAAGTCTTGCGTATTTCAAAAGTAGAAATATCATCCGACATGGATCCGAATATTTTCCCGTGAATTATAGATGTCCTAATCCTGGGCATGGAAGATCTTTTTTTTTTTCATTGTTTTCTTTTTTAATAAAAAATATGGTATCGTTTTCCTCCAGAAAGATTCTTGACAAAGAAGAAGCCTCTCTTGTATTAAAAAAAAAATATATGGAAAAAATAAGGATAATTTATTATTTGTGTTCCTTGAGCTTGAAGGTTAGTTCTAAGTATGTTATTTTTTTCTGTTTTAATATTCAGTTGTTAGTATTAATACAATTACCTATTGGCTGTTTTCATAATATTTTTTTTATTTTATTTTTTTTTTTGTGTTTGTGTGTGTGAACAAATTTGTAAACAAAAATGATTGAGTATGAATAATCTAATTTATTTATAAAGTTAATATATAATAAACGTTAACAATTAGTGTAAAACTTCATTAAAGATACCTTATTGTAGCATATTCTCTATAAAACTAAACAGAGAAAGCGAATTATTATGTAATTATGAGAAGATGTTATTAAAAGGGTTAACTGAGAAAAAAATTAAACTGTATTTTAGAATTATTTAAATATATAACGCGTTTATTTATATGCATATAATTATATAACACTAACGATTAACACACCAAGTTTTGTAACAATTTGAAACTAATAAAATATTTTAACTTATAAAAATATATAATAACTTTGAGGAAAATATTAAACAATGACTGAACTGAATGTTGAATAAAATTTAGTTAATAACTTTTTCCAAAATATATGATGTACTATGATATATTTTCTATTATCTAATTCTAAAACAGGTTATAATTTACTTCTCAGCTAAAATTCAGCCATAAGTTCGGTGAGGTAGCGGTTATTTCTCAGTTATTACAGGTTTTAGTGAACCGGAAGGGAATGCTGTTTCAACAGGATTAACCGCGACCTCATACATCAAGTTTAAATCCACCTGAAAATTTAACTACCAGCTCGTCCTCTAGCTCACACCTCAAGTACCCGGCTACTCATTTACTTCGACCAATAATTAGTTGTAGTTTCTTTTATATCAACTTTCATATATCGTAGAACGTTTAATTGGATTGAAGAAATGGTTTAGAAAAAACGCGGTGAAATTATTTCCTAGTTCTAAATAGTCCACTGAATATGATAACTTTAAATAATTTATTGAAATTTTTCGTATGTATATAGTTTTATAGATAGGTGACAGACTTCGTTCGGATAAAAAACATGCACAAAACGGCATCATCACTGGCTACACAACCCGATAACCCTGCCAACATATATATATATATATATATATATATATATATATATATAATTCAACTATATATATATATAGTTGAATTCATTATGTCACATAATGAGTCAAACTTCATTCTATGCCCTGATTCCATTTCTGCCCTTCGATTATATTTGCATTGATCATCCACCAATGATAAGAAGATATGTGGAAAATTTAAAAATATTTAAGAAAAAAGAATTTGTGTTCTTGTGGATTCCGTCCCTCGTAGACATCAATGGCAATGGAGAAGCGGATCGGGCTGCGAAAGAAACTGCTTTTTTATTCTAGGAAGACGTAAAAAATTATCTTGAGGTAAAAATATCTCAGGCTTGGGAACAGGTGTGGTCAGACGTTGAGAACACCGGTAAATTAAGGAATATCAAGCATTCACCATCTCCTTGGATGACATCATTGCGAAGTGATCGCTGTGAGGAAACTGCTTTGGCGTGACTTAGCATTGGACATAGCAGACTCACACAAGTCAATCTCACCTCAAAACATATTATTGAGAACTGCTCCAAATTCCATAAACTTAATCTAGCAGTTGAATGAGAGATTGAAGGGATCCAGTAAAACATTTAGTTCACTACTGAGCTTCGTCAAAGTATGTAATTAGCTCCGGAAAAATAAGGAAAGAACATAATAAAAAAAAAATGTTTAAAAATAGGAAAAATAAATAAATAAAAGAGGAAAAAGGGGGATGAAAATCTGTTAATCTAAATATATCCTATGCTAATAACCGAGAGCTTGAGCTTCCCTTGTCTATATATGAAATATATATTAAGGGAAAGTATTGCGATCGTCAAAATTTTCGAATTCTAGTTTTCAACGGAAATATACGTTTTAGGGTCCCCTGAGTCCAAATAACCAAGTCCTGCAAAAAGGTCTGTGTATGTGTGTGTGAAACTACCGGGTAAAAATGAAAAGTCTTATGAAGCTGAAATTTCATATTTAGGACAACTATACACCCGAGATGTTACAGATACTTTTTCATCAAAATGAGCTGACCGGAAGATCTACTTTATACCATGAATTTTGAACCTTATTACGATTTTTTTTGAGTGATGAAAAGCCGACAACTAACTGTTTTTCGTAGATAAAAATATAATAGATTATTTAATAAAACTCTTGTTTCTATCGAAATTAAAAATAATTAATTCTTTAATAATTCATATATATCTTTAAATGTATTTAAAAATTCCTAAATTCATTTTAACAACATAGGTAAGTGAAAATCGTGTATTGTGGGCAACATATTTGTTTTCCAAGTGATAACTTCAATTTTTGAGAAACTAGATGAGGAAGATGGTTGGGGGTGCGGTCATAAATTAGAAACACACATTTAAAATAAGTGTTATTTTAATTATGTGCCGACGTTTCGGCCTACAATGATGTTCCCATATTTTATTACTGTCATATTATTATTATATACCTAACGCATTATTAAGTCTATAATTACATTGGTTGTTATCTTGTTTCTTTTAGCCCTGATGAAGGCCCACATTGTAGGCCGAAACGTCGGCACATAATTAAAATAACACTTAATTTAAATGTGTGTTTCTAATTTATGACCGCACCCCCAACCATCTTCCTCATCCAATTTTTTTTTGGTTTGTATACTTTTGAACATTTCATTTTTGGTTAGTAAATATTATGTTCCAAAAGGTCTATCTTTTCATAAAAAAATATATAGTTATGATTGTAAAACACATTAAAAAAGTAAAAAAGAAGAAAAGTTTATTTTTGCGATGAAAAAGGGGGGAGACATAGGTGTTTAGGGACACTATTACATATAGGCCCTCCAGAAGGGCTATAGATATATCCGTTGCCCGAGGCTTGGGAAGATATCCCCTCATATTTTACAATGTTTACCAGTGGAACGGCCATCTTAAATATTTGCTTACTGTCAAATATTTCGCCTGAGAAATGGCTAGCTATTCCTCTAGAATTGTCCCATACAGCCTTGGAGCCCCGCAGTTTATCTACCTTTACCCCGTAGGGGGATTCCGCCGTTATATCACACCCTCTTTCGATCTCATTTTATATGATAAAAGTGCATAAATAGTATGAAATTCTTGTGCACGAAACACACTATCACTTATTACGTCTATAAAATCAATTTTATGACTTTATATCATTATATTCTAAAAAACGAAAGATCTCGTATAATTATTAAGGTAGATATTCAGGCTGAATTACTTCTTCCATAAAGACTAAAATTTAGTATTACATCAATATGACGTTTCGGGATCATCTCCCATCTTCAGAAGTCT
The DNA here is from genome assembly GCA_023052935.1 of Piezodorus guildinii. Classification (NCBI taxonomy): domain Eukaryota; kingdom Metazoa; phylum Arthropoda; class Insecta; order Hemiptera; family Pentatomidae; genus Piezodorus; species Piezodorus guildinii. Next base: position 149,220,084 of record CM041293.1, on the reverse strand, counting down.
ACAAAGTAAAATGACCAATTTCTAGAATATTAAAAAATACTATAGTGAAGTAAATGGTTTAAAACGTTATGAAAAAATATTATAATTAGTTGTCCATTAATAACAAAATTTAAAACTATTAAACATCAAATTCAAAATACAAAGGAGGCATTAAAAACAATAATTTGCCTGGGGTGTAAAGGCATTACTTTACATTACCTTCTACAAATTTTTGTACTATAAATCGATGTTATCATTCTTATATATCAGAAAAAAAAACTTACCTAAAAACATATTTTTGTTTTTTCTCCTTTGTTAAGTTATCGAATTCTTTCAACTTGTATATTTAGCCGTTTTCTATCAATTTTCACAAAATGTAAACATATTAAATTTCACATCGATATAGGGAGCTGAATCAAATTCTGTAGAGCCGTTTTAGAGGAAAGCGTTAAACAAGTGCAAAATACTGGCATAAAACTTAAAACACTCAAATATAAACATAAAGTTCGGTCATTCATATTCATTACTCAAAATTACTATTTAAAAAAAAAATCCTAATATCTTCCAAACCCTCATTATTCGAAAACAGGTCAGTACAGCATATACAATAATCTTATATACCAACCAACTCTACAGCATCAGAGGTATATTAAAATCGATAATATTCTGTTTAACATGTTAAAATTATATCATACATAATATGCCTATCCGAAAAATATCGTATTAATTTCTCCCCCCCCCCCAAAAAAAAAAAAAAAAAAAAAATTATATCTATGATATCAAACCCATATTTCCATGATATATAATTTGAAAATCTTTATCGTTTACGCGCAGTATTTCCTATTACATCGATATAGTGAGTATTATTTAAATTGTTTTTGTAGTTTTCGAGAAAACGGTAAAAGATAATACAAAAGCAATACTTTCGATAGTTCGATTTTAGTGATAAATAAATCTCGGACTTTTAGTTGTCTTAAATATGGAATTTTAATTTTGTGCAACTTTTAGATTCCGTCCTAGACTCCTCAGATAAGTTAATAGGCAAGTCAATAATTAATAAAATGATTATTATTATGAGCATAAAGTATACATATAGAGTAAATATTTAAACTGCGGATGCTGTATAAACACGTCATAGCTGTGAAGAGTTTCCGTCCCCGAAACAGTCAGCTATTCCCTAGTAGCGCCTAAAGAAGTTTTCTTTAGAAAATAAAAGTAATTATTAAAACAAAATTTCTTGAATTATCTTTCTTTAAAATGCTTTTAAAAGTTCCACAGGAGGCCGTTAGTACCTAAGAGATCCTTTATCAGGCGTAGAAAGTGGAGCATTTAGGGGTGGCTGCTTGGGCTTAAGGGTATCTGGTCCAAGATAAGCTTGATTAATGTCAAGAACCAGCCTGGCTCTGAGTGAGAACTTGCGTCTAGTTCTGCCGGATCAAGGGAAATTTTAAGTCTACGGTGTACCAATCTCTAAACGTGAAAGAATCCTTGAAACATTAGACCAAGATGTATCGGAATGTCCATTGTCTCTTATGTCCGATTGTCTATCAATGAAATAATTGTAAGTTTTTAATAGGAAAGGGTTTTCAGAAATCGTTCAATATTTGCGTTTCTAGGACGCTGAGAGTGTAATGAAAAATCTAATTATTTTATGAGAATGGAAAAAAATGTATATTTACATCTTATAATGGATGAATTTTGTATTTTTTAGTATAAGCTTTGTAATTAAAAACATTTTAAAAAAATCTGGTGAGCGCCACACACGACTTTTACTTACCTCCGTTGTTAAAATCAATTTAATAATTTTTAAATACATTTAAAGATACGAATAAATTGTACAAGAATTAATTAATTATTTTGAATTTCAATAGAAACATGCGTTTTATTAAATTATCTATTATATTTGTAATTTCCAGCTGGCGACTTATTGTATTATTGACTGTTATAGAATAACATGTAATTTAATTTTAAAGTTTCTTTTCAACTGATTTTATTAATCAGTGAAGATTAATTAAATTACACGTTATTCTATAACAGTCAATAATACAATAAGTCACCATCTGGAAATTACATATTTTTGTCTACAACAATCAATTAGTTTCATCACTCTCCACTAATCTTTAAAATTCCGTATATTCGATTTTTTTCTGAAATCTTTAGCTATCGAACGGTATATTATACATCTATATTGTTCCAAAACACAAAAATTGCATACGAAAATATGTTTGCAATTTTCTAATTTAGTTGTTTATCAAATTCGTTCAACTTATATATTTACCTGTTTTTAGCAATGCTGATAAGATGATGTTCCATTTTTTTTTTCAAATCATCAAAATTAAAGGTTCTTCATCACGTTAAAGCCCACCGATTTTTACATTGATATATAGAACTTAATTAAAATTGTTTAATTGAAATTGGACCATATGGGACGGTATGATCAATGTCATAAAAACTACAAAATTAAAACTACTTTAGAGAAAGACAATTTAAAATATCGGCATTTAAGTCCTGTCAGACTATTTCAATCAGAATTAAACCAACATCATATTAAATCTCATTAAATTTTACATCGATATATCGAGTTTAATCAAAATCGTTACAGCCGTTTTGGAGAAAATCGTAAAAATGTGCAAAATGCATGGTATAAAGTTGCTCTTCAGGTTAGCTGAATTTGATGAAAAAGTTTCTGTAACATCTAGGGCGTATAGTTGTCTTAAATATGAAATTTCAGTTTCATAGAACTTTTTATTTTCGCCCGGGAGTTAGCACACACAGACACCTTTTTTTCATTAATTGGTTATTTGGACTCACGAGACCCTAAAACGTGCATTTCCGTTGAAAACTGGAATTCGAAAATTTTTACTATCGCAATACTTTTCCTTACTTTATATTTCATATATAGGTAAGTGTTGGTAAAAAAACAATTCAAACAAACATGTATTGGGATTTATTATTTCATTAATATTCAAGCTTATCACAATGTCTAATATTGGCAATAGATAATTATATTTTTTAGTCATAATTGAATGAGAATTTAACTGTATATTAATTTGTGATTGATCATATCTGCGATAACGAATATTAAACAATCAAATTAAGCCTGTCAGTTTCCCATGAACACTCATTTTTCATGGAGTTTGAATGAATTTATGCTATATGAGGAAAACCCCTGTTATTACCCCTTCATTATCTCCGCAACGATTCATTTAACTAAAATATTTACGTAATCATTTTTGAAGTGCTTTCATTAATGATTTTAATCAAGTTATATAAATGAAATAAAATGAAGAAAAAAATATATTCTGGTACCATGTCCCTTTAAAACAGAGACAATGAACAAAAATGAAATGCTTATATATAATTGTAAACCACTGACCATATAGGATTTGGATTCAAATCTTAAAGGTCATTTGGAGAAAAAATAAATAAAAAAAATTGTAAACCTAACGTCGGAAACATTCCATAAAGTTGGAGTCGGTCATAATTACTCCGAGAGATTTGAGGTGCGATCGGGTTTGAAACTCCCTTTCACCTGTGTCATGTAATATAGCTTTAGAATGTGTCATAGAAAAGTTGATGTGTACTGAGAAAGGTTTAAATATGGGTGACAGGATTCCGGTTTTGGAGAATGCCGATGATCTGGTACTGCTAGGTGAAGACACGGAAACCATACAACTAAATACAAGTGTGTTAATATAAACCGGTAAAGAAATAGAACTCGAATTAAATACCGATAATACGAAATTTATGATTAATAGCAGAAACGGTAGTGATCTTGATATATCAGGGCATACTTTTGAACACGTAGAGAAATTCAAGCATTTAGGTTCAATGATAACAAGAAAAAATGAAATCCCTGAACAAATAAACTCCCGATTAAACGTGGGAAATGCGTGTTATTATTCAGTTGCTAAGTTACTTAGTTCGCGGCTTCTATCTAAAAACTTAGGTTAGAATTTATAAACCTATTATTCTTCCGACGGTTCTTTACGGGTGTGAAACTGAGCCGCTTATTTTGAAGGATGAACAACGGCTTAAGGTTTTGGAAAATACGGTACTGTGTAAAATATTTGGTCCAAAGAGAGATGAGGCCACTGGGGAGTGTAGAAGGTTGCACAACGCGGAATAGCGGAGTTTGTACCCTGTGAATATAATAGAGTTAATAGCATTGCGGAGACTCAAATGGGCGCGTAAAGTTGTTGGGCTCGGTGAGGAACGGATTCCGAGAAAGTTGGTATTCGCTGAGCCGACTGGTAGGCGTCCGAAGGGTAGGCCGAAGCATCAATGTGAGGATTGCATTAAGGATGATCTCGGGGGCTTGGGCTTGACAGGCGAACATTGGACGAGTCTGTGCAGGCGAAGTTTGGTGGTATCGGCATCGAACCTTCGGGTTCGGTAAGCATATTATTATTATTATTATATATAATTGAGTGACAATAAACATTTTCTAGCACTAGAATATTCTTACAAAGTTGTAGGAGGTAATGCAAAGTGACGAATAAGGCGCAAACTTAGGTTTTTGTTGTTTATACATCGTCACTTTGTTATATTACTATTAAGTTATTTAATTTGAAACACACGTTTCCAGTTAAACTAAAATTAATTACTTAAACTTTTTTCAACTCTAATTTAATATAAAAGCTGTAGAATTGATTTTAACAACGGTGGTAAGTGGTTTGAACGTAAGTTGCGTGCACCAGATTTTATATATATATATTTTCTTTCACGTTAACGTAATATAAAAAAAAAGTTTTAATTTCATATTAATAATAAGGATTCTGCATTTAAATAACAACATCCAAAATATCAGCTTGACAAGGCCCAGTTTCCTACAAACGATTTCCGTCTCTATCGATGTCATAGCCCGTTATATATAGACGCCGCTCTATCTACTGCAATTATCGAATATCCTCTATATTTTCAATTAAACGGAAACCGGATATCCGTGTCTTCGGTATCTACTTCCGGAACGTCCATGGCAAGAATCCAAGCGCCATTGCGTCAAATAAAGGAAGCGACAAATGGAAAAAAAATTTTAGAAATCTTTAGCTGCAGATATTGCGGTAAAGAAGAAATATTCACCGGCAATTGGAATCTGCTTCAGCATTTCTTTTGTTTTCAGCAGCAATTGAAATACTAATTAATTTATATAGCTGTTTGCAAACCAAAGTTACTTTATTGTTCTATTTTCTAGTAAAAAACTAAATAGTATTTTTTAAATTATTATTTTCATAAATGAACCTTTGTTATCGACCAAAAGAAAAATTACCTCCCCTCAATAATTTGAGTAATTATGTTTCAAGATACGTATAATCCGAATAACGAATACCGAAAAATCCGTTTGTCCACCGTACGCCGTCCTCTGTCTACGATTTCTCCTTAAATAGTGGTATGATTTTTTTATTATTATACGAGGCATGTTTTTTAAGTAAGTACCGTTTTGGAATTAAAAAAAGACGTGCAAAGATATCGCAATAATTTTATTTTTACAAGAAAGCCTGTACCTTAATCTACTTTTCTACATGATTTCCATGAATTTTGAAGCACTTGTCATAACGTGGTAACAGTTTTTAAATACCCTCCTCGAAAAATTCTGCCGCCTGACTTGTTAACCACTGCATCACAAATGTTTTGACTTCGTTATTGTCTTGAAGAAGCCGACCGCCCAGGTGTTTCTTCAAGTGCAGGGACAAATGGTAGTCGCTGGGCGCCAGATCAGGGCTGGATGGTGGATGATGAGTTTCCCATTTAAATGATTTAAGAGACGGACATTGTCATGCAGTAAAACGATACCCTTACTCAACTTGCCATGTCTTTTGTTCTAGATTGCACGCAAGACGATAACGAAGTCAAAACATTTGTGATGCAGTGGTTAACAAGTCAGGCGGCAAAATTTTTTGAGGGTATTCAAAAAGTGGTGCCGCATTATGACAAGTGCCTCAAAATTCATGGAAATCATGTAGAAAAGTAGATTAAGGTACAGGCTTTCATGTAAAAATAAGATTATTGCGATATCTTTGCACGTATTTTTTTAATTCCAAAACAGTACTTATTTAAAAAACATGCCTCATATATACCCTTTTAACTCCTTTATTTTCGAAGTTTAAATTAATAAATACCAAAAAATAATCTTTGAAATCGATTTCAAAATAGTAGAGATGCTTTTTATGTTAGTTAATTGCCTTTAAAGAGCTATATGAACAGTTATAACATAATATAGTTATTTGGAAATAATAAACCATTGTGTGATAACATTCAAGCGTTGAGCTGGACATAACCTAAGCGTTTGATGAGGTTAATGAAGTCTGTGTGAGTGTGTGACATGTGCAATTTCTTAGGATTTTCTTTACTCTAAAAGGGTTGATGCTATATCTTGTGATTAGTTGTTTGATATTTAATATTATACATGTTGCTAAATATCTGGTGCGCGCAACACACGTCTTTCACTTTCCTTCGTTGTTAAAATTAATTTAAACTGTTCTTAAGAATTTTTGAATACAGATAGAGATAAAAATACTTTTTAAAGAATTAATTACATTGAATTTCAATAGAAACATGTGTTTTATTAAATAATCTGTTAGATTATTATCTATGGAAATCTGTTTTATCAGTTTTTCGTCATTCTCTCTTAACCTAAACAATTCCGTGTACAAAATAATATTTTTTCTAAAATCTTTAGCTTTCAAACGGTATATCATACGTGTATTATTTTAAAAAATCTAAAAGTTGCCTAAAATATATGTTTGCATTTTTCTCGTTTAGTTGGATATCGAATTCGTTCAACTTATATATTTACCTATTTTTTAGCAATACTAATCAGATGATATGGTCAATTTACAAAATTATAGGTACTTTAGAGGCAGAAAGTTTGAAATATCGGCATATAAGCACTGTCAGATTATTTCAATCAGAATTAAACCTACATGACGTTAAAGCCTGTTCAATTTTACATCGATATGGCGAGTTTAATCAAAATCGTTCAAGCCGTTTTTGAGAAAATCGTTAATAGGTTAAATATGCATGGTATAATGTCGCTCTTTTGGTTAGCTCATTTTGATGAAAAAGTTGCTGTAACATCAGGGGCGTATAGTTGTCTAAGATATAAAATTTCAGTTTAATAGGGATTTTTGTTTTCACGCTGGATTTAACACACAAACACACAGATCTTTTTTGAAAATACTTTGCCTTAGTATATATTCCATATATAGGTAATTGAAAGTAAAAATGTTTACTGTCACTCTATTATACATAGGCATTTCTTTTCGTTCAAAGGGGATTTTTTTTTTTCAATTTATTTCATTTATATAACTAAATTAAAATCATTAGTAAATTTTTCTATTAAATTGAGTTAATAATAGGTCTTTATAACACATTTTACGCCTTGAAAAAAAAAAAAAAGTCATTTAATAATTGATACGGTTGAGGTTTGAGTAAATTCTTACGGATTAGTGGACATAATGGGTTGCATTTACCGGAACATTTTCGAAGCAATAGAATACAGAATAAAATTTGATTAAGAACAAGATAAATAAATAGAGGAGAGAAGAAAGTTCTAGAATGGACACTAAACTGGTTTAAATAGGGCATTTGAGGGGGACTTCTTAGAGGGAGCTTAATGATTGTGCTGATTGGAGGAGGGTAAGGATGGATCCTAACGGACCCACTCACCGCAGGTTTTGCTCTTCCTAATGCCCATCATATTTCCCAGCCACCCCTCCCAACCCTTCCACCATACCCTCCCTACTCACACAGATAGCATGTATAAGCATCCAGAGCTTTTTGTTATCCAGCTTACTATTTTTGTTAGATGTTATCTCTTTCTTCTTTTCTTTTTTTTAATTAGTTCAGCTGCAGTTATTATTTTGTTTTCTAATATAATTTTTTAATTATCTAATTAATTTTACTCCCGTTTATGTATATGAAAAAGAATAATTTTTTTTATCTTAATATTTGTTCTATTCACATTTCATGCGGGTGACGACGGTGAATGTGAATGACAATTAGATTAATGTTGTGTAATTAATGAAAAAATAATATATCTGGTTCCGATCTATTTAAATTCCAGTAATTGGAATAGTGAATTTGATGAAGTAATAGAATTAATTGAATTGACTAGAAATTGTGATGCTGTTCTTATCGGTGACTGGAATGCTCACACTGGAAAATTGAAAATATGTCCTAATGGAATTTTAGAGGGAACAAACTTGTTAAGTTTGTTGTTAAGTTGTTAACTGAAATCAGAAATTCAAAAGACGGTAAAATAGATGAAAGAGGAATTAAAGTCGCGGAATTTTGTGAAGATAAAATACAGAAATTTTTTGGTACAGCATTTTAATTATTAAATCTTTACAATCAATAAACATAAATCATAAAGTTACTAAAAAAAAAATATATATATATAAATTATTATCAAAACTGAAAAAAAAAACAAGGGGCAACTCGACAGACGGCTTAACGCCATTGTCTTTTGGGCTTTGATCTCAAAAAAATGTATATATATGTTATTACTATTTTGTATATTATGTAAATAAAGCATTTATTCATTCATTCATTCATTCATTAATGATGTGGCGTGATGTGCAGGATTGAGACTGGATATCCAGGAATAGACGCCTTCCTGGCGTGATTCCTTTTTGAATAGAATAGAAAAATAATTTTTATTCTGGTAAAGGGCTCCTCAAGAACAACATAATACGTACAATTAAGATATACAATGTGTGTTGCACCAAGACCAAAAGATTATAATTGATTCTTATTCACAATACTTCTTTCATTCAGAATAAATAAAAGAATACAATAAAACAAAAAATAAACTAAATAAAAGAGTAAAATAAATAAATAACTTCTGATAGATTAAATTGCTAAACAAAATTAAATATTGAAACTGTTTCATAATAATTGATGCACATAAAAATACGAACAATGAATAATAAATTTTCTTTTCAAATAGATATTTGATTTGAAATATCAGGCTTGTTGAGCGTCTATTTGGGATGATAATAGTTATTCGGACAGCTGGGAGTTGAATGATGGTAGTGTAGAAGCATGGCGGAAATGAGTAGGTAGGGAATTCCATAGAGTAGTAGAGCTGGCAACAAAGGAATGATCAAAAGGCAGGAATATAAGGGTCAGAATGGCGCGATCTTGTTTAGAGAGAGTGGATTTAAATTGCAGAAGTCTGTGGATATAGGGAGGTAGCTGGGAGTTGATGGCGATGTTAGGAAATATTGTCTGCTGAAGGAGCCACTTTTAATCACTGTTTAAACGGGTCACATGAGACCTCTTTGGTTTGCCAAGAACAAATTAAAAAAAATGTTCATAATTTCCTTTAGCCTGTCCCCGAGTACAGTCGAGATTCACCATATACCCCACAGCATTAGTCAAAGGGGGGGGGGGAAATAAGTGAGGATATTACACATTTATATCAGGAGATCTCTCATCCAACTTCTTTTCAGCCTTCTACTAGTATTTTGAGACATGTCTGTAATGGCTATGTTTCGTAATAATGTATTGGTATGTCCATGATTGTCGTCGTGAAAACGCTTCTAGTGAGACCGAATCTGTCTGTTCGCTGGATGTTGGCATGTGAAGGTCTGTAAATTAACAGATGCCTAATATTATAAACGTTTCTAATAAAAACTTTTTTCTTGTGTAATGCATTTTGCGTCATAACTATTTATTGCCTTTAACAATGGTCCAACTTAGGGTCCCTTTAGAAATTATCCTTTCTAATGCCCAGGCACACTTACCATCCTGGTTTACAGATCTGGGTTATACACCTTACCCCTAAAACGTCACCGAAGTGACAGAACCTAAATTCTTCCTAGGGTCACAGACTTATGTGGGATCAAAATGTTTTGTACAGATAGTCGTATCGTCTGCAATTTGTTTTATTTTTTTGAGTTACACGGAACTGATTTGCAACTTGTGTGTGCACATTATGTATATTTCGTAATAGGAGAGCCATGGCCACATTCTTATTGAATAAGTAAAATTGATAATATCGAAATCGAACTACGGGTTCATGTTTTGGAGGCATATATGTCTGGGATGTTAGAGCAATTTTTCGAAAAAAATAGGGAAAAGAGAAGTGCCATATTATACCATCCATTTTGGAACATTTCTCTAAAACGAGTATGTAGATTAAACTCGCCTTATGTATGTTAAATACCATGAGCTTTATCATCATGTAGATTTCATTCTCAATTAAATTATTAATAGTCCCTCAATTAATAGTCTGACAGCACTTAAATGCAAATTATTTTTCGTTGATTTCGCTGTGTCGAAAAAATTGTGAGCCATACAACATTGACGGACGAAGAATGTCCAGGCATTTCAAAACGGCATTCTAAGAAGTATCGCAAAAGAGACGATATTCCAAAGATTAAAAACAAAGAAATTACATGAAGAGATGAAAATACCAACAATTAGAAAATTTATGAGTGAGAGGAATTTAAAGTTTTTCGAATGAACGAAATTTGTAAATAACCCTATATTTAATCAACTGAAACCCCAGGAATACCTCAGCGACGGCAGAAACTCAACTAATAAATAAATTAGTTTATGTTTTAGTTGTAAGGCGGAAACAAACTAGAAGGTGAGCCCCATCACCTGAATTACTATTCATAATATTATTACTCTCCAGAAGTTACGTTAAAGAGTTGCAACTCCTTAAAATGCACGATTGCAAAAAAAGGAGAACTTACCAGCTATTGTAGGAGCTTATAAGAGAAAATAGGGGCTAAGAGAAAAAAAAAAAAAAAAAAAAAGAAAATGCAAATATGTATTCATTAAAGTATCTTTAATTTCGTAGATTCGATATACATCTCTTGAATTCTACTTAATATTTTATAATTTTATTTTTATTTTTCTATATCCAGTGAGCATCAACACCATCGTTGATAAAATAGAAATTATATCTAACATATGGGTGTGTGATAATCCCGCCCTTATTCGATATGCCCATACCTCCGACGGGAAAAGCCTTTTGTGATACTAACCTTCACTCAATGTCACTGTTTCCTCTACAACCTGTATATTCTCGACATATTACGTGTGTTCTTATGTACCATAGTTCTCTTAAAAGTTGTTTTTTTCTTAATTTGTGTGTGTTTTTAATTTAGATTAAAATAATTTAAAAAAATCTGGTGCGCGCTTCACACGACTTGCACTTATCTCTGTTGTTACAATATATTTAAGACATTTGAATAAATTGTTTTCAGGGATTTAAATGATTTAACCGTTTCAAACTGCGTTATTCTAGTTTTCAGGATTTTGAGTTTTTCTAACCTATGTAATATTTAACATTTAAAAAAGTCAAATGTTTTAATTTCACATACTAAATAAGAAGAACATAGATGTTGCGATTGTACTAACAACTTTGTCGTTGATTTTTTAACGAAAATCTAATGTGCTATTGAATAAACTATTTGAATCAAGTTTACAATCAGTTTTTATGATTATAAATAAGCTATTGTATATTTAATGATATATTCTACTCAAACGTTTTTTTGATTATATCAAATTTCACAGATAAGAGATACTTTTTGTTATATTGTGGTTTTCACTTATCCTTAACATAATAATGAAATAATTCTAAAGGAAAATAAAAATAAATTATTCTGTAGCCTTGTTAGGGTATACATATTATTAGAATTTTTAATATTTAATAAACAATTTTTCTTCACACTTTCACTCATTTTTTTTTAAATTTCAGATTTAAGTTTGATTCAGAAATCTAAACCTGTGATAAGCTTGTTAAGGAAATCCCATATTAAATATTATATTTATGGAGGCTTCAAAAATATTAATAGGTTTAAAATATTAGACATTTGGACACTGCAAGAAACGAAAAAATGTATTTTTGCTTTACTGGGGAGGCAATTCATAAAAAGTAGGTCGCTTAGGTTCCTCTTACAATTTTCAGTGTGTTTTGGCGTTGTTATTTTTATTATTAAATGTTTAAATATTTTAGGTTTTATTGTTTAAATAATTTATTTTATAATATTTTAACTCTTATTATTTTATTTTAGATGCCTGTGTTAATTTAAAAAAAAATAATATATTGATAGTATAAATAATTACTTTATTTAAACCTACTGTTTTATTTAGCTCGTTGGCTATTAAAATTAAAATTAACAGGTACATTAGAAGTCTTATTGTAAAATATTTTAGAGTTTTATTAAAGAAAGACTACGCATAGATCCATTAGTGATAGACTGTTTTTGTAAAAGGTCGTTCCCTAAAAACAAATAAATTAGTAAAAAATAGAACATTTATTGTTTTTTATTAATTTAAAAATGGTTTCTTTATATCATATTATATATATTTCATTATGTCATAACCTAATATTATACCATGTCAATGATGATTTACGCATGGATACCTCCTAAAAGGTCTAGAGACACCCACTCCCTTAAAATGTGATAACACTCTCCAACCGGTTTAACACTTGCTAATAGAGAGCAACCTAAAACGAAAAAATCTGGTGCGCGCAACACACGACATTCACTTACCTTCGTTATTTATATAAGTTTGAGAATTATTAAACAACATTAGAAACGAAAAAAAAAATGTTAAAGAATTATTTACATTGGATTTTAAAAGAAATACGTGTTTTATTAATTAATTAAATTATTATCTATGACAATCAGTTTTATTTTCATCACTCGCCAGTAACTTTTACAAGAGTATTTATTAGATTATCGTTTTTCTAAAATATCTATCATTCCAACGTTGTTAAGTTCAAAAATAAAAAAATTGCATTAAAAAATTTTTTTTGAAGTTATCTCCTTTAGGTGGATATAGAATTCATTCAACATATATATATATATATATATATATATATATATATATATATATATATATATATATATATATATATATATATATATATATATATACCTGTTTTTTTAGCAATGCTAAACCGATGATAAGGTCAATTTCATGAAAACAAAAAAAGTAAAGGTACTTTCGAAGAAGAAATTTTGAAATATAGGCATTTGGAGCCCTGTCAGACTATTTAAATTAGAATGAATCATACATGATATTAAAGCCCGTCTAATTTTACACTGATATAGCGAATTTAATCAAAATCGTTTGAGCCGTTTTTGATAAAATCCAAATAGGTACAAAATGCATGGCATAAAGTAGCTCCTCTTGTTAGGTGATTTAGGTGAAAAAGATGCTGTAACATCTCGGGCGTATAGTTGTCTTAAATATGAAATTTCAGTTTCGTAGGACTTTTCTTTTTTGCGCTTGACTTACCACACACACACATACACACAAAGACCTTTTTGCGAGACTTGGTCAATTGGTCTCAGGAGACCCTAAAACATGCATTTCCTATGAAAATTAGAATTCGCAAATTTTTACGATCGTAATACTTTTCCTTACTATATATTTTATATAAAGGTAAATGAAAGTAAAAATTGTAGGATACTACTTGGCCCTGTTTGATTGAGGCGGACCCACGGGAAAAAATTATATATATATATATATATATATACCAGCATTTATTTTCAATGTATCCAGCGTTTTTTTTTTTTTTTTTTTTTTTTTTTTTTTTATACCAGTGTTTCAAAGGAAGGATATGCGATCATCATCAAGGTTTCCGTTTATAAAAATTGAACTCCAACATGAATTTATAAAAAGTACTGAAGCAAAGGAAAAAATAATTATTTTTAATTTTACTTCTTCTAAGGCGTGAAACAGCGAAATCCTCCATAAAAGGAAGGATGTATAGAAGTCTTTGTGGGAGTTACAAAGAGTATTATTATCTCACTCTCGACTTACTACTTCTTGCGATGTTTTTCATCCACACTTCCGCCTTTCTCTTCAGATGCCCGAAGGATTCCTTGGACCGTGAGGAAAAATGCACTATGAATAACGAAGAGGGAGAGGGAGGATATTACCTGGTCTTTGAAGTGCACGAAGGGAGGAGTGGAAGCAATGGCTTCAAGTGATAACAGTTAACAGGGACTTGTGAGACCTAGAATTCCAACCGTCACCTCTTGTAATATTTTAAGTCCCCCTCAAATTTTAAATTAATGAAACTGTTTAATAACCCATGATAAGAAGGAACTATCTTAATACTCAGTAAATTGTAATATTAACCTAATGGGATACAGTATAGGAACGCCAGCTGTTTTAATACGTCGATACATAGATAAGGGAAGCCCGTGGCTCGCTAGCCACTCATGCTAAAGGTTGTGAGTTCAAATTCCAGCCCCGGCGGGGCATTTATAACAATGTAATTGAATGGGGATTCACTCACAGCCTCTCCCCCAGGTATGTGAGACCCGTCAGCCAAATGGTGGCCACTCACCAAATAAGTAACTAGTGATGACCCTACACTACCAAATTCATCGGGAAGCGTGAGTGCACCGCGAGGCCTAGGGCTATACGGCCTGTCGCGCCACTGGATTGGAAAAACTACACATAGGTTATATATGCGAGGGTTGGGTTGCTGACTGGGTTAGAGCGTTGATGGGAGAACACGAGCTGCCCAGCAACAAGAAGATGATAAACTTTGAATATAATGATTACGAGTTCACGACTCGGTGCCGGTACGTTTAGAAAAATCAAAGTAGAAGAACCCAGAATTTTCGCTAGTGAACCAGTTGGTTTCACTAATTAAAAGTGGAACGATATCAACCCCAGACGGTAAAATATGGAAGTAAATCTAAGTTTTTCGCTCAACATTGACGTAGATATTGCCAGTAAATCTTTAGCAGAATGTGTTGTGAAATAAAACATAATTTTAAATCATCAATATGACTTTCTATAATATTTAATATTGTTAGAAATTAGTACTATTATATCTTTTCAACAGACAATCTCCATTAAGAAGCATTATTTGATTTGTTTTCATTGATATTAACTAAAGTAATACAAAAGTTTATTAAGTTCAGTCAATGAATTAAGTATATGTATAATGTTAATAAAGACCTCTAACCGTTAATTCGTTGGAAGGGTTCCTAGTTTCCAAAGGTGTGTCATTTTATAATTTCCTCATCACCTTATCCATAAGTACGCAATGTAAATATATATATATAATATATATATATATATATATATATATATATATATATATATATATATATATATTATATATCTTGAAAATATATATAAAAACTCTATACCTTACAAAAAAAAAAAAAAAATATTGATTAAAAAAAATATTGAAAAACATTATATAAAAACATAGCTTTGTTATAGTGTCAGAAAAAAGTATAAATAGCTCAATTTGTTGAAGTGTCATATTACTGGTTATTAAATAAATATAATCTTAAACAAAAACATAGAGACTGCCATAAAACATACCAAACTTGAAATGGAGTTATACTACTGGTATTACCTGGAAAAAAGAAAAATATTTTAATGTTTAATAGTAAAATATTCATATAATTTATAATTACTTAGCTGTTTATATAATATACAATATATATATATATATATATTATATATTATATATTATAAATATATTATATATAGTTATGTATTGCTAGGTATATAATTCTAATAACATATTGCTTTATTCAATAGCAAAACATTATTTTAAATCAAGGAAATTTCTTACTAATATTACTTATAGCGTATGTGATGTAAAAATTAAGGGTTGAAAATGATGCCTTTAATTTTCCACGTAGTGAGCTTCTCACTGAAAGGACTTCATTAATGCTGTTAATTAGATACAGTATAAAAGTATAAAACTAAAGAAAAAAATGTTTTTTGTAAAAAAACTTTAGTTACATTTTGTTTAAATGCTACTTAATATATTTATTTCCATGAATAACAAAAATAAATAATTAGCTTCTGAGAATATTTCACTCCTGATTCCAACAAGAAATAAATTTTAAAGTACTGACATTTTTTTTAAAACATTGTGCTTAAGTTAAAACATTTATTTTATTTACAAGAAGATTTAATGGAAGGAATTAGTCCGGGTGGCGGTCATTAAATGGTTTCAACTATTTTATTGTTTTCAAACGTTTCGACCCCCATTGTGGGTCATCATCAGGACGTGTTGTAGGGGAATGGAATAACTTCTTAAAAGAAATATTTAAGTTTAGTAATTCCTTGGAGGGATATATCAATGTCTTATATATAAAAATGACAACAATATGTAATAATTAAGGGTATTTACTAAAATATTGATCTAAAAAAAAAAATTAAAAACAAAACAATAAAATAAAAAAAACAAAAAAAACTGTACCTTGAGAGGGTCTCTGATTCAGTACTTTAAGAGATTCGCACTATTTTAAGGCTAACGACAGTGCAAGGAGGTGATAAGGCCTAGTTTTGGATACCCACTTCATAGAGACCGGTGCCCCAGGTGGGTCTCCATACCCCAGGGTTACTGCACGGCTAAAACAACAATATATAAAATTCTGCCTCAGCTAAGATTCGAACTTAGGATCCGGCGAACAGTAACCTAATGATATATCCACTAGGCCACACCGCTCCAAATATATTTGGGACTGTTCATATTTAATTTGCTTAGCTACTGCTGCAGACCCCAAAAGCAAGTAGTACAAACGCGCCCTCAGTCAAGGTATAGATAAAAAATAAATAAAAATAAACTGTACATCTACATCCGATGCAGGGTTTTTGGTTTATTACATATTAAGATCCGCGGTGTTTCACAACTAACAATCGTTTAGGCCTAGATCTCGCGTATATCAGCCTTTAGGTTTTTTCCGATTTTCGGGAACCTACTTAATTGATGCTGGGTGTATGTAAGGTTGGTGTTTATATCCTTTGGTCACTCCATGGCTGAAATATCCGAGGAAACAATTCTTCCACAGCTGTTGTTCCCAACTGAGATCAGGAGAACATTAGCCTTGTGCTCTATCCACCAGACCTCGCCATTCCTTAACATATTCATGTACTTAGGTAAATAATAAATCAGCTTTCAAGAGTGTCTAAAAAGGGTGTAAAATCCATTATAATGAGTACCAGTATTTTGCTATAATACTATTTTAAATATATAATTCTTTGAAGGATGAACAACGGCTTAAGATTTTCGAAAATAAGTTACTGCGTAAAATATTTGGTTCGAAGAGAGATGAGGCCAGTGGGGAGTTTAGAAGGTTGCACAACGCGGAATTGCGGAGCTTCTACCCTGTGAATATAATTGAGTTAATAGCATTGCGGAGGCTTAAATGGGCGAGTAATGTTGTTGTGCTCGGTGAGGAACGACTTCCGAGAAAGTTGGTACTCGCTGAATAGACGTCCGAAAGGTAGGCCGAAGCGTCGATGGGAGGATTGCGTTAATGCTGATCTCGGGAGCTTGGGCTTGAACGGTGATCATTGGACGAGTCTGTGTAGACAGTATTTGGTGGTACCGGCATCGAACCTTGGGGTTCGGTAGGCATGCTATTATTATTATTATTATAAATATATAATTTAAATTACATTCAGCTTTTTTTTCTTGAGGTTTATAAACTAAAGGTTTGTAGGTTCAATTTTGGGTTATGAAACTTGATTTCACTAAGAGTTAATGACTTTAAAAAGTATACTTATTAAGGTGAAAATTTCGTTTGGCAAAAGTTCATCAATCGATTTATATGTATTGCTCCAAATACATTTTATAAATCATATAAGAATCTTCCCAAGGATTAAGAAATCTCTTTTTTACTCGATATAATTCCAGTGAAAATTTTGGCTTCTGTGAAATAAAAAAAAAAGTATTAGGTAATTCAGATATTACCACAACATTTTTAAACTCATGTCGCCCTATCCTACTGCAGCTATGAGTGCAGGATATATAGAATATAAGTAAAAAACTTTTTACCTGTTTGGAAGGTCAAAATTATTATCAACGGACATCCACAAAATACCTTTTATATTTGTTCAAAACTGGTACTGTTTGACTAGAGGTTGCTGAGTCGATTATCTCTAAAAACACATTCCCACCACACAATTACTGCACCTAAAATATTATTAATAATAACCAGTAAAAATAGTGTTAATAGGAATAGATATAGGAGATAAACTTACGCTTCGAATTCTTTAACAGGTTATAAATAAATTCCAACTTCAAAATATTATACTCATCAATGTAATTTTACACATTTTTATTTACTATCTAGTTATTAGTAAGTAGCTATTTAAATTTTCATTATTCACACAATTACTTAATTATTAATAAAATCTATTCTCATTATGTTTTATTTATTTATTTTTGTCTACTTAATCATTTCACTTTATTTTATTAGGGATGTTATGATTATATTAATCGGAACATTCTTTTCTAATTATGTTTATAATATATTTATTTATCATAACATGTCAAAGATGATTATTATATTACGTTTCGAGGTACCCTATGCCTCATCTTCAGATTTTCAAATATTATATTTATTTTCATATTGTATCTCAATATAGGTCAAAAATATAGGTTATTTGACCTATATTGAGATAAAATATGGAAATAAATATAATATTTGAAAATCTGAAGATGAGGTATAGGGTACCTCGAAACGTAGTATAATAATCATCTTTGACATGTTATGATAAATAAATATATATAAACATAATTAGAAGAGAATGTTCCGATTAATATAATCATAACCTAAATTACTCTTCTATAATAGTAATTGATATCAAATTAGGGATTTTGTTTATTAACAGAATTTCAACAAAATGTACAATTAGTGTTTTGAACAAAAATCCTAAGTTATTGATTAGTTAAGGATAACGGAAATCATTTAAAAATGTAGTTAACAAATAATTTATTTTACTTAAGGACTTTCAAAGATGATTGTATCTTGTAAATATATAATTTATTTTTTACTGTCTCATTACATCTGAAGTTAATTTTCTTCAGATAGTGTGGGATTACAACCCACTAACTTCCATCGGTTTTTCAGAAACTTGTTGAAATTCTTTTAAGGACGAAATTTCAGATTCGTACGACTTTCCGTTTTTGTACTACACTTACCACAAACACCTTTTTGTGTGACTAAGGGGACCCTTAAGGTGTATTTCCGCTGCAAACAGAAATTCGAAAATTTTCAAAATCGGTATACTTTCTTTTTCTATATATTTCTTATATATTTAAGCGAAACTAAGACAAATCAAAACATATCATAAGACGTTAAAATTGATTACTAGAGCTCAAAAATAATTACGTCAAAATCCTCCATAGCTGAAAAAAAGAAAGTTATTTCATAAAAGGTCAGTAAATAAAAGAAGACGTTATCCGATGACACTGGGACGAACCGTGACGGCTGAGATGGAGCAGTTATTTTGTTTTGTTGGCCATTGTGTAGTGTCCATTGTTCCCCTGTTCTGGCATTGTGCTCTAGGTCCAGCTAACCGATCCATTCTGTCATTGATGCTTAACTCGTCTTGTTTATATATATTGCCATTGTCTTTAAACTCATTCTATTTCTTTTATGACTTAAAAAGTCACTTTTGAGTTTCCTTCATTCGCATAATGAAATACTTCCTTCCGAGGGCAGTTCGACAATACACATTGTACATTAAAGGACCGACTCATTTACGTCACTTTAAGCAAACATATTTGGACATAGAGAATTCATTCACAAATCAAGTTGCCTCTTATGTGTTTACAAATCATATCCAGAGATGTGCCAATTAAAATTAAAATTAATTAATTAACAATTGAATTTAATTAAAGCTAACAATTTAATTATTTAAATAAATTTAATTGCAGTTTTTCAGTTATAAATATTTTTATTTTTAATTATCATTAACAATTATTTTAATTCTTATGGCCACGTTTGTTAAATAAAAATTGTTGTTTACTTAATATTAAAACTGCTTTTAGCGACAATATGTTCAACCTGTAATTCAATGATTTACTTTACACTTAAGATTATTCATGAATTAATTATACCTCCTGTTTTCGTAATTACTTGAAAATGTGATTTTTTTCAAATGTCAAATAGAGATTATCATCGATTATACGGTTCTCGGGGGTTCTGATTTCATTTTTCGTATCGGATTTAAGACTGCACATAAACTTTTCAACTTATTGTTCGCGTTTATCAATTGATATAGAAATGAATTATTAGGTTTTCGGGGGTACTGATTAAATTTTTTTTTGTAAAATGTAAAACTCGAAAACCTAATTATCGATTCCTATATTAATTAAAACATAAACGCGAACAATAATTAAAAAAACAAAACCATGAAAAAACGGATAATGTTGTATAATTTGATTTTTTTTTTAAAACATCACGATTCTGAAGCGATTACAAAAAAAAAAATTATTAATTCTAATGAGAATCTTAATAAATAAATAATAATTAATTATTTAATTATTAATAAATAAATAGGGGAACCCCATGGCTGAGTGGCTAGCGCGCTAGCCTCTCATGCCACAGGTTCTGAGTTCGAATCCCAGTCCCGGCGGGGCTTTTATAAGGATGTAAAAAAATGTAGATTCACTCAACCTCTTCCCCGGATATGTGAGACCCGTCAGCCAAAGGGTGGCCACTCACAAAATTAGTCGTAGGGAGTGATGACCCTACACTAAAAACTGCATTTTCAAACGTGAGTGTAAACTCCCAGGAGTTTACACCGCGAGGCCCAGGGCCTACACGGCCTGTCGCGCCACTGGATGATGATGATGAATCTTAATAAATATATCTTCTTATCTAACTGTAAGATTGACTTTGTTATTTGTAATTCTTTCTATTCTTTCAAATTAAAATTAGTAATCAATTAACAACCAGAAACAATTGAATAGTTTAATACTTAAAATAAATCTAGTTATAAATATTTAGTTAATTATTTTTAAACCTGCGATCTTGTGTAAATGCTACATAACCACATGTGACCACATTTTTTTTCTTTTTTAAACAGTAAAACAAGTTTAACCTTTTTTTCATATAGGAGTTGTGATCACAACTCATTTAGCTATTGATTCCCATATTTTAGGAGTTGATATATACATTTTATGTATCGCTGAAATAAAATTCTCATTTCCTAGAAATGGCTAAAAGATAACTACTTAATCTATTGATGATTCACAAAATTCTGGATATTGATGATTACACAAATAAATCTTTTGGCTTATAAAATAATTAGAAAAATATTTAACTGTTATCAATGATATGGAGAAACCAAATGTTATATACAAAATTAATTGTGAAATTGTGTAGGAATATACATTAGTGAAACATTCAAAAAATTAAAAACTAGAATATCTTATTAAAAAAAACAAAAAAAACAGCGTTATCAACACATAGCATAATAAATCAAATTTTGAAAATATAAAAAATATTAGATACTTCTAAAAATAATAGAAAAAAGAAAAATAATGGAAGCTATTTATATAACCAAAAATAACAATAAAGCCGTGAGTTATAAAACAGATACTAATCTTGGTACACATTACGCCAACAATAATAAAAAATAAAACAATAAAAATTGAAAAACTAAGTAAATAATAACATAAAAATAAATGTAGAACACAGCAATTAATTAAAGTGACAATAAAACTAGCTATGTACAAATTATGCATAGTCGACTTTTAGAAGTGAATATAGCTGTTAGCTACAAAAATAATATGTATCAATAAATAATGAACAAAAAATGTAATTTATTATTAATGTTATAATATGAAAATTTTATTTAATTAGTGACTTGAATGGAAAATTGGTATATATAGTTATAGAAAAAAACTATTAAATGTAACTAAAATCAAATTGTTTTAAAGCATTTTAGTCTTGTTAATGGGGACAAAGTCCCGAAACGTCGACTTATATTGACCAATAATAATAATAGGCTTAGCGAACCCGAAGGTTCGATGCCGATACCACCAAATTCCGCCTACACAGACTCGTCCAATGTTCACCATTCAAGCCCAAGCTCCCGAGATCAGCCTTAACGCAATCCTCCCATCTCCGCTTCGGCCTACCTTTCGGACGCCTACCAGTCGGATCAGCAAATACCAACTTTCTCGGAATCC
Organism: Piezodorus guildinii; assembly: GCA_023052935.1. Lineage (NCBI taxonomy): Eukaryota > Metazoa > Arthropoda > Insecta > Hemiptera > Pentatomidae > Piezodorus > Piezodorus guildinii. Next base: position 149,198,159 of record CM041293.1, on the reverse strand, counting down.
GCTCGTCATCGAGCCCAACAACTTTACTCGCCCATTTGAGTCTCCGCGATGCAATCAGCTCAATTATATTCACAGGATGCAAGTTCCGCAGTTCCGCGTTATGCAACCTTCTAAACTCCCCGGTGGCTTCATCTTTCTTTAGACCAAATATTTTACGCAATACTTTATTTTCGAAAACCTTAAGCCGCTGTTCATCCTTTAAAGTAAGCGGCCACGTTTCACATCCGTAAATAACCGTTGGAAGAATAATAGTTTTATAAATTCTAATCTTTAAGTTTTGAGATAGAAGCCGCGAACTAAGTAACTTAGCAACTGAATAATAACACGCATTTCCCACCTTTAACCGGGACTTTATTTCTTCCTGGATTTCATTTTTTCTAGTTATAATTGAACCTAAATACTTGAATTTCTCTACGTGTTCAAAAGTATGACCTGATACATCTATATTGACCAATTATATAGTAATTATAATGAAGGAAGAAAAATGTGCTTGTTTTAATATGTATAAATAAGAAGAACTTCCTCAAGTCATACTGTTAAAAACCCCCCATAAAATTCTGGTTTTGATGCTATTATGCCTACCCCCCTTAGCTTACTCACCTTCCTAATCCCTTGGCTTACTCCCTATCCAGTTCCAAACACCCCTATAACCCTCCTCGTAAGATGAAGCGGCAGTGGCCCAGAGATCTTTAGTAAATATGTCATTGGAGTGCTGGCAATGGCTGGATTTCCACTCATGCCCTGAGTGTCTGTGGCTCTAGCGCAATCGCTCAGCCTTCACTGACTCTCAAGACCAGTGACGCGGTTGAATGAGAGGCGCTGGCATCTTTTGGCATTGTGCCACTAGTGGATGTCGAGGTTTGATTCGATTTGATCCCAGGGCAGTTTGTAAATAGGTTTGAATGTGTTCAAGGTTTTTACTATAATTTTCTTTATAAATATTAATTAATGTGTATATATATATATATATATATATATATATATATATATAATATATATATATATATTCCTTTCTTATTTGTTAATCTTTATTAACTATTTATTTTAATTTCATTTCCAATGTGCATATAGAATGAATTATTTCTTATATTGGTAATACTCATTGCCCCAGAAGGTGGCAGATTGTATTGTCCCTTAATACATTTTTTTTTTTTTTTTTTTTTTTATGCTGATATATTAAGGAAGGAGTCCGTCTCCCCTCCCCCTACTTGTGGAAGGTCAAGCAGAATCCGAGGGATCCCAGCGCCTCCCTCTCAGCCGCATCACTGTTCAGAGCCTGCGGAAGCTGAGAGAGTGCGCCAAAACCTCAAACACACCGCACATGAGAGGAGAATCTGACCAGTGTCAGAACTCCAGAATAGATATTTACAAAATATCGCGGGGCTACTGCCGGTTCAACCTTCTAGGAGGGTTGTATGGATTAGTGGAGCCGGATAGGGATTGCGAGGATGAATGAGGTTGTGATGAAATTTTGAAAATTTAGAAGGAATCAGGTCTAAAATAAATGGAACATTAAGGACGTGGTGCAAGGTATACTTAGTGACATAATAAGGAGCATAATATAATTAAATAATAAAAAAAAAAATTATGCCTACCCTCAGACGCCAAATCCAAACAATTCAGTTTCCTGCTTTATCGTGGGCAGATGTAACAGAAACTAAGGCAACAGTTACAAGACTAAGTTGGGACAATAACTGGGTTCCCCATTCATAAGAAGGTGGTGGCCTAACATCTCGCACAGAGGAATGTAAATTTTATTAAGTTTTCATGTAAATTTCCCCATTACACTAGGCTATTACATTATTCATGTAACACCCTTACATCATTATCTTTATACCTCTCATCGGTCGTGTGGTTACCAAACGGTATAATTAATTGCCAATTTATATTCTAATATTGATTTTTCTTTATACATCGGTATCGGATGATTTTTACAGAGTTCAGAGGTACAGATATGCACTTTATAAATAACGAATAACGGATAATTTAAATTTCCGGAAAAAGGTTGTTTATGCACTTAAATAACCCTTGTATTTGGAAGTTGCAAAACAATTTTGTCTTCAAGTTTTTTCGTTTTCGAACAAGTTATTTGCTTAATTTGTGCAATACGGTGTCTTAAAACAGTAAATACAAGTACCAAAAAAGTTCTGTGTGTCTGTGTTGTCTAGCACAAAAACAAAAAGTCGTGGGAAACTGAAATTTCATATTCAAGACGATACGGGTCAGATGTTAAGGCATCTTTTTAACTAAAATCGGATGACCATATGTGCTACTTTATACCATGCGTTTTGCACATTTTTAATATTTTAATAATAATTATAGATTTAAGAAAAAATGGATCTAACGGTTTTTATTAAACTCGCTATATCGGTGTAAAAATTAATGGGTTTTAATATCATTCCGATTAAAAGAGTCTGATATAGCATACATGATGAATTTTATTTTCTCTAAAGTACTTTTAATTTTGTAGATTCAAAAACATTAATGATATCGCCTTGTTATCATTGATAAAAAACGGGCGCATATATATGTTGAACGAATTCAAAATCAAATTAAAGGGAAAAATAGCAAACAAATATTCGTTAAGCAAATTTTGCGTCATTGAACATAGGAACTCTAATATAGATGCATAAAATACCAATAAAAAGCTAAAGATATTAAAAAAAAAATTATCTTTTATTAGAAATTGTGAAAGTTAATAGAGAGTGATGAATAGCGGATAAAACTAATTGTTTGTCACACATAATAATATAATAGATTATTTAATAAAATATTTTTAATTTTTAAACACTAATAAATTCTAAAGCAATTTATTTTTATCTCTAAATTTATTTGAAAATACTTAAATTGATTCTAACCATGAAGATAAGTGAAAGTCGTGAATTGGGCTCACCAGATATTTAGTCATCTAATTCGAAGAGTTGCTACCACTGTGTAGTTCTTCAAGACATTTTCATGACTTTGTTTTCATTCTTTATATTTACTCATCGTCTTATATAATATAGCAGTACATTACGATAAATAAATAAAAAATCTAAGAATTAGGTTTTATATATTTTTTTAAAAATTTTATTAAGAGATAATACAACCTGCCACCTCCTTGGGCAATGAGTATCACAGATATAAGAAATCATTTTTTCCATATTTACATTGGAAATCAAATTAAAATAAATAATTAATACAGATTAAACAAAGAAGAAAGAAAAAGTATATATACACAAAATTAAGTGAATAGTTATAAAGAAAATAATAATAACAATCTTGAACACATTCATACCTAGGGTTTTATAATTATAACGATAATTCATTCGAAATAAAATAATCTCTTAGTACATGTACTAGTGATTCTCAAAAAAAAATTGAAGTTGTTCTCCGTTTTTTTTTTTGTTTTTTTTAATTTAATATATTATGGAAAGAAGAAACTATTTTCAACAATATATATATATAATATAATATATATATATATATATATATATATATATATATATATATAATGTTTTAATAAGTTTCATGATTATGCAATCATCCTGCTCAGAAATTAGATGAATGTTTTCTTGATTTCTTGCAGATCCCTTTTACATAGCTCTTCTAAAATTAAAAGCCTTTGTGAACTTCCAGGATTTGTAAGATCTGTGAAGAGGCTTTTTGATATAATATTACAAAACAAACTAATTAAAGAAAAGAGAAATGGAAATAAAGTCAGCCGAATAAGGAAAATATATATATTTATAAAAATATAACCCCAATAATTAAAAGATTTTCTTTTTCCTTAACTTCTAAAAGATACCATTAAAATGTCTTTTCTGGATTTCTTTTAAAGCTCAGAACCTTTGATTCAAGAAATTAATTATGGAAAATGTATATATTCTTCATTCCATCCACGTCCTTACATCTCTAAATCTTCTGTGGTTGTCTAAAATCTGAAATATTTAGTAATTAAAATATAACTTCTGAATTTTTATATTTGAATTTTGTTTTTATTTATTGGCTCATAATACATTGTAGACAAGGAGCTTGGCCCAATTAGGGTTAGTTAAAGCAAGTATTTATATAACAGGTACATCATTAAAAAAAATATAAGAAATATGAAAAAAAACTTATAATATTAATATCTAAATAAAATAAACCATTGTCCTCTATATTAGAAGAAAGTATGATAAATACATAGGTATAAGATAATTTGATCTGATTAACCTAAGTCTAATCAAAATAAGTTACACTGAACAAAATAATAAACAATAAATAAATAAATAAATTCCTCTAAAAATTAAGAATTTCATAATGACAAAATTTTAAAATAAATAAAAGAATATTATTTATCCTTCTTGAATGTATATATTTTTTTGACCATAATACCATCGTATTAGCATGGTATTTTTTTATATTATACAATCATACACATATACATAGGTTTACTATAAAATTGTGGGTTTGTACATAAAATACTGGAGTCGAAACAACGCTCAAGCATATCGTTTGAGTGTTGAAGCCGGTATTTTTATTATTAACGACAACATAATGTATACCCACATTGGTGATGTAAAGTATCACTGTTATCTCTGTTGAATATTTAAGCTTAAGTATGTTAAACGTATTTTGCGACATAATAACTATAAACCTTTCTGTTACACCAGAATCCTTGCTTCATCCTAATAACTGAATAAGAAAAGTATAATGATTATTAAAAATGAATAATATCTAGTGTCAAAAGAGGATTTTGTAACAAAAATATGATATTTCTTGATAGATAATTCATATAGATGGTTTACATTTTTTAGATAATTTGTGGAATGATAATGGAACCAACCATGTAAGTACATTACTGAAATAAGGAATACATTGAAATTACAAACAATTTTCTGTTCGAAAATGATTGACATCATAACGAAATAAAAATCGCCTTAAAACGAAAAAAAAAAAAAAAAAAAAAAAAAAAAAAAAAAAAAATATATATATATATATATATATATATATATATATATATATATATATATATATATATATATATAATATATTAGGACTCTAAATAAAATCAAAAATAAACAAAATATCAGTCATGTTTCGTAAAATATTTATATAGTGACATACAATAAAGTATTTAGTTTTTTCTTAAAGCCATTTAACAACATTTAAATTTTGAAACCAATAATGAATTATTTTGCTGAAACAAGATACCATATAACAATGAATGATAATTAAGACTCATTGAAATTGATATTTCAAAAAAATATCTAATAAAACTATTTAGAAAATCATTAACATATTTCCAAAATTCTCAAATTTTGTGAGAAATATGCAATTTGATCCTTAGTTTATTAACTTTATAACCTAAAGTTTTGATAAACCATTATTTTTTTAAATTTCCAAAGTGATTTTATGTACAAATTCTTTTATCGGTAGCTTAAAAAATGTTACGAAATCGGGTTTTGTGTGGTTTTATGTGCGCCTTCACTATCTGCAAACACTATGCCGCATACCTGAACGATGATCCATTACTGTTGGGCCACATATGAAGGGGTAGCAAAATTGATTAAGCACTAGTACTTTCATAATAAAAAATATCTGGTGCGCGCGTCGCAATGATTTCACTAACTTCTTTTCTTTAAATAATATAGCAATATCTTATGTTTATGGGTCTTCTCTTACACTCTGTCTTTCTCCTGTAAGATCTTGTTTGTTAATATTAAGTTTTCTGATAGTACAGTTCTAAAATTCAATAAAAGAATTAAAAAAAAAAAAAAAAAAAAAAAAAGATTTCTGAATTGTTGTGCTTTCTAACCATATGTTATAAACATATATTACTATCCTTATTTACAGAGCTCGTTACCCTCTAGTGTTAATAAAGTTGTAGCATTGTGGTGGCTCAAATTGTTATGGAAAGTTGCAAGGATTAGTGAAGAATGAATTTATAAAAAGTTAATATTCGCTGAAATAACGGGTTGGCATCCAATTGGTAGGCAGGTTGTACAGGGAGGATTTCGATAAGTAGGATCTTGTAGGTTCGGCCTTGACAGCAGTCATTGGATTGAACTGTGTAAGTAAATATTGGTGGTAGCCATACCTAACACCCGGACTTGCTAAACCCATGATTATTACTTCACAAAGTTCTTTTTGATCACAAACAATGTTTTATTTCGTGTTATCAACCTCCTTATGAGAGCTGCAACTCATCGCTGACTCATGGCCTCCTCATCAATCAGCCTCTCTCTTGCAGCTAGGCCTCCTCCAGCTAAGACGAGCTTAGCTACGAGACCAAGAGGAGCTTACGTCCGTATGAGGTCCAGTTCAGGATTTCTCCGCCTTCTTTACTTGTCATCTTACCAGATTGGTCCATAAATGCGACGTAGTACTTTTCTTTTTATACCTCATTCTCCGATCCTATCTCTCAAACCGTTCCTTCCGAGTTCGCTGAGGTAGAATTTTCTAACCTTTATCCCGTTGAGGCCAGTGTTCCACAAGGCAGCGTCTTGGGACCCGTCCTCTACATCCTTTACACTGCTGATATTCCTACATATCCTGATACCTTTCTGCCAACTTTTGCAGACAACACCGCCATCCTATCATCCTGTTCCAATCCTGAAACAGCATCCTTAAACCTTCAGAGACACCTTTTCCTTATCGAACACTGGTGTAATAACTGGCGTGTAAAGGCGAACGAAGCCAAACGTAAACACATAACCTTTACTCTTAAACGAAAAATCCTGTCCGCCAGTTTATTTCAACTCATTAAAATTCATCTCTCAGATACAGCCCGGTATCTTAGCATACTGTTAGACAAAAGATTGACTTTGAACCCACATACAAGACTTAAAAGACAAGAACTCAACTGACGATTTGGACAGTTATACCGACTACTTAACAGAAAAACTGAACTTACAGTTGACAACAAATTATTAACCTACAAGACGATACTAAGCCTATCTGGACCTACGGACTTGAACTGTGGGGGACAGCTAAACGTTCTAACTTCAAACGCATTCAATCCTTTCAATCCAAAGTCCTCCGTACAATATTAAATGCTCCTTATTATGTCTCAAACTATACCTTGCACCACGACCTTAATGTTACATTTATTTCAGACCTAATTCCATCCAAATTCCACCAGAACCTCATTTATCATCCTAGTCCTCTAGCTCAATCCCTATCCAGCTCCACTCATCCATACAACCCACCTAGAAGGTTGAAACGGCAGTGGCCCCGCGACCTTTTGTAAATATATTGGAGTTCTAGTACTGGCTAGATTCTCCACTCAATGTGATGTATATATGAGTGTGTGTATGTGTATGTAGGTATAAGTGAATTCTTGACTTTATTGTATTGATTCATTATTGTGTATATATTTTATTGTAATTTTATGCCTTGTAAATATTGTATGAATGTAGTATGTGTGATATCATTCAGCACTACTATTGATGTCCGAATTGGGACAGATTGTAATTTTACTCAATAAAAATTGTTGTTGAGTACTTTTATTTTAAGACCAGCAGCTTGTTTTCATTGGTTTTAGTTTAAGTTTCAAGTTCTAGCTTATAATGTGGGGATAGAACGAACTAGCGTCATGAACATATTTATATTTACATCATATAAATGGTCAAAAGGATAACCGAATAATTATGCCACTTTTCAAAAAAAAAAAAAAAAAAAAAAAAAAAAAAAAAAAAAAAAAAAAAAAAAAAAAAAAAAAAATATATATATTATATATATATATATAATATATAATATATATATTATATATATTAAATCACCCATTTTTGTGTACACTTAAATATTTAATGATATGGCGGTTTCTTTACTAGCCTCTGAGTGATTGGCTGAAGCAGAGGACGAAATATAACTCTAGGAGCGCCCCTAACTGTATTTTTTGTTCCTCTTCTTTTTCACAGCTCGTTACCGTTCGAAATAAGGTCTGGAACAAATGCTATCAGATAATGAGATGTAAACAGATAAGGGGAAGAGTGAAGACAATAGCCGCTAATTCACTAAGACCACATTCTGTCTTTGTGTTTACAATTAATTACCGCTTCATTAAAGGAAAAGGTCCTTGGAAGGGTTGGTTAGTTCATTTATAACGATTAGGGGCTACCGGTTGTTTGGTACGAGCCGCAGGCTAACCGGTCCTTATACACGGAGGCTTTTAATTGGTTGCTTCCTTCCCCGAATCTCTCATAATCGGAATTGGATTAGCCGATGTGAATGACCTGTTGCTGGGAAATTGAAATCCATTTAATGAAATATGTATATCAGTCGTAAGGTTAAAAATATCCAAAAATAAAAATAAAGTAATAGTCTTTGAAAAAGGGGGCTTTAGAATATCTTCCTGACTTGGAGAAACAATAATTCAAAGATATGACTGTTTTTTTTTCAGTCAAGGACAAATTGAGTGTAGGGAGGAGTTGATAAATTATAGAAGGTTGAGAGAGAAAGAAATAATCTTCAAAAACAAAAGTTATTTTTAATTATTTATGCTTTGTAATAAACCTACGACATCCTGCCCTACAGTGTCCTTTAATAATATTCCGCTTGTCCCGGTTGAACAGATTCGCTATCTAGGACTCCTACTTGACAAACGCTTAACTTGGAATCCGCACACAAGACTAAAACGACAAGAAACTGCCTAACGCTTTCGCTTTCTAACCTTCCACTTAACTACAAAAGGCTCATCTATATTACCATCATAAGGCCTATCTGGACGTACGGTGTTGAGCTTTGGGGCTCTACTAACCATCCAATTCTTTCCGTTTTTAATCCTTACAATCCAAAATCCTTCGAAAAATCCTCAATGCTCCTTACTTTGTCACCAACAAACTCATCCATAAATACCTTAATGTCCCATATGTTGCTGATTTGGCCCATACGAGGTATCATTGCTTCCATGACAAACTCCACTCCCTCATTAACCCACTAGTTTCAGTCCTTGTTTCCTCTACCATTCCTGACAATCCTCCAAGGCGTCTAAAAAGAAGATGGCCTCGAGACCTTCTTGTTTAAAATAGTTATTGGAGTGCTTCCATTGGGTTGCTCCTCTACAAGTCTGTCTCGTGTGATTTTTCTTTTAGCATATTTACTTGTTGGAATATAAATTTCAATAAATAAATATTTTAAAAAAAAGAAGTTATTTATGTACATAAGAGATTGGTACATTGGGAAAGTGTTTTTTTTTTTTTTTCATTCAAACCAATGTAGCTCCTAAATGGTAGGTCCATGCGACAAATATTGCATAAAAAAAAATATTTGCCACAATTTTTGACATGGAAGTATAGTCCAAATTTTAATTTAAGTTATAACAACAGAGAGAGTTTATCAAGAAGACTTCAACACAAAAATAAAAAATGTAGGCAAAGCGTTTAATTTCTTAATTTGAAACTAGTATGCACCGAAACATTAGATCCTTGCAACAAATGTTATATACAGAAATAATATCAAATTTCCAACGGTAGCAACACCAACACTATTTTTAGACACAAGTCAATAGAGACCAACTCTTAATAGATTTAGCAAAAGGATATTTTTTCATACAAATCAAAGTAGTTGTTTGTTTATATCTGTTTATAATTCTTTCTTGCGATTAATGTTTTATGACAAAACACATTTCGACCAAATTTTTTACATGAAAACTGTCATCAAATTTTCGGTTCAAGGAAAACCAAAGGCTTGAAATTTCCAAGCCAAACTAGCAAGCATGGAACAATAAGGTACTGATTAAGTCCAGATTGGGACTTATTCATTCCATTCTTTTTTTCTAAAACTTAAATTCATAAATCATACCTGAAAAGAGGAAAGTATGTTATTTTTGTTATTGATGGTCCAATTGCGATTATTTATAAACTTTTATGTAGAAAGCTTCACAAACCAACCAAAATAACAGCTTAAACTGTAGTTTTGGGATCGGTATCAGTCAAATGCGAAATTGATCATGATAGAAGAAGGAATTAAAAAACTACTAATAATAATAGGCTTAGCGAACCCGAAGGTTCGATGCCGATACCACCAAATTCCGCCTACACAGACTCGTCCAATGCTCACCATTCAAGCCCAAGCTCCCGAGATCAGCCTTAACGCAATCCTCCCATCTCCGCTTCCGCCTACCTTTCGGACGCCTACCAGTCGGATCAGCAAATACCAACTTTCTCGGAATCCGTTCGTCATCGAGCCCAACAACTTTACTCGCCCATTTGAGTCTCCGCGATGCAATCAGCTCAATTATATTCACAGGATGCAAGTTCCGCAATTCCGCGTTATGCAACCTTCTAAACTCCCCAGTGGCCTCATCTTTCTTTGGACCAAATATTTTACGCAATACTTTATTTTCGAAAACCTTAAGCCGCTGTTCATCCTTTAAAGTAAGCGGCCACGTTTCACATCCGTAAAGAACCGTTGGAAGAATAATAGTTTTATAAATTCTAATCTTTAAGTTTTTAGATAGAAGCCGCGAACTAAGTAACTTAGCAACTGAATAATAACACGCATTTCCCACCTTTAACCGGGACTTTATTTCTTCCTGTATTTCATTTTTTCTAGTTATAATTGAACCTAAATACTTGAATTTCTCTACGTGTTCCAAAGTATGATCTGATACATCAATATCACCAAGATCGACACCGTTTCTGATACGAATCATATACTTCGTTTCATCGGTATTTAATTCGAGTCCTATTTCTTTACCGGTTTTTATTAACACACTTGTATTTAGTTATATGGTTTCCGTGTCTTCACCTAGCAGTACCAGATCATCGGCATACCCCAAAACCGGAATCTTGTCACCCATATTTAAACCTTTCTCGGTACACATCACCTTTTCTATGACATATTCTAAAGCTATATTAAAGAGTAATTATGACCGATTCTAACTTTATGGAATGTTTCCGACAAACACATATCTACTAGGTTTACTAACTTTCTAGGTACTCCCTGTTCAATCATGATGTTATATAGCTTCTGACGGTCTATTGAATCATAAGCCTTTTTAAAATCGATATAAAGTTGATGGAATACACAGTTGTATTCCATTTTTTTCTCTAATATTTGACGTAAGGAAAATATTTGGTCAATAGTCGAGCGATTCCGCCTAAAACCACATTGGTAATCTCCGATAATTTCCTCAGCGTATTCCGTGATTCGACTAGTTAGAATTGACGAGAATATCTTATAGCATACTGGGAGGAGAGAGATCCCACGATAGTTGTTACAATCCGACCTAGGTCCTTTTTTGTGAATCGGAATAAGTATTGATTCTTTCCATTCCTCGGGCATTTTTTCAGTTTCTCAGATCTTTTTAACTAAAAAATGTATATTGGAAACGCCCGCTTCTCCACACGCCTTGATTAATTCACTCGTGATATTATCATTTCCTGCGGCCTTATAACGTTTTAATTTTCCTATCGCCATTTCGACTTCCTCTTTACTCGGTGCGTCTATCCATGGTTCAGCGCTCTGATATTCAGAGAGAGGAGATTGATTATTATTTTCCGGATTTAAGATGCCGTCAAAGTGTTGTTTAAATTTATTTAATATCTCAGAAGGATCCGCAATTATATTGTTATTTGCATCTTTAATCGCATTCAATAGAGATTCAAATATTTTACGCGATTTGTTTATACCTTTGTACATCTCTCTTACGTCATTTTCGTTTCTGTGTTTTTCTATTTCTATTATTTTGCCTTTAAGATACTCTCTTTTCTTATTTTTTAAGAGTTTTGAAGTTTCATTCTTTACTAACCGAAAATAAGCCACATTATTATCGCTTGGATTATTTAAGGAATTCAGTTTAGCGGTTTTTCTTTTTTCGCACATATTTTGACAATCCCTGTCGAACCAAGGTTTGTTCTTTTTATTTTTGATTTTTCCAAGACATAAATTACCGACCTCTTTAATATTATCCCTGATCCCTTCCCATAGTTTGTTTACATCTTTGTGTTCCTCGTCTGAAGATTCCAAAGCTTCGAACCGATTTTTTACTTCTATCGCGAATTGTTTTCTAATTTCGAGGTTGTTCAATTTAACTAAATCAAAATTCTCGGGACGAATATAGTTCGGTGTTCTCTTTTTTGTATTTAGTTTTTGTCGAAGTTTCGCGATTACTAATTCATGATCAGAACAGCATTCTGCCCCCCGATACGATCTCACGTTAATTATGCTACTTTGCCATCTGTTTTGTATTAAAACATGATCGATTTGATTCCGTGTTTGTCCATCCGGCGATGTCCACGTATACTTATGAATATCCTTATGTGTAAATGTAGTACTTTTGATTACTAGGTTTTTCGAAATGGCAAAGTTTATTAGTCGGGTCCCATTATCATTACTATATTCGTGCAAACTTTCTTTACCGATTGTAGGACGATATACTTCTTCCCTTCCAACCTTTGCGTTCGCGTCGCCTAGTATTATCTTAATGTAATTTAATAATAATAATAATAATAATAATTCTTTATTTATTCTGGGACGAGTCCCTTTAGAATAACATAGCAGGAAATAAAAAGTTAGCTTAAGAATCTAGTCTTAGAGTATAATGATTGAAAACAATAAAATTAAACTAACAACATGTATAAATAAGCTGAACATAAGAGACAGATTCTAATAAAAATGCACAAACAAAAATATAAATGTATGTTAACATAAGAACAAAAAAAAAAAAAAGATATAATGAAAAAATATAATAAGATTTAAAAAAAAAAAAAAAAATATATATATATATATATATATATATATACAGTTTTAAAATAAAATATAAAAAGAATAGAAATTATAGTTCTTCAACGTATGTTAACACCACAACAACAAAATATATAAATAATTTTAAAAGATATAATAAGATTTAAAAATAAAAAAATATATATATACATACACACAAACACACACATATATAAATATGCATATCTGCACTCAACACACACACGCACGTATATACACTTTTATATACATTTTTCAAATAAAATATAAATAAAAAAGAGATTACAATTTTTCGATATATGTTGACATAGGAACAAAAAAGATACATACAATTTTAACATAAAGTAAAGAAAAAAAAATTACATTTCTTCTGAGTGTTTGCAAAATAATAAATAATTTAATCTTACATCTTGCAAAGATTAAAAGAAAAAAAAATTAAATGATATTTGCTGTTAGTGTATCCGAGGAAATGAAAATTGAATAAACTAATAAACGAATCTAAAAGACATCTGTTGATCTTCCTTGAAATTAGCATCTATTTGGGATTATTTGGGAATTGTATTGATAGGAAATGGCTAAATAGTCGGGATTTAAATGTTGAGAGAGTTTGGGAGTTCCGGATATTAGAAGGAATGGAGTTCCATAAGGATGCGGATCGGATTGAGAATGATCTATCGAAAGCTGTGGATCGATGAGATGTTATATACAGATCAGAAGGCCGCGAGCGGGTGTTACGGGAACGCACAGAGGATTTGAATTTAAGGAGATCAAAGATGTAAGACGGACACTGGGATTGGATAACCTGGTAGAGGAAGGATGCTAGGAAATACTTGCGGCGGAAGGAAGGGTAAAGCCACTTTAACTCTTCGTAAAATCGGGTGATAGAGGTGTCTCTGGATATCCCAAAGATGAAACGTATAAAGCAGTTAAACATTCGTTTTAGTTTTACCTCGAGATCTCCAGAGACACCTCCATACACCGCACAGCAGTAGTCAAAGTGGGGAAATATTAAGGAGCTTACCAGGAGCTTACGGGTTTCGATAGGGAGAAGGGGATGGAGGTAATTTAGAAGTTTTAAGGTGGAAAATGTACGACGGATTTAATTAATAAAAAGAAAAAGAAAAAGAATTCCTAATTTCGTGGTAACTTATCGTAAACCGACTCTAGTTTATCATAAAATTCGCATTTTACTTCATCATCACTGTCTTCGGTGGGAGAATGAATGTTTATAAACGCGATTTTAAGCCAACGCCCTTAAAATATAGCAACCGATATTCTTTCACTAAAGAACTGTACGTCCCGTAAAGCGGAAAGAAATCTATTCCTAACCAGAAACCCGGTACCTAGACAATAATTAACGCTCCCCCCGTACCAAATAGTAATTAAAAAACTACAATAAAGAAATTGAAGTAGATTAGTGGGAACAAAATCTCATGAATACTATTAATAAAATTGGAGAACAAAAAGAAAAGGAAAAAGAAAAATCTGGGCAATGATGGATCGAAACGACATATATTGAAGACCATTATGAACATTTTAAAGAGAAAAGTAGAAATTCTAAGGTTAGGACAGAATTTGACCCAGCCAAATTACACATAGCTATCTCCTAAGACACCTTGAAGCACCAACTAGTGAAAACTGTAGAAATACGTTAAAAACAGTAAAACATTTGCTAATTGAGTGGACTTTTTTAGAGAAATCAAGAATTTGACAAGGTTAAATCAGTAATGGAAATACTTTAAGATAAACAAAAAAATATATTTTTCTCTCATCATTGTCGTAATTGTCCTTTTGTTTGAATATTTGTTTGATAAATATTAGGCCGTTTTACAAAAGAATTCTCGGATATATTTTTTTAAACAATTTATTTAATTTCCAGTCATCGCAACGTTTCAGCCTCTATTTAATATTTATCGAACAAAAAAAATATAGCCACACAAATTAATTTCATAAAGATTGTAGGGTACTGTCACCGAATGTAATTATTTTGATATCAGGCTCAGGGTTGAGGTTGATAATTAAGAAAATGTGTGTCAATAAATCGCGCATATAAGACTGAAGTTGAGTTAAAAATTTAGAAGGGGAATATTATATTATTTAACCATTTAGATACCCTTAGCATACGAAAATCGTAGGATCCTGCCCATATTTTTGTGAGTATTGATTTGGTTTTCACCTTTCTATAATTCTAGTAATAGAAATATTTTAACTAAACTGCCTCGCAATACACATAATATTATTTAAAAAAAATTAAAATATAACAATTAAGCTATACATTGGATAATTCATTGAAAACTTTTTTTCAGAAACAATGCTTTATTGAGTAATATTACAATCAGTCCGATTTAGGACATTTTTAATAGTGATAATTGAAAACTAACATAATTTTAAATTAATGATTATCAGTATTCTTTATGATTTTTTAATGTTTAAAATTGTTATGCACACCTACCAATCAGTGTTGACTTCTTAAATTATATATATAACGAAAATTGTTTGTACATTTTATTGACAAAATTGTTCAAAAGTATATGACGCATAGGTCGCCTAAAACAACAGAAATTCGTTAATGAAGAAAAAATAAAAAGTCATTGCTATAGAAGTTATAAATTACCTTTTTTTTTTTTTTCTTTTTTTTTTTTTTTTTTTTTTTTTTTTTTTTCTTTATCAGAAGCTTCATTTCTTGTAATACTCAACAAAAAGAAACAAAACATTTATCTCGGTGAAAAACCTCATTCAAAACTTCATGAATGTGCTAGTGACATAAGATCGATTGGGAAGAGGGTCCACATGGGGACATGTGTAAGCTCAACCGTTTTCCAGTTTGAAGAGAGGGCAAAAGGGATTTGCTGGTCCGGAAAGAGAAACAAAAACTGACAAAGGACTGGCAATGGTAGCAGAAAAAGTCGCAGAGTATACAGGACCGAAGGGACGGGTGGGGGAATCCAAACAGCCCTTTTGGGAAGGGCCCTGCAGAGTTGTTGCTAATTGCTAAGAGATAAGATCGGCACACACATTAGCAGCTTCGGCCCTTTCACAATGGCTTTATCCAGGCTGGCGATTATTAGGACGTGACTTCGATAGTGCCTTCGATACCATTCGATGAGCTCCATAATGTAATAATTGAGTGCTCTTCTAAGCTTTTCCTATTGTTTTATAATTAACAATTTATGATTTTGGGTGATTTAAATTCAATATTAAGAAGGTGATGCGAAAATATCAAGAGTCATAAACATATTAATTTGAATATTAAGGCTTTGTATAATATGATGCAAAACTGTTATGTTATCAATTTAATAGCAGACAGATGGATATTAAAAAAAGGTATAGAAAATATATCGGTGAATTTATATATTATATAATGAAACGTGAAAAGGATAGATCGATGAATGAATGAATACGCAAAATTACATTTAACATTGATCCTATTCAACATATTACAACTCCAATTATGCAAAGAACAAAACTATTCTAAGATATAGAAAATAAAACTCAAACATGAAGAATCACAGCATTTTACAATCACACTTATATACGGAACTTATCCCACAGTATACATAGGCTATCACCCTATATTCAATCAAACACAGGAGCGTATTTATGACTTATGTTTGACAACAGATTGACACGAGCAGAAAAAAAGTAAACCTTCAGCTTTGAACTCAGGCTATCATATTCGAATCTATATAAGTACCTATCAAATAGAAGCTTGACGTATATACTTACTTCTTAAAACGCTTCTTTAATAGACATAAGCTTGCTAAATTTACGGACCCCAAAAAAAAAATTAATATTTTTACTCTCTTGAGGCTGAAGAGACTAATGAACTGTTTCATTAGATTCATCTTCGGAATTCCCAGGCGCTCTCAGGTCTCCACCTGGTATGCCGAGTTGAAGTGGCTTTATCCGAAATTCCGACGGCAGTACTTCCTAGGAACCCATCTTTATAAATCCTTTTGAACCAAAAACCCCTCTATATCTATAACATGTTCACTCCACTCTCCTCTGTCCATTCTATCAACACAAGATCCCAGTCGCTGAACCTGTTCATTCCCTCCTACAGAACTACTTCCTTCAAGAGATCTTTCGTTATTCGTGCTACCTCATTTTGGAATTCCTTACCCATGCCTATTCGTACATCCCAATCCTTAACTTCCTTCAAGCATAAACTATTTATCCATCTCCTTGAATATCAGTCTACCGCGCCTTTATAAGTTTTGACTATTTACGCTGTTTATTTATTTATTATTATTATTATTTTTTTTTTATTATTCAATGTTTCAGTTCATTTTATTTCTTTTATCAATTATAAGGTTGCAATATTACCTTGTACATATATATGCGTGTGTTTAAGTGTATGTATGCATTTTTTTTATTTTTGTTTTTATTCATAATATGCAGTATAATTTGTTGTATGATGTATATTTTGTAGACGTAATAGCCAGAAGATTAATACTTTAATGTACATTTATATTATTCTTAGGGGACTAGCTGTCCCAGAATAAAAATTATTTTTTCATTTCATTTAATTTTCATTTCAATATTTGCAATTAACTTACAATTATAGTTCTGGTACATGGATCCAGGTTACAACAAACCGTATTCGAATGATTTACTAACAATTTCAGGACCAACTGAATAGAATAGCATGGAAACATAAAAATACTTGTTCAAAATATGGTTACTACCAACATTTTTAAAACAAATAGGCATATGCTGATTGGAGTTGGATAAGGTTCAGAATTTAGTTCTTCTGAATGTCAGGAGGCTGCATCAATGGTTGTTTTCTCCTTCATGCCTACCCATACCATGTTCAAAATATAACTCGTTTGCTTACTGTTAAGTACTTTTATAAGTTCAAAAGTTAAAAGAAATAAATAAAAATATGTAATTTTTTTTCTTTTGATGAGGTATGTTCAGATTAATAGGTCATGTGAAAGAAAAAGGGACGAATCGATAAGATTTGTAAAATAGTTTTAGTTCAAACACTGTCCATAAGGGTATATATATACATATATATATATATATATATATATATATATATATATATATATATATATATATATATATATATATATATATATATATATATAGGGGGATGAATAATGTAGACAATTGTAGAACAACTAAGTGAAGCCCCAGCCGGACTGAAGGCCTCACCACTATAATCTCTCATTAATCCTCGCTCATTACAATACTCTAAGCCCCTCCTCAGAGCCTTTGTCCATTCCCGATCCTCGCTTTAAGTACATTAACTTTTAGATAATTCTTAACGATTTGTTTTAAAGTGCTCTGTCTCACTTATTACAAAGGGGTTCCAAGATTACAAAAGAAAATCTGAATTTCACTTATCTCCAATCATTAAAAATCTACTTAAACATTTATAACTAACTAGGAGTTGAAATAAGTTGGGCGATCGATGGAAATAAGTTTTTATACTTAAAAATACAAAAAAACAAAAAAAAAAATTATAATTTAAAACTAATTCATATTTAATGATTTCCTTTACCGTTACTGCAAATGCTTTTGTTTTTTTACGGGGAAATTTCGTTCATTAACTTTTTACCTTTCGATGGAATATCATCTTTTTATTTAATCATCTACTATTATTTCTGAAAAAAAAAAATATATATTATATATATTATCTAAAATAAATACGTGTCTCCAGTTTTTACTTTAATTTACCTATTGTCGTAGCTGAGAGTATTGCGATCGTAAAAATGTTAAAATTCCAGTTTTTCAACAGCCTGACGAATCCAGCGAAATATTCTGACAGGGCTTCAATGTGGGTTCTTTATATCTTATTTCTCTAAAGAATCTTTAGTTGTGTATATTTCAAATTATTTACGATATCATCTTGTTTGTATTTTTTAAGGAACGGCTTATATACCAGTCGAATGAATTAGATTACCAACTAAAGTAGAAAAGAGCAAACATATGTTTCTATACAATTTTTGTGTTTTTGAAAATAATGACAGATGTATAATACGGAAAGTTAGAAGATTAAGAAAACAAATATTATCTTTCACACATAATTGTAAAAGTTAATTACAATTAAATGAGTGATTAGAATCCGATGAAACTAATAGATTTCTGTAGATAATAATGTAATTTATTATTTGACAAATCACGTGTTTTTATCGAAGGGTAATTTAATTTATTCTGTAACCTCTTTATTTTCGCTTGCCTATATATTTAATATTCAACTGTATTTTATAATTCTGAAATTGATTTAAACAACACAGGTAAATCATAACTTTTCCTACTCTCCCATATGCTTTCATCCTGCAGGTGAACCTCAGGGTCCCATCCTCTATACGGTATATACAGCTGATATCTCACATCATCCTAGCACTGTCCTCACTACTTACGCAGATGACACTTGTGTGTTATCCGTCCATAATAATCCAACCACTGCTTCACAAACCCTTCAGTCCTACATGAAAGCTATTAAGGAATGGTGTCAAAACTGGAGGCTTAAAATAAATCCTAAAAAATCCCACCAAATTATCTTTACGCTTCCTCGCAAACCGATGACTTCCTGCCCTACTGTATCATTTAACAATACCCCACTCATACCTGTTGAAGAAATCTGATACCTAGGACTCCATCTTGACAAACGTCTTACTTGGAATCCTTATACGAGACTTAGATGACAAGAAACTGCCCGTAGATACAGATTACTACAACACTTACTTTAGAAAAACGTTCAAAATTTCCAATTTATTACAAAAAGATCATTTACGTTACTATTATCAGACCCATTTGGATATATGGATTCGAGCATTGGGGTGCTACTAAACCATGTAATTCCTCTCGCATTTAAGCCTTACAATCCAAAATCCTTCGCAAAATCCTAAATGCTTCTTATTTCGTTACGAATAAAACCCTCCATAATGACCTAATTATCCAATTGGTTGCAGACCTTTCTCGTACCAACATTGACATACCACTTTAATTCCGAACTCCCAGCCCATATAAACCCTCTTGTCCGCAACTAATCAACATCACATATTCCTGACAACCCTCCGAGGCGATTGAAAAGAAGATGGCCTCTGGATCTCCATACTTAAATAAGCATCGAAGTTCTACCGCTGGGTAGTTTCTTCACAAGCCTTTCACGCCCTTTATTCTAATTCAACAGTTTTACTTATTGTATTTATGTTAATACAGTTGTAAAATTCAATAATATGAATAAAAAAAATAAATATAAATAAAATATTTCAATCGATTTTAAATACGGAGGGAAGTGAAAGTCGTGTGTTGCCCGCACTAGATTTTTGATATCTGAGATTAACTATTATTGAGAATAATGAGAGAATGGTTTATTACTACTTGCCACGTCATATTTCATAAAAGGTACCTGGCATTAAGACACTTATCTACTGGCTCTGGACCATCCCAAAACATATATGCCTCTTTTAATTCCAAACTCTCGACCCACACGAATCCTGTTGTACGCAACTTATCATTCCCATCTATTCCTGAAAACCCTCCGAGGCGATTGAAAAGACGATGGCCAGGAGATCTACTAAATTAAACTGACATTGAAGAGCAACCACTGGGTGGTTATTCACAATAAATTTGCCAGCCAATAATTGTAATTAGACCGTTTACTTATTGTATTTATTATGAGTATAGTTGTAAATATCAATAAAATGTTTTAAAAAGAACAACACAAGTAAGTGAAAGTCGTGTGTTGCGGGTACCAGATTTTTTATTATGAAGAGACTATATCTATTATTCTTCAATGGTACAATACGTTATTAATTGGTATGATTAAAACCAATGAAAATTAATAAATTTAATATGGTGCACCCAAGGCTCCGTAGTCCAAAATAAAGTAAAAAAAATGTTTAATACTTTGTTTTTATTAATTTCTTTGAAAGAGCTGCCAAGAAAAGGGGAGAAAACAACTGGAAAAAAAGAAACAATGAACTCCAATTAAGCAAAGAAAGGAGACAAAGACGTCCACTACCCTTCACCTTTATTCCCTTACATTTTCTTCAGACCATTTTCTCTGTAATCGTTATTTCATTTTTCTTAGTTATCATTTAAAAAAGTTGCCAATGAATCAAAGAAGATGTTTTATTCTTTGATACTCATCAGTATAAATAAGATTTTTATTTGGATATAGATTGTTCAACAACGGAATACAACATATAGAAATGTTTTTTTTCTGTGTATAACTTGTTTTGTTTTTTATCGTATTGTCCTTTTGCAGTCTTAATATTTGTATGAATTTTAGATTATATCTAATATATATATATATATATATATATATATATATATATATATATATATATATATATATATATATATATATATATATATATATATAGTGGTTCTCGTAGCACTACTTTACATAATATACACACACGACATGCCAACCACATCCGAAACTCTAACAGCGACATACGCAGACGATACATCAATCATAACAAAACAAAAAGGTTAAAGTTTGTTTAAACAAAAGTTTCCCAGATTCTTTAGAAACATATGATTTAGATATAAGAATATAATATAGTTATGTATAATAATCAGTTAAATGTTAAAGCCTTAT
Source organism: Piezodorus guildinii (assembly GCA_023052935.1). Taxonomy (NCBI): domain Eukaryota; kingdom Metazoa; phylum Arthropoda; class Insecta; order Hemiptera; family Pentatomidae; genus Piezodorus; species Piezodorus guildinii. The sequence goes on along the minus strand of CM041293.1, from coordinate 149,176,927 downwards.
TTGTAACTTTACATTACCTTTTACAAATTCGCATATATAATAATATTTTTACTAAAATCATTAGTAAATCATGGTATATTATACACCATTATTACTCTTCTTATGTTAGAAAACAAAACAAAAATTACATTTAAAAAATATGTTTGCTCTTTTCTTCTTTAGCTTGCTATCCAATTTTTTCAACCTTTATGTTGTATAGGACACAACCGCACACTATCAATACATGTGTTATTTTTTCAGGGCCGTAGGGCACATAAACAATATGAATCTCTATATGTACTGAGCCAAGGACCCATTAATAATAGAATTGTCTTAACTTAGTGATTGAAACAGAATTGTGCTCTGTGATGACAGTCTATTATTATAATTTTTTTTTTTTTATTAATTTATTGAAATTTGAAACTGTATTAGTAAATACATCAAGTAAACTAGCGGATACATCTTTTCGTTTTGTTTTTGAGTTGGTTTATAATTTAATTTTGAACTTGTTCATAATTATTCTTACTAGTTTATTGTTGTTGTTTTTTTTGTTGTTGTTTTGTTTTTTAATTTAAATTATGTGACTTCCGTATATGCTGAAGCAAGAAGACCCTTGGTGATTTCAGGGAGTACCCATTTATTTACTTTTATTTAATTTAATTTAATTTATTTTTCTGTTCTGTTTTTTATTTTTTTATTTTGGTTTTGAAATGGCTACGGGCTTAGACCCTAAACCGCCTGACCTACAGGACTCAATTTTCAATGTTAAGGGAAAATATTGTAAAAAATACGTAGTGATGCGTATGGGTGATAATGCGGCACAAAAAACATTTAAAGACTTTAGCCCATTCAATATATGCCGATTTATTAAAAGTTATGCCCCGCTTGTCACTATGAAAATTTTAAAAAATGGTACTGTACTATTAACGGTTAATAATGAAAAAGATTTTATCAATTTAGGAAACATTAATTCATTTCAGAATATACCAATACATTTTGAATTGCACAAGTCACTAAATTTCTGCCGGGGAGTTGTTTATGTTCCTGAGCTAATAAATTGTTCCGAGGATGAAATAGTTTCTGAACTTGAACACTTCGGAGTAGTGAAGGTTAAAAGAATCTTTAAAAAAGTGAATAGAGCTCCTGCGCCTACCCCACTACTTGTACTTACCTTTGAACGCAGCGATCTCCCTGATCGATTATTTTTGGACTTTATGGCCATCAAAATCAGACCCTATGGACCAAAACCTCTTTTATGTTTCTCATGTTATAAATATAGACATACTGGTAAATTCTGTAAAATTGTAAATTGTGGAAAATGTGGTGACAATTCTCACACCTCTGATAGCTGTGTTAATCCTCCAAAATGTATAAATTGTAATGGGGAACATCCTGCCTTTTATTCTAAATGTCCAGTTTATCTACGGGAGAAAAATATATAAAAATATCGAAATATCAGAGCCCAAGAGAAACTTTCTTATCGCCAGGCTGAACTGGCTATACTTAGACAAGAGCCTCCAGCTGGCCAACGGTCTCATGTTGAAGTGACAACGGCGACCCCTACCAGGCCTCCCTTCACAGCTCCAACACCCACCGCGGCTCCCCCCGCCCCGGTATCGCTCTCTCCTACCGCCTCAGCAGACACCATCTCCCAACTCGTCGATCAAATATCTAAATTAGCTACGACTGTCGATGTACTGTTTAAAAAAATTAGTCTAATGGAAACTACATTATCTAAAATAAATACCGCTGATTGTCAGGAGTTAGTTATATCCTCACCGATAACAAGGCGCACAATTGAAGCTAAAATTAACAATGGTGCTGAGGAACTCATGGAACCCGTTGAATCCATTCTTAAGTCTGCAGTTAAATCCACAAACCCAAAGTTGGACATTAACTTAAAAATAAATAGTCCTACTTCACAAATCTCCACTAAAGGTGACCAAAGTACCTCCTCGAAGAGTGATAATGTTAGTATGGCAAAACAAAAATACAATACCCGTAAGAAATCTTAAAATTGAAAAGGGAGAAACATACATATATTTATATATCTGTGTGTGTATGTGTATGTATGTGTCTGCGCGTATGTGTCTAATTGTGTATCTGTATGTATGTGCGTGTCTGTGGATTTATATATGTGCATATAAGTATGCGGATGTGAATGTATTTGAATATATTTATATGTATGTTTGTGTGTTTATTTTCACTAATGCTCCCCCGAACACTTTATCATTAGTTACAGAATACCCTTCTTTCATAACTATGTTTATATTTAATAATATTAATACAATGGCTGACATTCTCTTCGCATTTGATTCTTGTTCTTTCAACACTTCCCCGCTTCAATGTAATAGATCTCCTATGTTTCAACAATTTTTGTCGTCAATCATCTTTTCTTTATCTCACTTCTCATATACTTAGATTTATCAGTCAGTTGTTTCTCTTTCTACTCCCTTCTTCTATCATTATTGGAGGATGTAGATATTTGTTTTTGTATTACATGAATATACTCCAATGGAATATCAATGGTATAATTCATCGGCAGGACGAGCTGAAATACTTACTGGGACACTATAATTGCTCTGTCGCCTGCATTCAGGAAACCCACCTGAAACCTACCAGACAAATAGAATTTCGGGGATGGGCGATAAGAAGAAAGGATTACTTGGGTGGACAAATTGTTGCGGAGGAGTGTGTATATTCATTAAAGACGGTGTTCCCTTTTCTGATATTAATAATAACTCTCAGTTACAAGTCATATCAATCCGAATTCTATCTCAACCGCGCCCTTTCACGTTATGCTTCATCTACCTACCACCTGGTCGACCCTTTTACGTCCAGGAACTGAAAGACTTGGTGGATTCGTTGCCATCGCCAGTGGTCTTAGCTGGAGATTTCAACGCACACAGTTTATTATGGGGTAGTGACAGCTTAGACGAACGGGGAAAATTGGTCGAAACCTTCCTAGATACTTGTCATCTGAACAGCATTAATAACCATATCTATAAAACACACCTCTGCACCCGATCCGGCAAACTGTCTGCTGTTGATCTTACAATCACCAGCCCTCAGTTACAAGCAACAACTCAATGGTACACATTAGATTATACACACGGTAGTGATCATTTCCCAATAATCATCAAAACTCTCAATAAAGGTCCTACTCTTAGTAGACCCAACAAATGGCTGACTAAAAAGGCAGATTGGGCTCTGTATCAAGAGAAAGCAAACTTACTGACATCGACCTACTCGAAACTGACCCTGACAGACTTATTTCAAATGTTAATACCAGACTGCTTACCGCGGCATATTGCTATTCCACATACATCCACAAACGACAGTACACATCATGGCTCTCGCCCTCCTGTACCCTGGTGGAACGAAGAATGCGCCAAAGCCATAAAAGATAGACGAAAAGCTTTGAGAAAGTTTCTCCGGCGACCATCTTCAGAAATGCTAGAGACATACCAAGCTGCAAGAAAACACGCTCGATATATCGTTAAAAAGAATAAAAAATTGTCGTGGAAAAATTTTCTAGGTAAAGTTAGTTGTAATACTCCAAGTGCCGTTTTCTGGGAAACAGTTCGGAAAATTATGGGATTTGGATTTTCACCCCAAATAACTGTCTGAAAAACCGCGGCCTGTATGAAACTGATCCTGTAACTTTAGCTAATACTTTAGCTAACCACTTCTATTCCACCTCTTCCACCGCTAACTTCTCTGCTCACTTTCTTAATATAAAGCAATCTATTGAATACATCCCTCTTAACATTCCATATGATCCATCAGATCCCCTAAATCAATCCTTTTCAATGGCAGAATTTCTCACCGCTTTGAACTCCAGAAAAGATTCCTCTCCCGGTCCAGATCAGATATGTATTGGCATGATTAAACATCTCAGTTCCAATAATAAATCAGTAATCCTACAGGTTTTAAATACTCTGTTTTTATCCGAACGTTTTCCAAATATATGGAAAAAAGCAATTGCGATTCCTATACTCAAGAAAGATAAAGACCCGATGAACGTTAATAGCTATCGCCCTATCTCTCTCACCTCTTCTATGTGTAAACTCTTGGAGAAACTGATAAGCAATCGTTTGATGTGGTTCCTAGAAGCGAAAAATGTTCTTCCAGTATGGCAAAGTGGTTTTCGGAAAGGAAGAAGCACGAGAGACAACCTGGTTCGCCTGGAATGTGACATATTAGGAGCCTTCGAACAAAAAGAAAAACTGTTGGCTGTTTTTATTGACATCGAAAATGCTTTTGACAGGACTTGGAGAAGGCTCATCGTCGATACTTTGGTTAGGATGGGAATCAATGGGCACATCCTTGGTTTCATCTCTAACTTTCTCACAGATAGAAGATTCATGGTTAGACTCGGTGATGTGTTTTCTCGGGAATATGAGCAAGAAAATGGCGTGCCTCAGGGCTGTGTCTTGAGTGCAACACTCTTTTGTATATGTTTAAATGAGGTGTTAAGAGTAGTCAAACTTGCCGGTCAAGAGTATGCTGTACGCGGACGATCTTGTACTCTTATCTGCAGGGAAACAGGTGCCAGATTTACAAGACAAGATGCAATCGGCTTTAGATAACGTCAGTGGCTGGCTTAATGACAACGGTTTCACTATATCACCCCAAAAGACTGTTGCGATACTTTTCAGCAAAAGACAACCGAATTCACAACCATCCCTAAAGATAGCCAACCAACCACTCACTCATTCTAATACAGTAAAATACCTGGGTGTGACCTTCGATCGCACACTTAGCTGGTCTCCACATCTGAAGCAACTAAAAGCTAATTGCCTCCGTTCTCTCAATCTCTTCAAGATGGTTAGTAACACAAGTTGGGGTGCTGATCGTAGAAGCATGATAACTCTGTTTAGGACTCTCGTAAGGCCAAAGTTAGATTATGGTTGCAGTGCTTTTAACTCTGCCTCAAGTCGAACTCTAAAACTACTCGATCCTATTCAAAACACCGGTCTTCGAATAGCTATTGGTGCTTTCCGTTCCAGCCCTTCTATTAGCTTGTGTGCTGAAGCTGGTGAACCTCCACTTGCACTACGAAGGCAACAACTTGACCTGATCCTTGCTGCTAAGATCCTGTCCACTCCCAACCATCCTCTCCTTCATTTATTCCCAAACAGACAATTTCTCACCCAACAACAGATCTCCTTATCCAAAAGACCATCCTTTATAGTCCGCATTTCTAAATTTCTGGTCGAGCTTAACCTCGAATTTCCTTCTTTCCTTACAATAGAAACATCTCCAATTTATCCTTGGCAATTTCCCTCTCCGAATATCTGTCTTTCACTTACCAAATTACTCAAACAAAACACATATCCTTACATATATAAGCAGGAATTTCAAAAACTACAAGATAGACTCGCTGTTGCTGATTACGTATATACTGATGGCTCTAAGAGTTCCTTAGGTGTGGGAGCATCGGTCGTGTGTGAGGGTAGACAACATCTATTTTCCCTTTCTCCACTCTGTAGCAACTATACCGCTGAACTAGTTGGAATTTATAAAGTTTAAATGTTATTCATCCTACCAAAACAACCAGGATTATTTGCACAGACTCCTTATCGGCCCTGCTCAGCTTGAAGCGCCTTTTCTCTACCGACTCTCTTATCCAAAATATTCTATTATCATTGCAGTCCACAATAGTTTCCAATTATTCAGTTTTTTTCGTCTGGGTACCGAGCCACTGCGGTATAGTTGGCAATGAGCTCGCAGATCGTGCAGCCAAAGAAGCAATAACAGATGGCATTCCCTTTACTGGGGTGCCTGTTGGCGACTATATTTCTATCATCAAGCAGCGGATTCGGTCGAAGTGGGGACAGATTTGGCATGACACTACTGACAACAAATTAAGGGAAATAAGAAGGGACATCTCCCATTGGCATTCGTCCCTACGACAAAAGCGAAGGGAAGAGGTTATCTTGGCGCGCCTGCGTATTGGACACACCCGACTAACTCACGGACATCTCATGGCACGGGAACCTCCTACGGAGTGCCCAACATGCGGTTGCCCAATCTCTGTTAAACACATTTTGACAGAGTGTAGGGCTTATGATAATCACAGAGCACATATTGCAATTGAAACTGACTTACCAACCGTTTTACAAGACAACATACAGACAACTGCAAAACTTTTTGACTTCCTACGACAGACCGACTTGTACAATAGACTATAATATTTAATCCCTTTATCAAAGCGATTCAAGGCGAAAATGACCAAAGTGGTTTACGCCTAGGAAAAAAAAAAAAAAAAAAAAAAAAAAAAAAAAAAAAAAAAACTAGCGGATAATATATATCCAGATAATATACATGAAAAGACATGAAGAGAATATGCCTATTGGCAACACTCCACTAGGTAATCTAAAATAGAAGGTCTCTATCTAGCCCATCTTCTTTTCAGACTCCTCGGAGGATTGTCAGAAATGGAAGAGGAAGGATTGAAACTAGAGGGTTAATGTGGGAGTGGAGTTTGTCATGGAAGGTATGATACCTCGTACGGGCCAAATCAGCAACATATGGGACATTAAGGTCTTTAGGAATGAGTTTGTTGGTGACAAAGTAAGGAGCATTGAGGATTTTTCGAAGGGATTTGGATTGTAAGGATTGAATACGGGAAGAATTTGATGGTTTAGTAGAGCCCTAAAGCTCAACTCCGTACGTCCAGATAGGCCTTATGATGGTAATATAGATGAGTCTTTTGTATTTAAGCGGAAGGTTAGAGCGTCTGTCCAGTAAGTGTTAAAGTAAGCGAAAGCGGCGGGCACTTTCTTGTCGTTTCAGTCTTGTGTGGGGATTCCATGTTAGTCGTTTGTCAAGTAGTGGAACCGGGACTAGTGGAATATTATTAAAAGGTAAAGGTAATTTGGTGGGATTTGTTGGAATTGATTTTGATTCTCCAATCCTGACACCATACTTCAAGGTCTCTGATGTGGGAGAGAAGAGTTTGAGAGGCAATAGTAGGATCATTATTGACTGATAACACACAAGTGTCATCGGAATAGGTAGAAAGGAAGGTGTTAGGATGGATTGGGATATCAGCTGTATAGATTGGGGAAGAAGGGGTCCTAGGATACTGCCTTGAGGAACGCCATCAGACTGAGGAAATAGGGATGAATATTACTAAAACTATTGTGGTGTATTTTGAAGGATCTTCCAGAGAGGTAGGACTGGGTGATAAGGTAGTATGTAGGAGGGAGGAATTTCCGGAGTTTTTTAAGCAGTCCAGTCTCGGTCAAAATTAGAATTTAGAAAACGGAAAAGGAAAATGAACAATTGAACTCAGTTATGGTGGTGTATTAATCATACTTCTTTAATTTTATCACTATTTCATTTGATAAATATGAAAAGTCCCGGAAATGGTGACTGTGTGTGTGTGTGTGTAAACTCTTTGACGAAAACGGAAAATTATAGGATAATGAAATATCACATTTAAGACTACTTTACACCCGAGATGTTACAGCAACTTTTTCACTAAAATCGGCTAACCCAAAGTGCTATTCTGTACCATGGACTCCCAAAAACTGCTCACACGATTTTGATTAAATTTGTCACATCGGTGTAAAATTTAATGAGCTTTAATACCATGTAGGTTTAACATTGATGAAAACAGTCTGGCAGTGTTCAAATGCTTATTTCATTTTTGTAGAATACCATTTTTTTTTTTTAGATAAAAAAAAAAAAGATAAATCTGATAAGCATTGATAAAAAACAGTATCAAACAAAAGGATAAGAGAGACAAAAATATTTGTGCTGCAATTTTTGTGTTTTTGAACAGTATCACTTTAGAAATAAAATATACCGTTGAAAAGCTAATGACTTTAGAAAAAAATATTATTTTATACACAAAATAAATGTTAGTAGAGAGTTATGAAAAGCCGATAAAACTAACCGATTGTCGTAGATAATAATGTAATAGATTATATAATAATACACATGTTTCTATCGAAATTCAATTTAATTAATTCCTAACCATTTTATTTTCCCTTTCCTTTATATTTCATCCCTAACTGTATTTGAAAATGCTTAAATTGGTTTTAACATCGGAGGTAAGTGAAAGTAGTATGTCGCACTCACCAGATTTTTTCCTGATTTCTCGATAATCACTTCTGCAAATATTTTAAAATATACTGACAACAATTAATTCGGAGTGTGTAAAACTGGGTGTTTCCATGATAGCAGGTAATAGGGACACTCCAGCACCGCTGTCAGGAAGGTCATTGGGTTAACTTATTGGCTAATGGATGTTGGGTGGGGGCGGACTCAGGGAGGTAGGGTGATAAATGGTAGGAGCAGATGGGGTGTAGTCGCAGCATTCAGAGGGAGGATGTAGGGGGTCTGAGCCCCCGTGTGGTGTGCCAACCCATTTCTCAAGTCATGTTTACTGATATCGTTCGGTCTGTACTCCGATAAAAAAACCCAACTAATAGTAGCTACCATCCTTCGATTGTGTTTTATTGTTCGTTCTCTTCGGTTCAAGACATTGCTATCAATATTAGGATATTAGCATCTAAGCTAAGATAAGGACTAAAATATCTTGAAAGTGTATATTCCAGAATACAAAAAACATAAAATTCAAAGACTCCATAGAAAAATTGATTATCCAGAACAAACATAAAAAAGGCTAACCTGTACCTCTACAAAATATGAAGGTTCTTGGGCTCAGTACGTATACAGCTTCGTACTATTTTTAAGCTAACGGTCATGCAGTGAGGTGATTAGGCCTTGATCACGCACAGCTAGTCAAGTTTTTCCTCAATTTTGGGAACCTACTTTAAAAAGGCTGGGTCTGCCCCCCTAATAGATTAGTGCTCTATCCACTAAACACCGCCGCTCCCTGTGGAAGAAACCTATATTGATTATAAATTGATTGTTCTCAATTCTTCCTTATAAGTTTATTTCTACATTAGCAATAACTAGGAGCCATGTATTTATTTGCTGGTGTACAACACTGAGATAATCTCATATCTCTTCCAAAAAAAAAAAAAAATTGTGCGACAGCGACCTTCAATTACCTCCTTAGTTTAAATCAATTTAAGGACTTTCAAGGAAGCTAGAATTAAAAAAAAAAAAAAAAAAAAATGGTTAGAGAATTACACCTAGTTTCGACAGAAACGTCCATTTCCCTAATATAAATTTTATATATAGGTAAGTAAAAGTTAAATACATCATTCCTAATAGATTTTCGATATGTTGGTTATTAATGTTAATAATTGAAATTTTAATTATTTGAAGTTTCAAAAAACAAAACAATACATATAAATATGTGGTATACTTAGTTCCGACAGTACATTTGGGTGTTACAATATAGATATCATTCTAGTTTATTGTTAAATTGATATTGAAGTGCACTTTTATATGAAATCGAGACCATTCAGTCTAATGGAGACAAGGAAGGTCGGTTAGAGTTAAGACGGATACTTCTAGGCACTGTAACCTGATCCAGAATCGTTATATGTTCCTTCCAACGCTTTGCTATCTTATACCACCCACATTATTCGGAATATTATTTTTCCGTTATTTGTAAAAGATTCATATAAGGTATATTGAAATTTATAGGGAGCATTTTTAGAATGAAGACTAATTAGCTATAGTCACTTTAGCTTCTGAATATTCGAGCCGATTACAGATTTTTCTGTCAAAACTCGTATAAAAATTTAATTTATTTTTATTATTTTTTTTTCTTACTGAATCAAGACCTCTTTTACCGCCGCACACACGGGAAAATTACCAATTTAGGTGGAAAAAAGTTTGGAATTTTTGAGTGCTTATACTTTTTATTGTTAGTTGGTAAGACTGATATTTAATACTAATATTTCCCGCCATACCGTGTTAACAAATAAATAATAGATAAGTGAATCATTCCTGATTACGCAAGTGCCTAATAACTGGCAAAGGGAATATTTTTATTCGATGGACATTTATTATGTTCAAGGTGTGTTTAGGGCAAAGTATTCTTGCTTTTATTTAATATTGGACATTACTGAGACTGTTAAGACATTATATTTCCATACTCGTTATTAAATATACATTGCAATCTATCTGTAGAGTCAATTTAAAATTAGTAAATGTGTGCCCCTATTATTTAGGAACTCGCCTTATGTATGATTCCTAATCCCCCAGCACCGAGACTGGAACTGCTAATTATTTTGTTTCAAATGTTTTTTCCTCTGTGGTTGCTAGGCAACACTCTTACAAGCAAAGCGCGTCACCAACTCAGACAGCCGGCAGCCTTAAATCATCTTATTTCTCAAGCATCCAATCAAAATCTTAAATGCCACCTACCTTGATTCTTATAACATCATCCTTAAAAACCTGAATAACCCATTAGTTGAAGTCTTAGCTCAAAATAAATATGGGATCACTTGTAGCTGGGTGGTTAACATAACAGCCTCCTATGCTAAAGGTCACGGGTTCAAACCCGCAGGTGGTCCTAGGAATTTTTTAATTGGAGTAAAAAATCCTTACTTATGCCGTCCTTCGGAGGGGACGTTAAAAGGTGTTCCCGAGCCTGTGCGATGTCAGGTACACTGTAGCATCGTCCGATTAGCCATAGTAGCATAAAGTGACGTTAAAAAAAATAAAATAAATCAATCAAAATAAATACAAGATTTTCTCTGTGTCAGTTCATTTCCATTCATTTCATTATTTTTTTAATCGAAAGAATTTAGGAAAACAAATTCACAAAAAAAAAATAAATATAATACTGCTTGTATTATTAGTGAATATTAAATACGTTCTTTAATATTTTTCATATTGTTTAATATTTTTCGAAGGTTTGATATGTTTTTCCTTTTACTTACCTATATATGAAATATACAGTAAGGAAAGGTATTGCGATTGTGAAAATTTTCGTATTCCAGTTTTCGACGGAAATACACGTTTTACGGTATTCTGAGCCCAAATGACCAAGACCCGCAAAAAGGTCTTTGTGTGTGTGTCCGTGCGTGGTAACTCCCGGGCGGAAACGAAAAGTCCTATGAAAAAGAAATTTTATATTTTTTACAACTATACGCCCGAGATGTTGCAAAAACTTTTTGATCAAAATTAGCTAACCAAAAGAGCCACTTTATATCATGCATATTGCACCTATTTACGATTTTCTCGAAAACGACTCTAATAATATAGATTAAACTAGCTATGTTGATGTAAAATTGGAAGAGCTTTAATATCATTTAGGTTTAATTTTAATAGAAATAGTCTGAGAGGGCTTAAATGTTGGTAGTTACATTTTCTTCCTCTAAAGTACCTTCAATTCTGGAGATTTTTTAGAATAAACGTATCATCTATTTTATACTGATAAACAACGGATCAATGTATAATTTTAATGGATACGATATCAAACTAAAAGAGAAAATACCTAAAATATGTTTTTACGCAATTTTTGTGTTTTTGAACATACAGTAATATAGACTTATAATATACTATTGGAATGCTATACATTTTGGAAATATTATTACCTTATACACAAAATTTTAAAAGTTAAAGGAGAGTAGTGAAAAGCCGATATAACTAACTCATTGTCATGGATAATAATATAATTGATTATTTAATAAAACACATGTTTCTATTGAAATTAAATATAATCTTTTACAATTTATTTGTATCTCCAAGTGTATTTTAAAATTCTTAAATATTATTTTCATTGATTTTTAACAACGGGGGTAAGTGAAAGTCGTGTGTTGGGCGCACCAGATTTTTGTAATAGGTGTTACCTTTTTTTTTTTTTTATTATACGTAACTCGCAACATGAAATTTTACATTTAGTGGGAAGTTTGTCCAATTTTTTCCCCGCTCAATATATTAAGCATTAAAAATATATTTTTAATAAGAACATTTGCGGTACTAGTGTTATATGCTGAAATATAATTATACTGAAGACTATCCATAATCCTGCAGACATGAGTAGGATCAACTAGAACAGAAGCAGAGGAATCCAACCATAGGCCTTCTGAAGCTCTAAGGCCTAAAAGCCTATTCCATTGTAGATCTATTGATGTCCTAGAATTAATGCAGATCGTCAAAGGGATAGATGAGCCCATCCATCCCGTAATAATCCCTTGGGGTTTTCCATCTTTGATACTTTCGGACAGATTAGAAGATTAAGTGATCTTCGTTAAAAAATCCTTATTAATGATTTCAATCTCCATAGCAATATAGTATTTATTTTCTTAATTAGATTTTGTAATATTCCAATTTAATCTTTTTCATTTTTACTTTCCACGAAAGAGAAGATATATCAAATATAATATATACCCATTTTCCTGAAATTATATGGAAAAGGCTCCTTTTGATAGGACTGAATATAGATTCTTAGAACTAATAGTATTTAGTTTATGTATGTATATGTTTTGTTTTGTTCAGTATAAAATTATAATTCTTTATAAAATTTAATAACTTCCAGATCCTCTTTCCATTTCCTTATCTATTAACTTTTCAAAAATGAAGGTTGTTATAAATTTAACATCACATTATTATATAAGTTTAAACATATTAAAATTAAAATTCACCTAGCTTTAATGATGTTTATGTAATTTAATTTCAAACATAACACTTCTCAAAAATAATTATAAAAATTTTGAAATTAAATATTTAAACTACTTTACACAAATACTAAACTAAAGTAATTTATTTTTTAAACGGTATTATATTACAAACAGTATAATCTTGAAGTTCTTCATTTTCAGACTTTCGAATCTTAATTCTGTTTTCTTTATTTTAAATTTAAAAAATTCAGGATAATCGTTTATATTTTCATCCATATTCATAGAGGTATAGCAAACACTAATAATTTATGTTTCTGATTTTTGCCAATGATTAAAATATAATTATGAGTACACGTTAAACATAATAGTTTCATGTTAAGTGCACATTTCCTCACGATGAAGTCTCAAAGCGACTAACAATTTAGCTCTTAATTTTTTTGAGACTTCATCGCGGAGAAAACCTCACTTCAAATCAAAATTTTTTTACATAAGTTTTTACATAACATTTAATTTGCACCCGAGCGAAGTAAGGGCTTGGTCACTAGTAATATTATAAAATAAAATAAATAAAGATACTCAAATTTATTTATGATACTCATAACTCATTTACATAAGCCAATGGATAAAGGTGAGTGATGTACACCTTCCAGACAGTAGCTAGAAGAAGCTCGTTAAGTTAAAAAAAAAAAAAAAAAAAATTGTTGTCCTGGAGGCCTTAGATGTTAATGAAACTCATAATCAGTTTAATTACTGGCCCTTATTGCCATGGAAACCTGCTTTATATCACATCTCCGTAATTAGACTCCTTCTTTACGTTTGTCTCAAACAACTGTCAAAAAAAGAATTTTTTTTTTTTTTATAAACACATCTTGTTAAGTCCTTGCTAATAATTTCGCTATGAATTGACTTTTTTGTTTCTAATATAAATTACAACAATATTTTAAATGACTTTTCTTTGAAGATTTAAAAAAATTACAGACAAGAGCAAAGTATATTAAAGGTAGAAAAACAAAAAAAACATCGTTACATACCGACAAAAAAATACAAACAAAAGAAATTAATGGAATGTAGATATATGTGAAAACTAAGATTTAAGAAAAAAATAATCTGGTGCGGCAACACGATTTTCCATTACTAATCTTCGAGATTAAATAACATAACAATATGAAATTATAATGAACAATAAGAACTCAAATTTGTGCTCTATTCTTCATAATAAAGGTTTTCATCTATACCAATGAGATCATATGGTCATTTTTTGAGAATCTAGAAAATCAAAGGTACCAAGAAGACGGAAATTCATAAATTCGGCATTTAAGCCCTTTCGTTTTATTTTAATCAGAATAAAACCTATAGATAATAAATTACTTGTAATTTTACATGGATATAGCGAGTTAAATCAACATCCTTTCAGTAGTTTTTGAGAAAACCGTAAAAATGTACAAAATGGATAGTGCAAATAAGCAGTTCTGGTTCATGGTTTCGATAAAAATATTACGGTAGCACGAACAGAACTTTTGCGGGTATTTAGGATGAGAATCTGAAAATATTCACGATCGCGAGACTTTTCCTTACTATATGATTCAAATATAGGCAGATGAAAGTAATTATGACTACTAGACATAGGAAATACTGAATGTTACAATGGCAAGTTAAAATTCTTATATGCTATCATTTTGCTATAGAAGAAATAAGTTTCAATGGAATCACTCAAAATTATTTTCCAAATTATTATTGAATAAAATATTGAAAAACAATCTTTATAATTTATTAATACTTTCTTTTGCAAAGCTATTTCATTTTTTTCTATTAATTTTTAATTTTTTTTTTTTTTTTTTAAAGAAACTTTTCTGTCGTCGAAATTTGGTAAAATCTGAACACAATTAGATTTTCATATTTATATTTATATTATAAATTTCCTTATAGGTTGCCAAAAAAATAAGTAAATCTTTTATTTCTTTTATGATGATTTGTTTAACTCTTCAGTATGACTTAATTTAACAAAATTATAAACATTTAAAAAAAAAAAAATCTGGTACAGGCAAGACACGACTTTCACTTGCCTCTATTTTTAAAATCAATGAAAGAATTTTCAAATACAGTTAGAGATAAAAATACCTGTAACTATTAAAGAATTAATTAAATTTAATTTATATAGAAACATGTGTTTTATTAAAAAATCTATTATATTATCATCTAAAATAATCAGTTAGTTTTATCTTCTTTTCATCACTCACTATTAACTTTTAAAAGCTTGAGTATAAGATAATATTTTTTCTAAAATCTTTAGCTTTCAAACGGTATATCATGCATGTATATTACTGTTCTTATGTTCAAAAACAATAAATTGAATTAAAAAAATATTTTTTCAGTTTTCTCCTATAGTTTTTTTTTCATATTCGTTCAACTTACATTTTTAACTGTTATTTATCAATGCTAACAACATATTATGGTTATTTTTATGGAATCAACAAAATTAAAGGTACTTTAGTGTAAGAAAATTTAAAATATCGGCATTTAAGCCCTGTCAGACTATTTTTATTAGAATGAAACTTACATAATGTTAAAGTTTATCAAATTTGACATCGATTAGAATGTTTAATCAAAATCGTCGGAACCGTTTTTATGAATAATTCGAAAAAAGATACGAAATGCATAGTGGCTCTTCATAAAGTGGCTCATCTCGTTAGCCGATTTTGATGAAGAAGGTTTTGTAACGTCTCGGGCGTATATTTGTTTTAAATATGAAATTTCAGTTTCATAGGATTTACCGTTTCCGCCCGGGAGTTACCACACACACACACAGACCTTTTTGCGGGACTTCGTTATTTGGACTCAGGGGACCCTAAAACGTGTATTTCCATTGAAATCTGGAATTCGAAAATTTTCACGATCGTGATACTTTCCCTTGCTGTATATAGTAAGTGAAAGTAGAAATACCTTACATTGTTACTCATTATTATAAATTGACCAAGCAATATATTTTGGACATAGTTAAATATAAAAAAAAATATATTTATAATAAAAATAAATTGATTGAAGAAAAAGTCGTACTTTTGTTTATAACCTAAAGGAAAATAAAAAAATTAAAAACAGGGGAAGGCCAAATTAAAAACTACATTTTAGAAATCCTTTTTTTATTATGCATCTGCTGCACTCACTTGAGAAATAGTAATAACTGTATCTATAATATTTCCGCACGGTCCGGTCACGATTGGAAGCTAAATGGGTAGTGCCGGATTACTGGGTCTCGCAATTCCTCACTGGGCACGGGGCTTTCCGAAGTAAGTTACACAGTTTTGGGAAAGAAATAGATCCCCTGTGCCCCAGTTGTGAAGTACCGGAGACTGCTGAGCACATAATTGTGGACTGCTACGCCTTCGAAGCACTAAGGGTCAAACTACTAAGGGAATGTGGGCTCTGGGTCCTCACGGAGAGCGATTTCCCTCAGCTGGTGTCCAAGCAGAATTATGGACATTTTATAGCATTTATTCATGCTTGGAAAACTTCACTTGGTCCATCAGCTTTTAACCTAGGTGGAACAGGACGAGATCGAGGAAGGCCACCTCCGAGAGAAGAAGCAGAAGCTGAAGATATGGTCATCGAGGAGAGACCAGAGTGAAAAACTGGGAAGAAAAGAAAAAAGAAAGAAAAAAAAAATTCAAGATTACTACTGGTAGCACTACTGGCTACCGACACCCGTATGCCATGTGGCAAGGTAGGGAGAAATAAATAAATAAATCTATAATATTTCCTTTTCGTTTGAGTATTCCACGTTTTTTTCGAGTAAGACGCAATATCAGAAACTTATGCTTTTCAAAAAAAGCTATAGAATAAGAAATGAAAAGTTTTGAAATCACTGTTTTTTTTTGGAAAACTAATGTTTTAAATAATAACGTTGGATTTATAATAATAAGCAAGGGTTAATACTATGCCTTCTCATAATTTAAGAATGTAAAAGAAAATACGTTTTCCAATATCTAAATGGAAGTAATATATAAAATCCCAAAATTTAAAAAAAAAATGAAGTAAGGAAGTGTTTTCATGCGCTTTGTTAAATGTACATAACTGATATACAACTGATAAACCAAAAGGTTTCTGATACTTTAATTACATTAACATATTTCTTTTTCTAGCATTTATATAATGTTTATTCTTATCTGCGGTACTACAAAAGGAAGAAAAAATTAAATTGTCATGCTTCAACTTTTCCTTCGATCGTTAATCGCGTTTTCTCGTTGCTCTGGAATTTAAAATGAATATATTTTCTACATCATTCCAAACAATTATTCCTTTTTCATTGCTGTTTCATATTCTCCATCCTATCTGATTGCAATAAAGCTATTAGCACTATCTGCAACTGAAATATTGAAATTCTTTTACATAACTACCAAGTTCTCAGACATGTAAATAAATTCATGTATGCATTTAAGTCTGTTTAGAAATGAATTCTTAAATATCCGTGCATTAAATTGCATAATAATGCATTCGCGTTAATATATTAAATATTATATCAGAGTTTGCATTATTTTGTTATTTTAAATCTATGTAAATTACTAGAAGGTACTGCTAAAAATCTATCGATAATAATTTTAAATATTTTTTCAAGTTATAAACTTAAGCATTTTAATTATACATTATTTTTTTCCTGTGGTATTATCATTTGCATGATTAATTTTTTATAGTTTATTTAATTAATTATTTAATGAAATAATGTATTTATTATACTACTAAAGCTACTTTTTCTCCGAAATCGACTTACCAATGAATTTACAATTTTCTGTGAATATCTCTAACGATTTTAATCAAAATCATTACATTAATGCATGAGTAATTGGTTTAATGGTCTTTTTATTCTTATTACAATAGTTTGGATAGTTATAAAGGTCGAATTATCGAAATGCCTTCGTTTGAAGAACATTTTTTCTATTTATTGGAAATATTGGGTTGTGTAACATGAAATGTTCGTTTTCTAGGAAAACTAATTTTATTAAAAATACGATATGAAAACAAGATATTTTATTCGAAGTATTTACCTTCTTTTTCTACACATTTTGCTTTTTTATCCCTGAACTGAAAATTTTTTTATCTCTCGCTGTTCGCATCCAATTAGTTCCGACAGCTAGCTTCAGGGTATCTCTCCATCGTCTACATTGTCGACCCCTTCTTCTCATCAGGTTGTAAGGAATCCATTCTGTGACACTCAGCGACCATCTTCCATCTTGAATCCTGGCCAGATGACCTGCCCATTTCCATTTAATTTTCCTTATTATTTCTTTGATGTCGCCTATCCCAGATTCCTTATGCATAGTAAGGCTTTTGATTTTATCTTCTTTTTTTTTTTTTTTTTTCCTGTTGTGCAAAATGCTTCTCAGGATAGAGTTTTGCCATACCCTTAACCTGGATTCCTCCTTCTTTGTCAATGCCCATGTTTGACATCCATATGTAATTGAAGGGAGAACGCAGCTTTCAAACATTACTTTTTTAGCTTCTAAACTAAAGTTTCTCTTCATTACTTCTTTTAGGAGCCAGTATTTTTTTCATCCCATCGTTATTCTTCTTTGCACTTCTTTTGCCATCCGGTTATGAAAAGATACGAGTTGTCCCAGGTAGACGAATTCGTCCACATACCCTAACGCTACATTATTAATTTTTATTTCCTTCTTTGTACTATTTGTCATTAGTACCGTTTTAGAATAGTTTGGGACCAGACCTGCTTCTGCGCTGTGGATTGAGACTTTCTAACATAGTTTTCATCTCTTCAACATTTTCCGAAATCAGTACTATATCATCTACAAATTTCAGATGATTCAGCTTCCTCCCATTAATGTTGCAACCTTTTTCGCTCCAATCCATTTCTCTGAACACTTTCTCCAGAAGTGCTATAAACAAGGATGGTGATAGCGGGTCTCCCTGTCTTACTCCTCTACTTATATGAAAGTTCGGTCCCTTTTTCTCCATTTCAATATAACCTTTATTCCCATAGTACAACCTTCCTATGATTGATATATATTTCTCTGGAAGTCCTAATTGTTTCAATGCCTCAATAATACTACCGTGATAAACACTGTCATAAATATAACTGATAAAAACTGAAATAAATATAACTAAGGTACTAAATTCCAAATGAATGAAAACATTTAAAATTTATTATATGTATAGATGTAAATTGATGTTCCTTGACGAGAAATCCAAATATTTTGTAAAAACCCAGAATAAAGAACAAATGATAAAGCCATAGGTGTATGATAGCTATATGTTTTTTATTTTAATGGGCTGCAAATCATTTGTTAGTCACATGTCAACGAAGTGTGAATGGTTTTCTAACCAAAACTAAACAAATTACAATGTATTATGTTAAATATTGAACCGATTGTTCTAATGAATATTGAAACACAATATTACATTTGTGAAAGTCTATCTCAGAAAACCAAATAATAATTAAAATAAAAACATTCAGTATCAAAGTGCTTTTTAAAGGCCACTAAAATGTCCCTATAATGATCTGTAGGTTATTGTAGTTTGTACTGATTGTACAAATTAAAACACCTCCTGTTGTGGACTGTGTTACTAAAATTAAAATAAAACTTAAAATTAAAAGAATTCGCCCAGAATAAGGGATCTCCAAAGTAGTTTACAAACAAAATTTTAGATAGACTGCTTACCTAAGAGTCGCCTGCTTCCTGACTCCTGGAAAGAGCCCTCTCAGGCTTGGCATTCTCCTATAGGTGCTCCTAGGTTTTCTCCTGCAAAATTCTTAAATTTGAATCCCTCTATCGTGAACAGTAACCATATACCGTCACGGACTACAAAATACGACCGGTACAAAATCTCAACTCACACTGACGCTTAAAAAAAAAAAAGACAGTCTAACTAAGCAACTGTGCCGTCTCCACGGATCAACCTAATTAAATTCAAATAAATCCAAAAAAGATATTATTAATTTTAATTCGAGTACGTTCTTACAGTAGTTATAGCTTATAGTTTCGATTTTCCTGTTGAATGTATCAGAAATTTCATGAATCATACTATTTTTAAATACATTGTTATCAAATATATAACTTCATATTTTAGGAATGGGATCTTATAGCACTATTATTATTTTCCTGTTGAAACAAATTGTAATATATCTGAATAAAAATGTTTGATAAGATAATAACTTCATTTGGACAAACATTCCGCACTTGATTAGTTATGTTGTTTAGTAAAAGACATTAGTGATCACATGGTTTTAATTATTTTACTTTATATATATATATATATATATATATATATATATATATATATATATATATATATTTATTTATTTTTTTATTTTTTTTTTCTTAACATGGGAATAAGATATATGTAAGTGAAAGAAAAATACGTTACACTGTATTTCGATCTGAAGTTTATACTGCAGTAGTAGTGTATAACTTTAAGTGTTTTGAAAGAAGCTGCAAACTAAGTAAATATACAATTTTAAAAATCGCAATGTAATTTTCACAAGGGTCCCAATCTAAAACAGTGGTGTAAGAAATTCTAATCAAAAGACAAGATATATGTATTGCTGATCGGGTCACTTGGTTCAAATATTACCTCGCAAAATTTAGACATTTTAAAAGTTTGTTTGTTTATTTATTTAACGTCACTTTATGCTACTATGGCTAATCAGACGATACTACAGTGGGAGTCTTAAATTTTTCCTATCCAGGTTTTATTAGGATAGGGATCTTTAACGAGTACCAGACAACACAGCGGCTCGGGATCACCTTTTAACGTTCCCTCTGAAGGACGGCATAACTAAGGATTTTGTAGTTCCATTAAAAAATTCTAGGACCACTTGCGGGTCTGAAACAGTGAGCATTAGCATAGGAGGTTATGCTAGCCACCCAGCTACAAGTGATCCCACATCTTAAAGGTATATGTCAGCTAATAATATATTTAATAGTTTAAAGCGCCCTATCCTTCTATTTTTTTTATTTACAAACTATTGACTATTGAAATTCAAGATTGTCCATGATTAGTCAAATATTTTTATGAAGAATTATATTTTTCTGACATTAATTTTTTTTGGAAATGAAATTTTAAGATAATAAATTTCTAATACTTTAAAAAACAAATTTCCCCACGTTTTTTTTCTTGCGACGATCTAAGGCAATCTAGCTACGGAAGATAACCTTCTCCCCAGAGTTCCATGAAAGAAAGACATGAATATTCACGACCGTGTTAGGCAGGGTATGTATTCATAAACCGCGTGATAACTTTTTTTTATCATATAATCTATACTAACAGTAAGTCTGCGTATCATGTTTTAATCTGTCAGATAAAAGGCTGAATCTCTACAAAAAGGATAAAAGACTTTCCAATATATAATGCCTAATGTATTGGTGACGAAGTGATGTGAAATTGACTTAAAATAATAATACAGTTGGCTGAATTCTAACTCATTTAACTCGAGGAAACAGATAGTCAATGTAATTATTATTTTGACCCTTACTTGCATGAATTACGGGTTAATGCTCAGAAACTATTACCTGCATGGTATGATTTCCTAAGATTCAACACCACGTTTCTCGATGATAAATTATAGGGTGTGGTCTTCACACCCAAAGCATTTTTTGTATGTATTCTCCAGTCGTTGACGGGTTCCAAACATTGGGAAGGGGAAGGGAGGGCTGGGGAGATCGTGAGTGAAGCCTTATTAAATTACCGTAGTCAAAAAAGTCCTCGCGGAATTGAGATTGGGACTCATAACCTTAGGTGAGGTTGACTAGAGCGATAGCCATACAGCCATTGGCTCCACATCTATATGAAATACATAGCATAAAAAAATTAAAATAAAAACAACGAACAAAATACTGTACAATAAAAATATATATGAATAAAAGTTTTTGAAAAAATCTAGTGCGTGCAACACACGACTTTCACTTACCTCCATTATTTATATCTATTCAAGAATTTTTAAACAAAGTTATAAACATGAATAAATTGTTAAAGAGTTACTTAAATTGAATCTCTATAGAAACATGCGTTTTGTTAAAAAATCTATTATATTATTATCTAAAATAATCAGTTAGTTTTATCGGCTTTTCATCACTCTCTATTAACTTTTACAAGCTTGTGTATGAGATAATATAGCCTTCCAAAGGTATATTATGTATGTATACTAATGTTTTCTTTTCAAAAACACAGAAATTGCATTAAAAAATAGTTTTTCTCTTTTCTCCTTTAGTTGGTTATCAACTTCGTTCAGATTGCATAGGGCCCTATATTTTAGCAATGCTAGAGTCAGACGATATGGTTGATTATTTCAAATCTATAAAGTTTTTTTTTTATCTATTATTAATTTATTTAAAACTGTATTGATTAATACATCTAGTAAATTAGCTGTGAGATAAAACACATGAAACAGACATGAAGAGTAACTGCCCATTGGCAGCACTCCAATAGGTCATCTAAACTAGAAGGTTTTGAGGCGATCTTCTTTTCAGACGCCTCGGAGGATTATCAGGAATTGAAGAGGAAGCTAGAATTGAAACTAGTGGGTCAGAGTGGGAATGGAGTTTGTAATGAAAGGATTGATACCTGGTTCGGGCCAAATCAGCTACATAAGGAATATTAAGGTCTTTATGGATGAGCTTATTCGTGACGAAGTAAGGAGAGTTGAGTATTTTTCGAAGGATTTTGGGTTGTAAGGATTGAAGACGGGAAGAATTTGATGGTTTAGTGGAACCCCAAAATCTATAAAGTTAGAGGTAGTTTAGAGTAAGCCGTACTTAACATGATATTAGAGTCCGTTCAATTTTACATCTTGCGAGCCGTTTTTAAGAAAATTGTAAAAAGGTACAAAATGCATGGTATAAAGTGGCTCTTCTGGCTATCTGATTTTGATGAAAAAGTTTTCGTAACATTTTGGGCAAATATTTGTTTTAAATATGAAATTTCAGTATCTTAGGACATACCGCTTCCGCCCGGGAGTTACCACACACACTTCGAATATTCGAAAATTTTCACGATCACAATAATTTCCCTTACTTATTTCATATATAGGTAAGTGAAAGTAATAAATGAGCGTCTTATTTATAGCACAGGCATTCCTAAAAGGTAAGATTAACCAAGAGAAGTTACAATTAATAACTGGTAATAATCAATAACTTTCCCGGTATATTTTATTTTTATGAGGCTTATTGCTTTTGATTTATTTACCTATAAAAGATAAGCCAATAACTCGCGAATATTTCAGTCCGTTTTAATTTACATTTACATATATGCGTTCACAGTCAGAGTAAATATAATAATATCTCTATATTTATAAAATTATACTTGTTTCCCACGAACTCCTTCTAAATCACGCGATGGATTTTGATACGGTTTTGTACTACGATTTAAGGCATACTTTCCTGACATGTTTTTATGTTTAACACATTGTAATTAAGTTTTAAAACACAATTAAATAGAATCGGAGATAGAGGGCACCCTTGTTTCACTCCTCTTTCAACGTCAAAGTATTCGCCTTCCCTATCCAACGCCACGAATGCTTTTCCGTTCCTATAATTCCTATATTTAATTGTGTTTTAAATAAGCTATTTAGAGAATTAAATTGGGAAAGCCTGGGAATATCCGTCAATGGGAAAATGCTCAACAACTTAAGATTTGCGGACGATATATGTCTAATATCTCCGGACATAAACGACCTAAGGCGGATGATAGAGGAAATAGTAGGCATTAGCAAAAAATATGGACTTAATATAAATACAGCAAAAACTAAAATTATGACAAACTCAATAAAAATACCAGTTTATGCTAACAATAGTGAGATAGAATATGTAGAGGAGTACATTTACTTAGGGCAGACAATATCTTTTAGAGAAAATATCAATAAGGAAATAGAAAGAAGAGTTAAGCTCGGGTGGTGCAAATATTGGTCTCTCCAAAAGATCTTCAAAAGCAATCTATCATTAGATCTTAAAACCAAAGTTCTGACCACATGTGTATATCCCACGGTTCTCTACGGGGCTCAAACCTGGGCACTTACAAGAAAACTCGACCGGAGGCTGAATACCATGCAAATGCAGCTTCTAAGAAGTTTAATGTTTATTCAGAAAAGGGAGAAAATAAAAAACGAAAATATTCTTCAGAAAGTGAACATTACAAGTCTAAGGGTTGAGGTACATCGATTAAAATGGAGCTGGGCTGGGCACTTGGCCAGGCTGAAAGACGAAAGATGGACCAGAGCTTGCACGGAGTGGATCCCAAGAGAGGACAGCAGGCAGAGGGGGCGACCACATCGCAGGTGGAGGGACGAATTGATGCAGACTGTTGGCGAAAACTGGTGGCTGGTTGCGAGGGACAAATCCTGGTGGATAAACGTTTTAAAAAATATTTAATTTGTGTTTGATTTTGGTGTATTTTTCAAGGAATCTGTTTTGTTTTGTTTTTTGGAGTTTTGTATTTTATAATTATTTGTATTTGTATTTCTTTGGATTATTTGCTTTGTTTTCAATATTTTATTATTTCAAACTATAGCCAACTTCTATAAATTCCTCCCTATGGGAGGGGCTTTTGTCAATATGATGCCAATAAAGCTATTATTATTATTATTAATTAAGTTTTAACTTTTACGGAAACATGATCAATCAAACATTCCTGAAATACGATTAGTAATATGGTGGTATAATATACCATTGGAAAGCACCATATGTAAAAATAAGCAGTACTAGGTAAAAGGAAGTTATTACAAGCCGATAAGGTTATGACCATATGTTATTTGTAATAAATTGAGGGAGAATATGACAGATTCAGTGCTTCTATCTGTTTTTTAATTTGAAATAAAAAAAACAAATAAACTGACTAATTTAGATGTATGTTTCACATTTCTGCCGATGAATAAATATAATAATGAGTATACGTTAAATAAAAAAAGTAAATAGTGGATGTAATTAGTTGACTGTTGAGAATTACTGGAAAAAATTAGTCCGGGTAGCGGTCATTGAATGAAACAGCTAAATAGTTTCAACTATTTATTGTTTGCCAACGTTTCGACCCCCTTAGTGGGTCATCATCAGGGCTAAAAAGATACAAAAGAATACAATTTCAATGAAATTACATACAATATTATATAACCTATTGAGCTAGAGAACGTCGGTATTAATATATAACAGAAGAACTATAAATGTAAAAAAAAAAAAACTTTATTAATATACAATGACTATAGTATAATAATGAAAGTGTTATACAGAAAAAAAATGTTTACTAAAGACCATTTACACAGGCATCAATAATTTACATGAAATATGAACGGTAAATTATTGATACCTGTGTAAATTCTGTGTAAATTTTTTTTTCTGTATAACACTTTTATAATTATACTATAGTCATTGTATTTTAATTAAGTTTTTTTTTTTTACATTTATAGTTCTTCTGTTATATTTTAATACCGACGTTCTCTAGCTCAATAGGTTATATAATATTGTATGTAATGTCATTAAAATTGTATTTCTTTTGTATATTTTTAGTCCTGATGATGACCCACAAAGGGGGTCGAAACGTTGGCAAACAATAAATAGTTGAAACTATTTAGCTGTTTCATTTAATGACCGCTACCCGGACTAATTCCTTCCAGTTAAATGAAATAAATAAATATAGTTTCTTGCTAATGGCACCTTCCGTTACGATGGACTAAAAATCCTAAAGCGATAAACTCTAAATAGGTCAGAGTTTGTTAAAATATAAATGACACCCCTTCTAATTGCATCAGTGCGGTACAGAGGCGAGTCCTCCAGTAAATATATATTAGGTAAAATGTTGGTTAACATATATTATTTGCGTAATGAAAAAACAAAACAAAAAAACTAGATATCAATTGGTATATAAATATGTAAGAAATCAAAATATAAATCGATTGAAACATAAAAGAATTTGTAACAGTTTAGATGACATGAATGACCTGAAAAAGCTGAGGTTTGGGGTCGAAACCTGACCTCGGCAAGCGGATAAAAATTGCCGCAGATGTTTATGCGGTGTAAGCTCCATCGATCTGCTCTTTTTCCTTCAGACATTGAAGGAGTGGGGTCTGGCTTGAGATCTCTAGTCTTCTCAATCTACCAATTGATTTCTTCCGAAATTCTTAAATATCATTATTACTTTCACTTACCTGTATATGAAATATATAATAAGGGAAAGTATTGCGATCGTGAAAATTTTCGAATTCCAGTTTTTGACGAATATACACGTTTTAGGGTCCCCTGCGTCCAAATAACCAAGTCCTGCAAAAAGGACTCTGTGTGTGTGTGGTAACTCCCGAGCGAAAACGAAAAAACTCATGAAACTAAAATTTCATATTTAAGACAACTATACTTCCGAGATGTTACAGAAAATTTTTCATCAAAATCAAATGACCGGATGATATACTTTATACTATGCTTTTTACACCTTTTTACGATTTTCTTAAAAACAGCTCTAACGATTTTGATTAAACTCTATATATCGATGTAAAATATGAAGTTTCGTTGTGATTGAAATAGTCTGACAGGGCTTAAATGCCTATATATTAAAGTTTCTACCTCTAAAGTACCTTTAATTCTGTATATTTCAATAAATTTGGTACATTATCCTATTAATATTGATCAATTACGAGTAAGTATGCAAGTTAAGCGAATTTGATAAACAACTAAAGGAAAAATGTGTAAACATATTTTTCAATGCGTTTTTTGTGTTTTTGAGCACAAGAATAGTTATTTAGACGTATACTATACCGTTGGATAGCTAAAGATTTTAGAAAAATTATTATCTGATTCGCGAAATTTAAAAGGTTAATGGAGAGTGAGAAAAAGCCATTAAAACTAACCAACTGCTTTTTGTAGATAATAGATTATATTATATCTGTGGCGGTTGTGAATAAGTGGTTAAGTTAAAACCTTTCATTTTACAGGTGAGCGACTTAAACATTACGCAATACCCAAATTAGAGTTATAACATACAGCATTCTTTTCACCTAAAATTCCATTCACCAAGAAATGTCTTTAACCAATTTAACACTACGTGGGAGACGGTCTGAGGGAGTGATACTTGGGGTTAACTCATTTTTGATATAACTAAAGTTATCCAGTTTTTCACGACCACCACAGATATAATACGTCATCTCATAAAACAATTAATTTATTAAACTTTTTTTATCACCAAATGCATTTAAAAATCTTAAATTGATTTTAACAACAGAGGTAAATAAAAGTCGCGTCTTGTGCGCACCAGATTCTTTAATAATTGTTATAATCACTTATTATTAATTCTCAAAAATAACATTATTTTAGGAACTTATTTTAATTTAGCAATAGATCTATGTTAAAAATTATAATAGACCTTTAACTCATAGAAATAATTTAGAAGTGGACTATTAAGAATTTCTCTATACCCAATGATACTTTTATCATTAAATAGCTAATTAGTGGAGTTTTTTACAAGCTAAAAGGGTAAGAAATCTTAAATTTCTCTAGCTAAGGGGGTGAACTGAAGCGCAGTAAGGTGTTCCGACAATCTAGGGTAGTCTCAAAGCCATATACGCCACTTTAAAACTTAATTTCAAGTCTTAAACTAAAGCCTTAATTACTTTGCCCCGGGCTTGGGCAAAATTATGCCTACTGAAGTACTCCCCAACTTGCTTTAATAAATTTGCTTCGGTAGGAAAAGAAATTTAAATTTTAAAACGAAGTGAGTATGGATAAATAAGGCCTAATAATCGGTTTTGTGAGGAACCTCAATTTATTCGTAAATCTAAATTTATTTAAAAGTAAATAGAGCACGAATAAGGACAGATATTTTTTTTTTGTTTTTGTTGCTATTACTATTAGAGATCCTCGAGAAAGCGTGAAATTTATCTAACAGATTAGAGAAAATCTGGGGAACAGATTATACTCAGTAGACATCAATGTTGACGAAATGTAGCCAACAATTCAGACAATAGTATATGAAAATACAATATGTATTAGACCGTCTAAGAGAAGATTTCCACGGTTTGATGAAGATTGTAGAGAGGCCACTTATTAAAAAAAGGGAGGTTACAGAAGTACAATTTAAAGGAGATAAAAATGTACCACAGTAGATGCATACCAACGAAAAAGGGGGGGGGAAGAGAATAGAATACAACTATATAGAAAAAGAGCATGGGGAAATAAGGAATTTGAAGATATCAAGACTTTAAGAAGTGGTAACGAAAGTGAATAATAGTCGGAAGACATTCCAGCCAAGATTATCCTTACGAAGAGATCTCGATGGATTATTACTACAATGTTCGGTGGCTTTAAGGGTAATAGAGTGATTAACTTAAAATATACATTTATTTATAAAATGGTACACATAAAAACACATTATTATTACAAATAAAACATGGTAAGCGAGGCATTGTTATCATCGAGAATACTGAGGTTCGATTTACCACATAATATAACATTAATGTGCCTTAGGACATATCTGCATAAGTGTTCCCTGGCTTGACCCCCCGACCTCTTCCGTCCGCGGCTTGACTTCCGCTTATCTTACCGTCCGGGCTCAGACTCCCCAGGTACTCCGCTATCCCTGCTGTACGAATGGAGGGGTCTATTATTTGTACAGCCCTACTAAGAAACGTTTTGGCTTGTAGCCCGGAAACTGCTCCATTTGAAACGATTCTAAATTATTTCTATTCCTCCCAGTATTCTCGATACATAGCATTACTTAGTGATAAATCTTAAGTGCTGAAAAGGTGGAATAGCCACTTTGACCAAATGCTCAACAAAAACTACTCACGGGAGGATTTGACGCAAGTAGCAGAGTTGAATGAAATAGTAGAAGAAGCAAGAGAGCCCCCTGATGAAGAAGTTCATAGAGGAATTGATAAAGTTAAGATTAACAGAGCACTAGGCTATGACGTACGTCTTCTGAACTGTTCAAGGAAGGTAGAGGAGCTCATAAAGATGGTACATAACCTCCTAGTCATGATATGAACCGAGGAAGTAATACCAAAAGATTGGAATAAAACAACTATCTGTCCAATACATAAGAAAGGGTGTCAACTCGATGGCAAGACCTACCGAGGTAATTTGCTGCTACCAAGTGCTTATAAATTCTTGTTTAACATAATTCATAAGCACCTCTTGCTGCACGTTGAAAACATCTTGGAGAGATATCAAAGTGGTTTTCGCCAGGGTAAGTCCCCAATTGATCAGATAATCTCCTTAGACCTTGTTTTGGAACGTAGCCGAGATTACTCCTTGATGAAGAACTCCATCAAACATGAGCATGAGGTCCCCCCAGACTATGATGGGCTGATGGTGTAAAAGAAGACTCGAGAAACCTGCTTGGTTACACAGTACTGCACTTAATTGATGTAAATGGCGAAAGCTACTTGAGGAGGCCTGGACCCAGTGAAGGGTTTTAGAGCCAATTGATAATAATTATGGTATTATTATTACATAGACTTCAAAATAAATAATATTATAATTTAATAATAATACAAGTTTATCATAGTGTGTTAATAAAAACCGGTAAAGAAATAGGACTCGAATTAAATACCGATAAGACGAAGTATATGATCAGTAGCAGAAACGGTGTCGATCTTGGTGATATTGATGTATCAGGTCATACTTTGGAACACGTAGAGAAATTCAAGTATTTAGGTTCAATTATAACTAGAAAAAATGAAATACAGGAAGAAATAAAGTCCCGGTTAAAGGTGGGAAATGCGTGTTATTATTCAGTTGCTAAGTTACTTAGTTCGCGGCTTCTATCTAAAAACTTAAAGATTAGAATTTAAAGAACTATTATTCTTCCAACTGTTCTTTACGGATGTGAAACGTGGCCGCTTACTTTAAAGGATGAACAGCGGCTTAAGGTTTTCGAAAATAAGGTATTGCGTAAAATATTTGGTCCAAAGAGAGATGAGGCCACTGGGGAGTTTAGAAGGTTGCATAACGCGGAATTGCGGAGTTTGTACCCTGTGAATATAATTGAGTTGATAGCATCGCGGAGACTCAAATGGGCGCGTAAAGTTGTTGGGCTTAGTGAGGAACGGATTCCGAGAAAGTTGGTATTCGCTGAACCGACTGGTAGGCGTCCGAAAGGTAGGCCGAAGCGTCGATGGGAGGATTGCATTAAGGCTGATCTCAGGGGCTTGGGCTTGACCAGTGAACATTGGACGAGTCTATGCAGGCGAAGTTTGGTGGTATCGGCATCGAACCTTCGGGTTCGGTAAGCCTATTATTATTATTATTATTATTATTACAAGTTTATCATGGTTGAACAACCGAATTTGAGGTATTTTCTTAGAGATTTAGGATTTTTCTAAGGCTTATTTCTAATAATAAATAAATAGTTAAATTAGTATTTAAAAGAAATTATAAATAACCATAATAAGTAATTGTTTTTAACACGTTCACTCCGGGGCGAATATCTACGTTTTTTTGTTGTTTTTTCTGCGTGAGGTGGCACTGTGTTAGCTGATTACTTTTCGTAGATTGGGACGAAACTTTTGCAAGTTAAAAAGTGTTTAATGCCAGATCACTTCAGTTCAAGGCTTCGAACGCACTAAATGCGTGGTTCTAACAGTTTTGACATACACATTTGACGTGAAGGTGAAATTATAGAAATACTTATATCAGCACTAAAAAAAACAACGAATAAATATATTTGAACGAATACGATATCTAGCTAAAAGAGAAAAAATATTTTTTATACAATTTTTGTGTTTAGATCATTAGGACCGTAATATAGACGTATATTACGAGTATACCGTTTAAAAGCTTAATATTTTATTCGTTAATTATCAGGCCGATTTGCAAAAGAAATTCTTGGATATTTTTTTAAAACACTTTATTTATTCCAGTATCGCGACGTTTCAGCCTCTAGGGCCATTTTCAAGCTTCATGCATATCCATCTCAATTATCTTTTAATTTTACCGCTTTTCACCAGCGTCGTCATAATTTTTTTAAAATGTCATTTTTCAAAAAAAAAAAAAAAAAAAAACTTAACAGTTTTCAGCCGCCTTTTAGGTGTTCTCGTGCTTAATATTTTAGAAAATAATATTGCCATATATTTTTTAATTGATTTTGTTAACAGAGGTAAGTAAAAGTCGTGTGTTGCGCTCACCAGATTTTTCAGTGCCATTTACTGTCTTGAATTTCAATATATTAGTAATAAAATATTTTAAAAACCGTGAAATCCAACACCTTTACCAGTTCTTGATCTGAAAACACAGGAGCCTTTCTATTATACCCGAGAATATTTCTATTATAATACAGGAGGGGTAAAAATATTATATTGGATGATATGGAAAACTGACTTGTAAGGAGAAAATAAGAAAATTCCTCCAGATCGCCCTGAGCTGGGGGAGCCAGGTCTGGGAATGGCAGATCATCCTCAAGGAACAAAGGCCAAATTTATTATTTTATCCCTCACATTTCTTCCACATCCTATCCAACAATTTATATTTGACTTGAAAATGGAAATAAACTGTTCTCTTTCCTTTTAGTTCGATGAGTTGTAATTTTTTATTATTTCACCTGTAAGTGATTAATTTTATTTTTTAAATTTATATTCAGCTATAATATTCTCAATATATATATATATATATATATATATATATATATATATATATATATATATATATATATATATATATATATATAAGCTTTTACTGGTTTATAAGTAAAATACATTGCAATTTAGCTTATCTTTAAACGGGTAAAATAATGTTACTTTAACCGAGTCACAAAAAACAAAAACAAAAAAAGTAGTAATAGGACGTAAAATATACCGTTTCAAAGCTCACAACTATGCTTAGCTCACAACGATATAAGAAATCGTCCATGAAAATGTCATTGTTGTAAGTCCACAGACTTATGAACATATATTAGTAGGAAAGAGGGAGGTTTTGATAGTTCAATGTTGGCGCCGTCGTAAAAGTTATATTAGTTTATTCACTGCTTGAGATTTCAGAAACAATATTAAATACCGAATCGTAATTAAGTTGTTAATAGTTAGATTTTGTGAATCTAGTTTTTAATAATTATTTAAGTTTTTCAATTATTTCATAAAAACATATCTTTCACTTTAAGATGACTAGGCTTCCAATTTTTTGAAATATAAAGTATTATAACTCTAACGGGATAGGAGCTTTATTTACTTCAATAGTTTTTAAAAGTATAAATTCCAATAAAGTTTCCTTAATAAGAAAAAATCGAATTTTCTGTTATCTATGATTTTCCTCAAAATGACAAACAAATGAGCAGAATCAGTTTTGATTAAATACTTTCACTTACATATATACGAAATATATACGATATCAAGGGAATGTATTGCGATCGTGAAAATGTTAGAATTCCAGTTTTCTGAGGAAATACACGTTTTAGTGTCTCCTGAGTCCAAATAACCAAGTCCGCAAAAAGGGCTGTGTGTTTGTGTGGTAACTCCTGGGCAAAAACGAAAAAACTCATGAAACTAAAATTTCATATTTAAGACAACTATACTTCCGAGATGTTACAGAAAATTTTTCATCAAAATCAAATGACCGGATGATATACTTTATACTATGCTTTTTGCACCTTTTTATGATTTTCACAAAAACAAGGATCTATCGATTTAGATTAAACTCTATATTTCGATGTAAAATTTGATGGGCTTTGATATGATGTTTCATTCTGATTGGAATAGTCTGACAGAGCATAAATGCCAATATTTTAAATTGTCTTCTTCTAAAGTACCTTAAATTTTGTAGATTTAAAAAAAATTGGTACATTATATTATTCGCATAGATAAATTACGGGTAAATATACAAGTTGAGCGAATTTGATGAAAAACTAAAGGACAAAAGTTCAAACATATTTTTAATGCAATTTTTGTGTTTTTAAACTCAAGAAAAGTAATATAAATGTATAGTATACCGTTGGATCGCTAAACATTTTAGAATAAATATTATCTAATTCATGGAATTTTAATGGTTAATGGTGAGTGATAAAAAGCCTAAAAAACTGACTGATTGTTGTAGATAAATATATAATAGGTTATTTAATAAAACACATGTTTCTGTTGAAAGTCGAAATAATTAATTTCTTAACAATTTATTTGTATCTTTAAATGCATTTAAAAATTCTTAAATTGATTCTAGCAAAGGAAGTAAGTGAAATTTTTTAAGAGGTAAGATTTTGTTATTTTATTTCTGCTGATGATTAAGTGGAATAATGAATAAACGTTCTAAAATGAAAAATATATATATATATATATATATATATATATATATATATATTTCTAATAAATATATATTATATATATATATATATATATATATATATATATATATTCATTTATATTATTTGCTAATTGCTCTTTTCGTTATGATGAACTAAAATCTCCAAAGCGATATATTCTAAATTTTTTCAGAAAGATCTTTTTGAAACATAGAAGGCACCTTATTTAAATTGCAGCCGTACGAAGCAGGGCTGAGTCCACTTGAACTATTTTTTTTTTAATATTTATTTATTGAGAAATATTAAAATACTTGAATAAGATAAAATATTATAAATTTGTGATTTTTTTCTTAGATATATAGTATTTTATCTCTGCATTTTATGTAAAATATATAAAAGTTTAAATCTTACAGAAACAAAAACAAGATGCGGGAAAAGATTGTATGGATCATAAAATTATTATTACCAATATGATAAAATTTATAAATTATTAACTGAGATAAAAAGTTTCAAGTAGAAATAAGTGGTTGTTCGTTTTAAGAATATCGAATAACACTGGGTGGAATGGTAATTGAATTCCCCAAAGGACATGAAATAATCCTGGAAAAGTACTAGCAGAGTTATGTTGTTTTGGACTTTGTAATCATGATATAGTACTGTTCTGCACAGTATATTTTGTCAACTGTTCGCCTTTATTTGATAGCTGATCCTTTAAAACATGTTTAAATTGTCAAATACTAGGAATATTTGTAAAAATGTTTGAATCAGAAAAATGTTGTTCACGTAATTTTTTTTTATTATATATATTTATTTAATTTAGCATAAAAAAAATACATATAACCCCTATTTATCACCCTCCATTTCCCAACTCCGGAAATTTTTATTAACGATTTCAGTAATTTTTTATAAAATATATCCAAACAAGTTGTGTGTGTGTGGTAACTCCCAGGGGGAAACGAAAAGCCCTATGAAACTGATATTTCATATTTAAGAAAACTATCCGCCCGAGATGTTACAAAAACTTTTTCATCAAAATCGGCAAGCCAGAAGAGCTACTTTATACAATGGTTATTGCACCTTTTTATGATTTTCTCAAAAACAGCTTTAACGATTTTGATTAAACTAGCAATTTCCATGTAAAATTTAATGAGGTTTTATTCTGATTAAAATAGTCAGATAGGGCTTAAATTCCGATATTTCAATTTTGTTTTCTTCTAAAGTACCCTTAATTTTGTAGATTCTATAAAAATAATCATATTATCTTGTTACCTCATAAATATATACATTTTTTAATATATAAATTGAATGAATTCGATACCCAGCTAAAGGAAAAAACTGAAATAATTTTATTTAATGCATTTTAATGTTTTTGAACATAAGAGCTTTAATATACACGTGTGATATACTGTTGGAAAGCTAAAAATTTTAGAAAAAAATATTATCTTATACACGAGCTAGTAAAAATTAATAAATATTGATGAAAAGCCGATAAAACTAATCGATGATTTTAGATAATAATATAATAGATTTTTTAATAGAACACATGTTTCTATAGAAATTAAATTTAATTAATACTTTAATAGTTTCACTAATTTTTAGTCACTAATTTGAAAATTATTTAATCGATTTTTATAACGGAGATAAGTGATAATCGTGTGTTGCCAGTATGTAATGTGATTTTTGG
The DNA here is from genome assembly GCA_023052935.1 of Piezodorus guildinii. Lineage (NCBI taxonomy): Eukaryota > Metazoa > Arthropoda > Insecta > Hemiptera > Pentatomidae > Piezodorus > Piezodorus guildinii. The sequence continues at coordinate 149,142,565 of CM041293.1, read as the reverse complement.
TTTTTTGATAATAAGAACTGTCATATCGACAAATAATATACCGTTAGAAAGAGAAAGATTTTAAAAAAATATTATCTGATACACAAAGTTGTAAAAGGTAATATAGAGTGACGAGTAGAGAATACACTTATTACTGATTCAAATTTTAATATAGTTATATTATTTACACTAAATCATATGAATCCAACGAAATTGAATTCACGTTTTATTAAAATTAACTTAATTTTTTTTTTAAATTCAAGTATATTTAATAGTTTTTAAATTGATTACAGTCGAGGTAAGTGAAAGTCGTGGGATGCCCGCACCAGATTTTTTTATTTAATTCTAACTTTGATAGACCTGCATACCTTAGTAAATTGTGGATTTCGATTGTAAAAAATAAATAAATAAATATCTAAAATAAAGGAAGGATCAATAGACATCAGTTTATATTTTCGTTGTTAATTATACATTTTTCAAATATCATTCGTTAGACATGTTTTTTGGATAAACTATGTTTGCTCATAGGATACCTTCAGATCAACCTACAGTAAAATGGTCAAAGGACGGAGCACAACTGGACCGTATTCCGTGTAATATAATAAAACCCTTTCAAAAGGCAAAAGGGTCAGCCATCTTACTCTCATGCAGGTATTCTTTCTTCAAAAATATTCAAATGGAGTACTATTTTCAAAAAAAAAAAAAAAAAAAAAAAAAAAAAGGAAAAAACTTAGACGAGAAAGAGTTTTATCAGTTAAATTTACAATTGTGACGTTAATTTCCAAAATGTACTTTATCCACTTTAAACGATTTTACAGGAAACGAGAAAAAATCTGTTATTTATATGTAATTGGACCAATTTACTTGATTCCTTTTTATTAAAATGTAGAATTGATATTTTTACTGTGTTACTAACTTATTTTTTTTAAATTATTTCACTTTTTTCTTTGCTTTTTGACAATATAATACGGATACAGTCACAGTCACGATAACCGATAACTAACGTCTTTATAATAATAATCAATAAGTTTTTTTATATTTCCTAATTTTGCCTCTAAAAAAAATTTCTTTCCTTTCGGTTATTAAAATTTGTTTATCTACTCTCCATTAAGAAAAGAACCTTTTACATATATATATATATATATATATATATATATATATATATATATATATATATATATATATATATATATATATATATGCATGTATGTTATTATATATAATTGTGTACTATATACTATTTATGTGGATTAACTAGTAAACTATCCAACTATAGATTCTGATAAGCAAAAAACGTTTAAGCTTTTTACATGTTAAAAAAAAATCCTATTAGGTTAGGTTAAGCACGATTTTTCTTATAATGTTTAGAGAAGCCAATGAATGCTGATTCCAAAAATTATAATAGTGAATTATTCTATTAAAATGTGAGTTTTAAATGTGGCTGCAAGATGATATTTCATATATAAGTAAGCGGAAGTAATAAATCAATAAGTGAATGTAAAGAATAACATATGGGCAAGATAAATTCTTGGGAAAAAATACCCCTTGGTAGCTCTTCAATATTTTCTTTAAATTAACAGCTACTGAAGCCATCAGGTTTTTAGTCGCCTCGTAGGGTTGAACGGTGGATATGTGCTTGAGAGGTTAAGCACGAGTAGGTTTGAGTGCTTTGGTAGTTTGGAGTAAAAAGAGGTATATTTATTCAAGTGAGAAACAAATAGGATATTGAGATCTTTATGTATTATTTAATAAGAGGCAAAATAAGGAGTTCTTAGGAATTTTTACTATTATAACGGATAGCAATGGTTGAATTATAGAGAAATTAGATAGTGCCTCGAAGCCTTATAATCTAAAATTAAACATGTTATAGAAATTATCTTTTGTTTAAAGGAATTTATTTAGATAGAAAAAAAATTCAGTATATTTGTCATGAAAAAAAAACACTCCTACATATTTAAATTTAAAAACTTAACTGACAAACATTATGTGTTTCGTTTATATTAAAATTATTTAACACAAAGAGTGCATAGTTATATATAAAATTAAAATGAGAACAATTCTCTTCTAAAACCATTTATTTTTTATCTCAGTAATGAAATATGATTATTTTAACGTTTCGACATCCAACTGCTTTATTTTCAAAATATTGATATATATATATATATATATATATATATATATATATATATATATATATATATATATATATATATATATATATTAAAGATAAAAACAATAATATACATTATATTCAAGAATACAAGAAGTTAAACATTTAAAGACAACTATATACAATTTACATCTATATTCTTATCACAAATTAAAATTCTATTTGTTTATATTTTATCACGTCCCTTCCATATTTAAAACCTTAACATAGATCCCAAATGATTTACTATAGTTTTTTTTTATTTTGTTTTTAAAAAAGGTCAAATAACATAACTCAGTGTTTTTTTTTATTACACTTACATATACTTGAACTATATAGTGAGGGAAAGTATTATGATCGTAAAAATTTTCAAATTCGAGTTTTCACAGGAAACACACGTTTTATGATCCTATGAGTCGAAATGATCAAGTCCCGCAAACAAGTCTGTGTGTGTATGTCTGCATGTGATAAGTCTAGAGCAAAAACTAATTGGTGTACGAAACTGAAATTTCATATTTAACTTAAATATACGCCCGAGATTTTATAGCAACTTTTTCATCAAAATCAGCTTAGCAAAAGAACCACTTTATATCATGCATTTTGGAGCTTAATACGATTTTATCGAAAACGGCTATAACAATTTTGATTATACTAGCTATATAGATGTAAAATTTAATGGGCTTTAATATGATGTGAGTTTTATTCTGATTAAAATAGTTTGACAGAGCTTAAATGCTGATATTTTAAATCCTCTAAAGTACCTTTAATGTTTTAGATTTCAAAATGTTAGGCGAATTTTATAAACAAATAAAGGAGAAAAGTTGTTTTTAGTTTTTGAAGACATGTTACATTAATGTTTATGAAATATTTATACAGTTTATTATATACCGTTGGTAAGCTAAAGATTTAAGAAAAATATAATCTAATACGGAAGCTTGTAAAAATTAATAAAGAGCGATGAAAAACCGATTAAACTAAATCATTGTAGTGGATAAAAATATAATGTACTAGCTGGAGCCCGCGACTTCGTCTGCGTCAATTTTTGTTATTATGATCGCTATTAAGAAGTTATATATATATATATATATATATATATATATATATATATATATATATATAATATATATATATATTAAGGTACTACTGCGTAAATGATATTTTTAGTTTTAATTTCTTGTGGCAGAAGAATATACTCATTTTCTCCGCAACCTGATCTTGACAATGCGACATATAGTTGGCCGTGTTAAAAGCAGTCTTGACGTAAATCGACCCCTACGTGTTTAAATGTTTGCTCCTGTGATTAAATAATTGTTAAGGCAAAAGATAAATTAAGGGAAATTAAATTATTTTAAAATTAAAAGGTAAATCATTTGGAATCATTGGGATCCGAGGTTAATTTCCTCGTTTTTTCCACATTTTCCACTGGTTCTTCAGTCCTATTGGTCGCAGCATGATGTTATATAACCTAAAGCCTAACTCGATAAATGGATTATGCAGCACAAAAAGAATTATTCAATTCGAAACAGTAGTTTCTTAGATTAGCGCGTTTACACAAACAAACAAACTCTTCAGCATTATAATATTAGTTTAGATTATTTAATAAAACACATTTAGTTAATTCTTTAACTATTTATTTTTATCTATAAAATTTATTTAAAAATTCTTTTATTTATTTTAACAACGGAGATAAGTTAATTTTTGTTGCGCTCACCAGATTTTTTAGTTTGGATTCAAATTAGTTTAAAGTTAAAAAAAAGAAAGCTTATAAGACGGTTTTACAAGTCTCCTATTATAGAAAAATGTTGATTTTTGAGAAAAAAAGAAAAGGCACTTATTGGTTTCTCCTCCTGGCTCTTTCAGTGTAATCCTCTTAGTCGTTTGGCCTTTTTCTTCAATGAATATCTCATGAAGTTGCCAGTTTTCTCACCGGGGGCACTTTTACCACAGTTGCTGTATTATTTTCCATCCAGTCTAAACGTCCCTCATAAATCCATGTCATTGGCGTGTGATATTGCTTATTCATCTGCTCCTGTGTTGTGTTATACAAAATAAACTATCCTCCTTAGGAAAGTTACTGATAGTATTCATCAACCGGCTCTGTTGCAACTGTGACAATATAAATGATGAATATATATATATATAATGTTTAGCTGTGTCATGAAGCATTAACTACTAATAATATCCTATAAAATGAATAAATAAGGAAGATTTATGACACATATATGCTCTGACCAAATATTTATTTTTCGAGTGTCACTTTCTAAATCCTTTGAAACGTTTAAATAATAAATTCGGTTATAGTGTATTTATTAAAACAACTATTAAATAAATGCTATCTTATCTTATGAAGTGACAATGGTTGACTGTGTGTATACATGAGAGAAGTTGGTTCAGGGTGCAGTCAATATAACACACAATTAAGCGTAAACTTAATTTATTTTTAAGTGTGACAGCCCACACAAAAGACTGAAACGAAAAGAAACTGCCCAACGCTTTCGCTTACTTCAACACTTACTGGACAGACGCTCTAACCTTCCACTTAACTACAAAAGGCTCATCTATATTAACATCATAAGGCCTATCTGGACTTACGGAGTCGAGCTTTGGGGCTCTACTAAACCATCAAATTCTTCCCGTATTCAATCCCTACAATCCAAAATCCTTCGAAAAATCCTCAATGCTCCTTACTTTGTCACCAACAAACTCCAAAGACCTTAATGTCCCATATGTTGATGATTTGGCCCGTACGAGGTATCATTCCTTCCATGACAAACTCCACTCCCACATTAACCCACTAGGTTCAATCCTCGCTTTCTCCACTATTCCTGACAATCCTCCGAGGCGTCTGAAAAGAAGATGGCCTCGAGACCTTCTAGTGTAGATCACCTAGTGGAGTGTTGCCAATGGGCATATTCTCTTCATGTATTTTCATGTATATTATCTATATTATGAGCCAATTTACATGATTTATTTACTAATACAGTTGTAAAATTTAATAAATTATTAAATAAAATATAATAAAAAAAGTGTGACAGAGTTTAAATACCGATATTTGAAATCCTCTAAACTACCTCTAGTTTTGTAGGATTAAATAAATTAGGAATATCACCTAGTTAACATTGATACATAACAGCAATATATGCAAGTTGAGCGAATTTGATAAACAAATAAAGGAGAAAATTTTTTTTTTTGGTTTTTGAAGACATGAATATTTATATAGGTGTATAATATACCGTTGGTAAGCCAAATATTTTAGAAAAATATAATCTGATACAAAAGCGAGTAAAAGTAATAAAAAACCGATAAAACTAACTGATTGTTGTATATAAAAATATAATATACTAGCTGTTGTGTGCAAATTCGTCTGCGTCAATTTCTGTTATTATGATGGCGATTAATAAGTTATAAAAAATATATTTTGTATTTATATACTGCTTAAATGATAGTTTTAGTTTTATTTTCTTGTGGCAGAAGAACATACTGATTTTCTATGTGAGACCCGTCAGCCAAATGGTGGCGACTTACAAAATTAGGCGTTGGAAGTAATGACCCTAACCTACAAAATACATCGAGAAACGTGAGTGTAATCCCCCAGGAGGACACCACGAGAGCTACACGTTCTGTCGCGCCACTGGAAGAAGAAAAAGAATAACATTATAAATTTAGCTATCAGGCATAATCAGTTCAAGTATATTTCAACTTAAAAACTGCAAAAAAAAAAAATCGAATTATATACCTAGGCTGGCTAAATTTACCAGGAATTGTAATTTTTTAAATTTCTTCTACAAGTTTTATTGAATTAGCTATGTTGATTAAATACTAAATGGGCTTCAACTTCGTGTTGGTTTTATCGACACTAAAATATTCTGGAGTGGCTGATTGACCAAATCACTAAAATTGTTTGTTCTTATGTACCTTTGATTCAGTTGTAACGACATACCTGACCATTTATTGGTAAATATGAACATTGAAAGAATTTCATAGCAAAATAAAGAATTAAACTGAATGAATAATTTGATTGAATCATTTTTTCGCCTATAATAAATGTAATATAAATGTATGATATACCGTTGGAAAGCTAGAGAAATAAGGAAAATATATTATATAGCGAAGAATGTTTAAATGGTAATGGAGAGTGCCAAATCGCTTTATCCCAGGTAAATAATGATTTCTTATATTGTTTCATCTGGAAATATTTACATCATTATTTCATTATTTGCGGATATCATTGTGTTTTCTTTAAAGATATTAAAACCTATATGTGCCAAAGAATATTTTTACATAAAAAAAAAAAAAATTAATTAGAATATAGTAATTTTAGTATATATTCAAGGGCACGCTTACTCCCTATAAGGGTGGAGTATTTTTTCATTTGATTAAATCTTAAATAAAAAACATTTTATTCTTTTAGTTTTGAACTATTGTTTGCTAGTGCCTAGCAAAAGAGTGCCCAGAATTTATTAATACCTAATCTATCCTAAATCAATCACATCCAAATTAACAGAACAATTTTAAACATACATTCAGTGAGTTATTCATTCTCAACGTGTATGAACTGTTAGCAGATGTTTACGTTTTTCTTTAAATCAGGTTATAAAACATATTATTCTTTATAGAATTATTGAGTAGTAATATTTGTTTATTTATTTAACACCCCTTTGTGCTGATGTGGCTAATCGGACGATGATCCAATATGATGCTAAATTTGGCCTATCTAAGTCCAATTAGAATAGAGATCTTTAACGAGTACCTGACATCACACATGCTCCGGACCATCTATTAACGTCCCTTCCGAGTTATAAGTAAGGATTTTTAACTCCTATTAAAAAATACTAGGGTCATCTGGTTTGAACCCTTGTTAAACTAACTACCATGCTACAGGTAACCCCAGGATAGTAGTAAATCCGTGGGTTACTGATCATTGGGATCCGAGTTAGATCTTGGCTATGGTGGGATAATTTTTCATAACAACTTTGCGTGAGTTGAAGCTCATAAGTCTTATTCAGCTTATAAAAAATTAAAGAACCAAGAAACGGATCTCCTACTATGTAAAAAAGACACTTCATGTTTTTGTTTAAAAAACGAAACAAATTATAACTAGGTATTTATAACTGGAAATAAATACCTTACATATTAATATTAAAGTGAGCAATTTGAAAATCTCCGCTAGAAATAATCTGTTTCCTTAATTTAGAAACTGTGGGGCCATGAAACAACGCACTTGGGAGGTTAAAAGTTTTCCCCCTATGCCGCAATCTCTCCAACAGAGAGTGAACGGCTTTTGAATTTAAATATCTAGCATTTATCAGGTAAGCCAGGTTGTAGAAATACTTTAGTAATACACTATCATATCTATATCTATAATAACACACTGCAAATTATTATGCAATGGTTTATTATTTCCAAATAACTATATTAATGCATAACTGTTTACATGGTTCTTAGAAAATTAAATATTATGAAAAGGAATTAATAATTTAAAGGAAAAAGGCACATCCCCACTGCTAATTTCAAAACGCTATATATTTGCTAGTTCAGAACAAATTACAATGATTTTTTTTTCATTGTTTAGATAATTTAATTCTCTATGAAATACCACTGAGAATACAAATTTAGGTATTTATTTACTTATTAATTAGGAATAACGGATTTTTTTCAGGATGTTTTTCGAGTTCTACGCATATTAAAACATAAGAATTCCAATTCAGATGGGATGATTTTTTTCGGTCGATTACAATGGTTCATTATTGAAAATAATAAACCAAAACCAATTATACTATTATTTCAATGAGTTATTATTTCCTTTCCTTTTCTTCTTTTTTTTTTTTAAATTATTCAGAGAAAAGATTCCAGAACACTTTGCATTTTTTTGTTATCATCAATAATAATCGAGTTATCAGTTAAGCACATCTGTTATAAGTTGTGGCTTGATCATATACGATTTTTTTTTTGTTCATCGCGTTGTTTTGATCTCAAAAATCTTTTCGATTTGTCTCTAAACTTAATAAAAACTGATTTTTGGTTAAATTTCATCTTTTTTTTTTTTTATTTATTTTTTTTTTTATCGCGCTTTACTGATTATAACAATCTGTACATTTTTTTGTATCTTCAAATTTTTGTAGCGAAATTGGTCTAATAGTTTTGACACAATCACGCAAAAGAGAGACAGCGGACAAACGGATTTTTTCGTATACGGATTTATTCAGGAATTAGGCATCTTGAAACGTAAGCCCTTAAATTTTAAGGAAAGGTAATTTACTTTTTTTTTTTTTTTTAGTCGATTACAAAGGTTCATTTTTGAATATAATAAACCAAAATGAAATAACAATAATAATAGTGATAAAGAGGCTCTAAACCTTTTTTTCTTAAATAAATAACTTAATTACTAAGTAAATAAATAACTGCTGATCTTATGTGGTCAACTGGTAGTAATTGACCAATATTATTTAGATGAATTAGGACTGGATCGAAACTACACTGATTACACTGGGTGCAACATTATAACGATTTACTTTAGCTCATTAAAACAATGTATCAATTCCAATAAATCCCATCAAATTACCTTTACCCTTCATCGTAAACCTATGACATCTTGCCCTAGAGTGTCCTTTAATGATATCCCGCTTGTCCCTGTTGAACAGATCCGTTATTTAGGCCTCCTGCTTAACAAACGTCTTACATGGAATCCGCACACAAGCCTGAAAAGACAAGAAACTGCTTGTCGATTTCGGTTACTTCAACATTTACTTGACAGACGCTCTAACCTTTCACTTAACAACAAAAAACTCATTTACATGACGATCATAAGGCCTGTCTGGACTTACGGAGTTGAGCTTTAGGGCTTGACTAAACCATCAAACTCTTCCCGTATCCAATCCAAAATCCATAACTCTCCTTACTTTGTCACCAACAAAATCATCCACAAAGACATTAATGTTCCATATGTTACTGATTTGGCCTGTACCAGGTATCACTCCTTCCATGAAAAACTATTCCCATTCTAATCCACTAGTTTCAATCCGCGCTCCCAATTCAATTTCTGACAATCCGCCGAGGCGTCTGAAAAGAAGATGGCCTCGAGACCTTCTTGTTTAGATTCACTACAAGAGTGCTGCCAATGGGCATCTTCTCTTTATGTTTTGTTTTTTCATATGTTTTTATCATTGGAGCATATTTACTTGTTGTATGAAAGCATACAATCGTAAATTTAAATAAATACATTTTTAAAAAACAATGTATAGTACAAAAAACACAAAAAAAAAACAAAAACGAAATTACATACGTGATGTAATGATCTCTAGTAAAAATATTTATACAAAGAAAGGAAAAAAGAGAAGAACTTTATATTAAACTACTGACTTATTCAGCCCACGTGTAAGAATGATGAATGTAAAATATACGGAGACCTCAAACAAATCGTTGGCAGGAATATTATTCAAGGGAGATAAGGGGAGAAGAGGGACGACAGTGGTGGCGGAAGCAGTCCAAGAAACGGAAATGGACACCAGGGAGGACTTGCAGATCAACCAGGAAGTAGAGGACCTACTGGTGATTGGTTGTGATGCCAAGAGGTTTTAGAGGGGTCTTTCATACTGAATTACTGTTGGAATATTTTCTATGATTACTTTAAGAATTTTATCGATCCAAAATTAAATAATAGGGACAATAGATACTGTTGGTTACAATAATGTACAGAATCCTGTATGCTTTAGCATATGCTTACATTGTTCCCCAACAACTCGAAAGCATTATGCTAAGTCGTTTCCTCCCACTTTGAATATTGATGTATGCTATATGATCACCTCCTGGCTGTGTCTGAAGACAGGCCGAAGCGAGTTATGAACATTTTTTTAAAGATTCATCTGCGTTGCTACAAAGAGGTCGGGATATCGCCCACTTATAAAGTGTGTTTCCCTCTAAAATATTTCTAGGATAATTAACCTCTAACAGACCTTTAATTTCCAGCATCAACCCTAAATCAAAAATCCTTCGGAGGGGACGTTAAAAGTGGTCCCGAGCCTGTGCGATGTCAGGTACTCGTTAAAGATCCCTATCCTAATAAAACCTGGATAGGCAAAATTTAGGACTCCCACTGTAGCATCGTCCGATTAGCCATAGTAGCATAAAGTGACGTTAAATAAATAAATAAACAAATCAAAAATCCTCTGTGATTTAAATCCTCAGTTTACTCACTTGAAACAGGATCGCGTCATTCTGGTCTTTATGTTCTTACCCATAGAACTAAAACTTTTGATCGTTTCTTACTTGTCCGCCCCTCTAGTCTCGGGAATTCATTATCTACTTGTATCCACCTTGCTGCATCTCTATCATCATTCAAATTTCAAATTCACTAATACCTTTTGTCATCCCAAACTGGCTTTTAACAATGGCTATATTCATTTTCTGATATCATACATAGTAAGAAGAAAAAAAAATTGTTTTTTGCCTATATTTACTTATTTATCAGTTCATTTGTTTTTCATTTTGTTCAACACAATTATCTTCTAAAGATTGAATTTCTTTTTTTAGTTTCTGTTGTGTATATAATCACTCACCATTGTAATAACCTCTGTTGCTTTTGATAAATGGCCAGACAAAGTGTATGTTTGAATTACACATATATGTTATTCTCTAAGAACCCATCCCCAAGGAAAAATAATTTTAATTTCTACAGATAAACAGATATTTATATATATATATATATATATATATATATTATATATATATATATATATATATATATATATAATTATTGATAAAAATAATAAGTAAATAAAGACTTGTTTAAAGGCCTACTAGTACTAATAAACGTGAGTTACTGAAAAATGATAAACGTGTTAGGCAGATACGTTAAAAATTATTTTCTCTCTTGATATTTTGATATAAATGATATTTCCCTGGAGAGGAAAAAATCCTCCTAACCTAAAAAAAAAAAAAAAAAAAAAAAAAAAAAAAAAAAAAAAAAAAAAAGAATATTTTACTTTGGGGTTGGAACCTACATGACAGTGAGGAATCTTTTAATGAAGTTATGACAGATAATGTTATGTTATCTTTTGGACAATTTTAAAAATTTATTACAAATATCTCCAATTAAAAAAAAAATACAAATAAAATATCATTTTATTTTTTCATTGAATCGAAGTACGATTAAAAATTTCTTTCTTACCCGTTTATTTCTGAAATCCTGATAATTTATTATATTGGTTCAATGAATAATTACACTATAAGTAATAGAACTACTATATTAATCCAATAAGGCTGATTATTTTCATTAAGCAATACAATGCTTGTTTACCAAGAACGATTATAATGGCTTTAATGAAATATATTATATTCTGGATTCTCCCCTTCGTTAACGGTGGGTTCCTCGTTATCATCCATAAGTAAAGGTATTGGGTAATATGCATATGTACAGGTTTTTATATGTATATGAGTATTTAATTATTAATATGTGTGTGTATACACCGAGTTCACTAAGACGTATTACCGGGCCTACCTATCAACTTTCTAGGGCATTAAGAGGATGTTTGGACTACTATATATATATATATATATATATATATATATATATATATATATATATATATATATATATATATATATATATATATATACATACAATTTTAAAATACAATAATTAATTATTAGATAAATATATAATCTAATTGAGAGAAATATATGCTGTTTCTCCTTAGACAGTTCCACATTGCTACATAAATTATGAAAAGTTTTATTCTTTAATATAGGAGTTCTTCACTTCCTCAAGTTTAAAATCTTCAAGGTAAGTTTTAGCAGTTCTCCAAAAGTAGTTTCATGGTCTAACAATTCTGCAAATTAGAACCTTACAAAACTGAGTTCATTATAACTTAATTTTCAACCTCTCTTAAGATTTTAAATCCCCACTGAATATACTATTGCGAAGCACTCAGATTTATACGGAAAAGTAATAATGACTAACAATGCACAAATAGACTTGTATTATTCTAAATCGACTATGAAGCATAAAAATTTCGTTTATTATTTTCTATAATCAACTATAAAAAAATTATTCCCTCTCAAAAATTGAGGGCATACGTGTCAAGATACTTTGGACTCGAATAACAAATTACAGAAAATCAATTTGCCCGCCGTAAGCCGTCCACGGTTTTTCTCCGAAACTACTTTCTAACAAGGTTCCTAAAACCCAGTGATTTTATTAAATAATTAAGTTATTTATATTTATAAGTTAAAGAAAAAATGTATTAGTTTTTTAATCAAGAAACCGAAAATAATTGTAACAAAAATAAAAAAATTGAAATTTAACCTATAAATACGCTCTTAACTCAGTTATTTTTGAAAATTAGAAATATGTGAATAGAATCTTAATGATACGTAAATTCCATCAAAATTGATATCTTGCCTCTATATAGAGTACTCTATATATATATATAGTGTATATACACTTGTTACTTCGTTATTTTAGAAGATGGAGAATAATAATAAAATAGATTAATTAATGAAACACGTATTTTTTTTATCGAAACTCAATGTTATCACTTTTTTCTGTGGTCTTATTTTATTTAGAAGTTGTTAAATTGATTCCAACTACGACAGTTAAAGTAAAGTAAAAGTCCTCTGTTGTGCGCACTTTATTTCAATAGGGGTACTCACTACGTTTGCTATAGCATGCTATTTGTGCTATTGTTCTAAACCCATCAATTTTATACAGGAAATAACTGTAGAAACTAGACGGGTTTAGCAAAATAACACAAATAGCATGCTATAGCAAACGTAGTGAGTACCCCTATTATTCTATACTTTATTTCAACAAATTTAATGTTACTCCGTAAAACTTGGAAAATTAATTATCTGCCACTAACGAAACATTAAATATTTAAGATAGAAGGGTCTTAGTTAATCTCAATGAAGAAGGAAGCTATTTTATTTTAAATACCATTTATTTCCTCTTGAAATCGATCTTGTAGCACTTTTGCGAAAAACGTTCAATTAACACAGCATATCCATCTTAAAAATATGGTTTCAGTTTCCTTTGACGTTTTGTTTTTGAGGCAGACTTTCTGGATTCACACACACATATAATTTAACTAGGTTAATTGTTTTTTTGAGACCTTAAGTCGTGTACTTAGATTAAAAAAAGAGATCACAAAAGATTGACATTCCAGTATAAAATTGACCGTATAAAATTCCCCTACTTAAAATGTGAAGGCTTACGTTTTAAGATGATTCGAATCCAAATAACGAATAAAATTAAAGTTTTCCATAGTCCGCCGTACACTGTATGCTATTCGCTGCATGTCTCTTAAACTACTGAAACATTTTTTTTTCTTATTACTCGGCATAGAAATATTACCGCATCCAACGATAATCCTAACACCTTGACGTTGATATTCGCCAATTAGTTTTATATATAATATATATATATATATATATATATATATATAATATATATATATATATTATATATATATAAACGATACGTAATAAATAACAATACATCAATACGCTTTTAACTTAGTTATTTTTGAAGATAGAGAAAAATATTTATAGTGTTTAAATAAACAGTAAAGGCCGACAATAAATAAATAAAATAAAAGAAGAAAAACAAAGTATAAGTTTGCAACTCCGTTATTTTCAAAGATAGAGAAAAATTATATATAGTTTTAAAATCAGTACACTGTAATCAGTACTATTAATCATAAAACAGAAAAACAATTACCTGTTTATACGTCCATAACTCAGTTGTTTTTTAAAGACAGAAAAAATATGAATTAATAAATAAATATCATGTGTATATTTACTAAATATATGTGCTTTCTCATGTAGAAATAAATTTTCTAAAAATCGAAAAAAGAAACATTGAAAACGATAAAAATATAGCTGAGGTGTAGAAATTAGCAGTGGTGATTGGCCATATTTTGTTTATGTAATTTTTTTTTTCATATTAGTTAGCTGTTTATGATTAGCTTTATAAACAGTTATACCCTAATATTTATATGTTAACATTTATTATGTTCTAATAATTTAGAAATAATAAACCATTAAGTAATAATTTCTAGCGTTTTGTATCATGTTCCATTTATGCAAACTATTTATTAAATCATATATGTTTGTAATTAATTAAAATAGTAGAAAATCTGACATTATTATTAATTGAGCACTTAGTAAATTACTAATATCTCATAGTTAATTAATTTATTTTATAAATAATACTAAACAACTTTTGGTAGGTCAAATAAAACGATTAAAAGTGAGTAATGTGTTATGTAGCAGATATGTAAGGACGAGATTGTAGCAGTTAATCGAAGGTACGCATAGCTTCCCGGTCAATTAAGATCTCTATCCACCGAATATCGCAAACCGGATCAGAGGGAAAAACATGGCAATAAAGCATCGGAAAATAACGGATGAGAAAGGGAAAGAGATAAGACAGACACCGACAGGGAGTATCAGCCTCTATTTTGATTATTGCCCGGGTACAAACTGCTCCGAAAGCGGGCACTTAGTATTCAGGGCCTCCGACCTAGAATATGCTTCCAACCTTCACCACTGGCTACCATTCTTCAACAAGAAAAAAAAATCTCATTCATTTCAATGCTTCTTTTTACAGCTAGAACATTCTGCAGATCATTACACAATTTTTTATTTTTTTTTTTCAAATATTTATTAGTCAACATTATTAATATTTTATTAACGAATTGTAAGAGGAAGATAGTTATTTGGTAGAGAGGTAAAAATGCTGCTACTTGTTGATGATATCATATTCTTAAGTAATAGTTGGCATGGAACACAAAAGAACATCAAAATAATACAAGTGAGATAAATAACACAAACTTATATACCACAGTCCATACATATAATATATCTTTATTGGTGTGTTTTTTAATTTCTCACAAGTGTCATATTCTTTTTTTTAATTATGTTACTCATTTTATTAAATTTTTTCCAAGAAACCTTCCATTAGCAATCCAAATATTTTCTTTTATAGTTAGTTCAGAAAGATGAAGCATCCATTCTCGGATTTATGGAATTTAGAAAACTAACAAAAAAGATAATCCGTGTAGATTGATAGTTGATGAAACTGGAGGTCATACTTATTTAATATCTTAATTTGTAAATAAAAGAGAATAGAATATTGAAAAAATCTGGTGCGCGCAACCCACGACTTTCACTTATTTCCGTTATTTATAACAATTTAAGAATTAAAAAAAAAATTAAAAACGAAATAATTTTTAAAGAATTATTTATATTGGATTTTAATAGAAACATATGTTTTATTGAATAATCTATTCTATTGTTATTTACGACCATCAGTTTGATTTATCGGCACTTCACCACTCTCCATTAACTTTTACAATAGGATATGTAAGAGGATATTTTTTCTAAAATCTTTAGCATTCCGTATATTATACATTAACATTACTGTTTAAAGTTCAAAAAAAAAAAAATGCATTTTAAAAATATGTTTGCAGTTTTCTCATTTAGTTTAAAATTGAATTCGTTCAACTTTCATATGTACCTATTTTCTAGCAATGCTAATAAGATAATATGGTCAATTTCATAAAATCTACAAAATTAAAGATGATTTAGAGGAAGAAATTTTAAAATATCGACCTTTAAGGCCTGTCATACTATTTCAATCAGAATGAAATCTACATCATATTAAAGTCCATTAAATTTTACATTGATATAGCAAGTTTAATCATAATCGTTAAAGCCGCCTTTGAGAAAATCGTAAAAAGGTGGTAAATGCTTGGTATAAAGTGGACCCTTTTGGTTAGCCGATTTTGATGAAAAAGTTGCTGTAACCTCTCGGGCGTATTGGTGTCTCAAATATGACATTTCATTTTCGTACACCTTTTCGTTTTTTGGCTGGACTTACCACAAACACATGGACACACAGACCATTTTGCGGGACATGATTATTTCGACCCAGGGGACCGTAAAACGTGTATTTCCGTTAAAAACTGGAATTCGAAAATTTTCACGATCGCAATACTTTCCCTTACTATATATTTCATATATAGGCAAGTGAATATTTCATATACAGGTAAGTGAATATTTCATACTCGTATATAGGTAAGTGAAAGTAAAAATACTATTCTAAGACAGAGATCAAGTAATTCATAGAGTGAATACATTTTGAAAAGTCAAAGCAAAAAAAAACAAAACAAATGTGTTGCGGTAATTTTACAGATATCGAGTAAAAAAAAAACAACAAAAAAAACAGTAAGATAAGGACATGCTTTATATTTTTTGTCTGTACAATTCATTAAATTAAAAGTGGAGAATGTGTTTAAAAAAATTAATAAAAAAAGTGACATTTAGCGAGTTAAAAGTCGATAAAGGAAAAGGGACTCAACGTTGATTATTTTTTCATATATAGCTTTGCCACAGCCCTACTTGATCTAAAACTTTCTTCACTTTCAATGTAATAAGCTGTACAGACAAAAGATATAAAGCACGTCCTTATCTTATTGTTAGTTTATGTTTTGACTCGATATCTGTTAAATTACCAGAATAACAGAGATTTTCCCAACACGTGTTTTCAGTCGCGAAGCTGAAACACTAAAAGTATATGCCAGAGAATAACTGGTTAAAAAATCCTTTGTAGTCTGGACGATTTCAAATAGATGGACATATATATTATTATAACCTGATAGAAATAAGGATTTTCTAAATAATACCCAATGTAAACTAAGTTTAGCTTTTGTAACAGTATTTATGGGAGAACTAGGTACTAATTTTGTAGTACCATTCACACCTTCAGGCAGGTTTTAAAAAACACCTGAACACTTCATTCAGAAATTTTCATTGATCTTTTTTTCCGAAGATTGGAACCTTAGGTTTTTGGAAGCAATCAAAACTTTGCAATCGAAATTTTTAAAGTACTTCTTGGCCCCGAAAAAACCGAACCATATAGTCTGCCTAGAGACAGGGGGAGAACTAACAAATAATAACTTAATGTTTGGTTTTACCGTTAATAATACATTTGAACAATTACTGAAACGTTAAAAAAAGATTAAGAATAAATTTGAATAGCAAAATAAACTAGAAAAAAAGTTAAAAAATGAATAATATAATATTTAATTATAGGATGAGATTGTCCCCGATTAATAATTATAAAGCATAAGAATTTTATACTTTTTAATAATAATTCTACTTTTTTGGGGGGTTTAATAATTTTGACATACTTTTGACCAATCCCTAGAGAAAGTTTTTTTTTTTTTTTTCCAAATTTACGTTTCCACCTCTAGGAACATTTTCAAGTGTCTAGAAAAAAAAACATTTTTGATAATAATGAAGTCAGTAGTGCGTTGACGCCCTATATGATGACCGGGGAACTATAATGTACGTGAATCCTTTTATAGATTTAACAGAACTATTAAAATTAATTGAAAATTAAAATATACTTTTAAAGAAGATTTTAAATTAAATTTTGATATAGTGAGTGTAAGCAGACGACATTGCTGATGAAGCTTTTAAAACATGCTATGAAGGAGTACATAGCATGGATATATAACCCTCTATAAACTAAAAAACGCTAAAAATAAAATATGCTACATGAACATAAAAAACAATTATAACATTTATATTAATCTCATAAAAAAATTTTTTGCAGGGATCAGCCTATACTATTTCTTAAAATGATTAAATTTAATGTTAATATTTTTAAAAAATAGAATAAATTAAAACTATGAGAAAATATAGTTAAAGATAAATTGAATTGAATGAAATGTTTGAAAATATTATTCATGTTATCATTTAAAGAATGATTAATAGTTTTGTTCTGTGTTTTATAATTAATTTGTAAATTATTTTGAAAATAGAGAACAGCAGAAGAATTGAAGACAAATAAGATGAAGGTCATATAAAAATCTAGAATTTAAATGGAAAAGGTAATTTCTGGGCAAACAATTTCCTTACTTTCTTATCTTTTATCTCGATTTTCTTTTATTCATAGGCCGCTCCTCCAAATCTGATTTTATTTTGCGAATACTAGGCTTGTTAAGAAAGAGAAAAATATGGGGAACAGTTTCCCGAATAGGACCCCTTCTCAGGAGGTGCTTAGATTCCTTATTTCTAGAAAATAAAAATTTCCTTTTCCAGCCAAGCATTTAATAGGTAAGTTAATTTTAAAAAATCAGATATAGATATGATAAGTATACATTTATTTTAAAGAACTATCTAACAATACAACCCACTAAAAATAAAAGGATTAGAGACAAGAAATGTGGTTTCCCAACCTATATAAATTTTATTTATTTATTCATTATTAATCAAGACAAGCTAAAACTAGTACGACCCATAAAATATAATTTATTATAAACAAAATACTAATTTTTTTTTTAAAATAAATTTATTTGTTGTCTTAATTTATAAAATATTTAAAAAAAAAATAAAATAAATTAATTTACTTGATGTTCTGAATAAAAAAGTTGTAAATTTAAATAAAAATAA
This sequence comes from Piezodorus guildinii, assembly GCA_023052935.1. Classification (NCBI taxonomy): domain Eukaryota; kingdom Metazoa; phylum Arthropoda; class Insecta; order Hemiptera; family Pentatomidae; genus Piezodorus; species Piezodorus guildinii. The sequence goes on along the minus strand of CM041293.1, from coordinate 149,123,979 downwards.
TTAAAAATGAATGATCTCCGAATTCGTGAAAAAATCAGTTCGGGAACTTTTAACTTCTTTTTGAAACAGTCACAAACAAGATTACTTAGAAATAGCCCCGAAATATCAAAAATCGTATTATTAGGCTATTCGTAAAAAAAAAAAATATACCTTTTTTACAAGTTAACATAATAAAGATAAAATATATAACTAAATATGTAAATTATATTGAGGATGTATAGTCGACTGTAGAAACTATTATAGGTGAAATAATCAGGAGTCAGTCTTTTTTAAATATTGTAATTTTGCCGACGTTTCGGCTCAAGCTTGTGAGCCTTCATCAGGGCTACAAACATCTGAACAAAAGAGATAAATATTAATGTGATAATGAAAATTGTTTGAATTTAGGGACAATAATAACATTTAAAATAAAACAGGAAATATATCAACATAATTCAATATTGTAGATACAAATAATGATAATATGTTAAACAATATGATGATGATAAGCATAAAACTTTAGACTTAAATAAAAAATTACATATAAACGTACCATTACTGAGCAATGTCAAAGCATGAAACCGAAAACATAGGTAGTATGGGGAGGGGTAAAAACTCCTGACGGTTTTCTCCTCTAAATATAAATACTACAGCTTATCTTTGTTTTAAATAGTTAAATACAATTCTATACAATAATGAAGATAAAATTAAAAATATTTAAATAATGGACAATACATAAATGATAGGCATACAATACTTCCAAGCGATAAATGCAGTAAGTGATTGAGGTTAGTAATACTTAAAAAACTTAAATCAAATGTATAATATTATACAAAAAATGAAATTTTAGATTATTTGAGTAAAAATAAATAAAAAGTTTGATGATCGCTGGTCGATTAACCACAGTTAGAAACGAAACTTTTCAGATTGACTTCCCGCCTTTCAAAAACGGTTCGAACGGAAAAACAATGTAACTATATTTCAAAGTATATAGCTGTGAAAGATATTCTTGGAGTTCTAAACTTTTCGAAGATAAAGAGTCTAAGGGAACAAATCTCCTGACAAAATATCTTTGGAGTTTAACTTCATAGTACTTATAATTTATTCTTTTGAACTTGTGAGAAGTACATTAATAAAGTTGATTTTATAGAAAGATGTTTATAAGAAGGAATCTCGAATGTTTCATAATATTTAAAACATTTCAAAACCTATTACATAAAATAAATACAGCTCAGGGACCATACTTAATTTGTTAATTTAAGAGTCAAATTTCAGATCCATGTTGGTGTCATATAAAATATAACATATAAATAATATAATATTCATTTCAGATATTAAGGATTATACATTATTTTATGTTATTTACTCATATAATTAAGGGACTATGCATCATTATGTCATACGTAATATAATATTTAAACAAATGATGGATTGCATGGCTGAGGTTCCCTAATGCTGAAAGGGGATTGTAGAGAAGACCAAGGTCGTTGACTAAATTATTAATAAATATTTCTTTTTATTTCATTGATAAAAACGGTGATTAAATATATTTACATTTATTTTTAGACTAATAGATCTTTATTTTTGAATTATATCTTACTCAGGAATCACTAATCGAAACTGAGAATTAAAAAAAATATATAATAATTTAACTCGGCTTTTGTAAATTAATCCATAATTAAAAATATATTTATCTTGATAAAAAATAGTTATTTTTAAAATTTTATATTCAATGATTTAATATTGTAATAATTTTAATACTTAAAAAAATTAATATTTTTTTAAAAATTATTTATCAATATAGAATAAAACCGGTGATATGTTTCTTATTGGCGACTGACATCCATAAGAATTATTATTGGAACATAATAAATAATTCATCTTTATATTTATAAAATTGCTTTGCTCCTTTCTTCACATATTTGGAAAAACGTTTACATTTCGGAAAAACATTCAGAGAATGTAGATGCTTATACTTCAAACTTTTTCTTCCCAATTCTGCCAGCAACTAGTAGAGCTGCCTTCTGCGTTAATTTTAAGTTTATGAGTTCTAAGCTAAAATATTTTTCAAAAATTAGAGTTATTTTACTTTTTTTCTTGGGTAATGAGTTTCGATATAAAAAATTGTTTGATAAATTTTACTTTTTTCGGCTCCAGTACCCAAAATGTTGGAGTGTCTTATAACTGCCATATATATAATTTTTTTTGTTTTATAACAAGAAATATCCGGAAGCACAGTGTTATCTTTGATAACACTTCTATTAATTTATTACCACATTTTTTATAACATTTCTTTAGGATTATTAGAAATAGAAAAATAATCTTTATTCTGGGACATAGTCCCTTAAGAACAACAAATATGTACAATTAAAGTATACAGTACGTCTGGCCAAAAGACCAAATGATCATGATTAATTCTTATTTACAATGGTCTAAGAAGTAATAAAATTAAAAAAAAAAAGAAAAAAAAAAGGAATATATCTATACTATAAAACAAAAGAGTAAAATAAATAAACTTCTTCAGATGCATACTTTTGCTGAACAAACTAAATTTAAAAAGATTAATAAATTAATAAGGTATGATCAATAAATAATATTTCTTTTTACATTCAAAATCTGATTTTTGATATAAAACCTCATTGCTGTTGAGCGTCTGTTTGGGAATACAGGAGGTATTGGAACAGTTGGGACTTGAATGATGATAGAGATGAAGCATGGCGGATTTGAGTAGTATTATTTTATATATCAATCTAATTATGAGGAAAATCGTTGACATTTTTTTTAATTATATCTTTATCCTCTCAGAAACGGTAACTGACAGCTTTCTGAGCCAAAAAAACCGGCACTATTCGATTTGTGGCAATTTTCTTGAAGTAAAGTCTTTCTTAGGCTCATTTAAAGCTTAAAAAAATATATAAATTTAAAATCTAGAGCAATTTTAAATTTATGAGTTCATAGCCATGATGCCTCTCAAAAAATTAAGTTATTTTAGTTTTTCATGGGTAATGATAATTGATATTAAAACAAAGTGTTTGATACATTCTACTTTTTTTGGCTCCAGTATACAAAATGTCGGAGTGTCTTATGATTGTCCGTATTTTTATTCTCATCATTTTTTAATTTTTTTTTTATATTACAAAATATCCAGACCACCCTGTGATCTTTAGTAACACTTCGTTAATTTATTACCATATTTTTTTATATCATTTCTTCATTATTTTTTTTTTTACTTACACTTACCCATATATGGAAAACATAGTAAGGGAAATATTGTGATCGTGAAAATATTCGAATTCCAGTTTTCGACGGAAATACCGTTTTAGGGTCTCTTGAGTCCAAATCAATTTGTGTGTGTGTGTGAGAGTGTCCTATGAAACTGAAATTTCATATGTAGGACAACCATATGTCCGAGATGATACTGAGTCTTTTTAATAAAAGTCGGCTGACTGGAAGATCTACTTTATACATGGATTTAGCACCTTTTTACATTTTCTCAAAAAACCGATCGATTTTGATAAAACTCCCTATATCAATATAAAATTTAATGGGCTTTAATATCGTGTAGGTTTCATTCTGATTGAAAATAGTAGACAGAGCTTAAATGCCGATATTTTAAATCTTCTTTTCTAAAGTACCTTTAATTTCTATATTCTATAAAATTAACATATTATCTTGTTAGCATTGATAATTAACAGCTAGATATACAAGTTGAGAGAATTTAATAAACAACCAAAGGAGAAAACTAAAAATATATTTTTATAATGCAATTTTTGTTTTTGGACATAAGAACAGTAATATACATGTATAATAACCGTTGAAAGGCTAATGATTTAAAAAAAATATTATCTAATACACGGGATTTCAAAAGTTAGTGGAATATGATGAATAACCGATAAACTGACTGTTATTCTAGATAATAATATAATCGATTTTTTAATAAAACTAAAGTTTCTGTAGAAATTAAATTAATTAATAATTTAATGGTTTCACTTATTTTTATCATTAACTGTATTATAAAATCTTTAATCGATTTTTAAAACGGAAGTAACTGAAAGTCGTGTGTTGCTCGCACCAGATTTTTAAAATCTAATTTTGAGGAAAATCGTTTAAATTATTTTTAATTTTATCTTTATCTTCACAGAAACGGAAGTAACTGGCAGCTTTCTGAACAAAAAACCGGCATTTTTCGATTTGTGGCAGTTTTCCTTGAAGGCTCATTCGAAAGCTTAAAAAAAAATCTTGAAATACTTATCCAGCATTTTTACTACCTTTATCATTTTTTCTTTTCAATATCCTTTTTATAAGAAATATATTATTAAAATATATCTTGTGAAAAGGCCATTAAAAGTTTAACATTGAACTCTATAAGGAAAAGAAGTTAGGTTTAAAGTTTTTTCTAATTCGATCTTTTTTCGTATCGAGAATAACAAGACAAATTTCAAAGAAACCTCTTTATACAGCTAATCGTTTTCATCCTTTGTTCTCGATCTGGCTGTTTTAAAAGTTTTTAGAGCCTATAGCAGGCTTGAGAACTGGTAATTTAATGTGTTCATTCTTACGGTTGTAACCATTTGTTCAGCGTTAGGTGAAGGTGAATTTCATACGAGGAAATCCTACTTAAAAATCACATCTCTAAAAAATATTCATCGATCCAATTATAAATATGAAATGCAGAATAAAGAAATTTTCATTTTTAGCCATGATACAGATGCAGAAAAGGGTAAGTTAACAATTTTTTATTTATTTTAAAGAAGAGGTGGGGTGTGTTTTAGATCAATTTCACGGAATTCAATAAACTTACTTGGGGATCTAGACTTTTCCCTATGAAACCAAACATTTGTATCTTTTCAACATTTTTTCTGACGGACTGACGAACAGAGCTCAGGTGCTAACTTTGTATAAATATAAAATTTTAACTTATTTTTTTAAGGATGAAAGAATTGTGTTTTCGGGTCTTATAATTACGTTTTCTGAGTTTTATTTTTTATCGCTCCCGACCATTTTAACTCGAATTTACTTTTAATGTTTTTTATTATTATAGGGATTAATTAATAAACAAATAAAGCTTACAAAACATAATAACAAGACTCAAAAATCAACCTCTAAAACAATAACAAATAATAAAAGTAAATTCGAGTTGAAATACGCATAAGCGATAAATGATACAGCTCAAAAAAACGTAATCATAATCACCCGAAATCACATTAATTATGCCCTATATCAATAAAAACATTAAAAAGTAAATTCGAGTTAAAATGGGTGGGAGGGATAAAAAAAGAAAGAAAAGAAAACGTAATTATAAGACCCGAAAACACAATTATAGATCCTTGTAACAATAAAATACATAAAAAGTAAATTTTAGTTAAAATAACTGAAAGCGATGAAAAAATACAGCTGGGAAAACGTAATCATAGCCTCCCGAAAGCACATTAATCCCTATATCAATAAAAAACATTAACAGTAAATTAGAGATAAATGGGTGGGAGCGATAAAAAAATAAAACTCAAAAATCGTAATTATAGGACCCGAAAACGCTATGATCAACCCCTGTATCAATAAAAAACATGAAAAGTAAATTTCAGTTAAAATAAGTGCGAGCGAGAAAAAACACAGTTGAAAAATGTGTTCACAAGACCTGAAAACACAATTATCAACTCCTATGTCAATTAAAAGCATTAAAAGTTAATGCTAGTTAATATGCACGCGAGCGATAAAAATTACAGCTCGAAAAACGTTATTATAATACCCGAAAACACATTATTTATTCCCAAAAACTACCCCTCCCCTCTAAAAACTCAAAACCAATAACCATCTTAAAACTTAATAGACGATAATTTTTTTTTTTCAAATATTAGCTCGTAAAAAACAGAACTTGATATCAAATATCTAAAAAGAAAAAAAAATGGCGATAGGATATGCCAAAATTATAAAAAAAGTCATTATTTTAATTAAACTAATTTTTTTTTCAATAAATAAATAAATAAAACGGAATATTTAAGCAAGTGAAGAAAAAGGTGACGATTGCTTTGGAAAAGGTAACATTCGAAATGGAAAAGGTGACATTTGAAATGGAAATGGTTACATTTGCTTTGGAAAGGGTTACATTTGCTTTGGAAAGGGTTACATTTGAAATGGAAAGGGTTACATATAACTTTTGAAAAGGTTACAATTGACTTGAAAATGCTATGTATATCAACAGCTAAGTTAAGTATTTTAGACTAGAAATCATAGCTCAATTTTTGTATGCTAAAAATATCAGTTTATTTCATTCAAATTAGTAATTAATAACGTTTATGTCAGTGTACACATATTGTTAAAAACATATTCATGTTTATTTAAATAATCAGCTCAATTCGTTTACAAAAATGACTTTCAAGTTAAACGGGTAATACCGTCAATTCAACGATTCCATCTTGAAGATTAAGGTGAAATACAAGGGAAAAAACGCTGATTGGATAAGAGAAAAATTCGATGATTTAGTAGAGTCCCAAAACTCAACTCCGTAAGTCTGGATCATACTTTTTTTTGTTTTTTTTCCTCTCTACGCTACAAGAGAGTCATTGGTATATGAGGACGGTTTGACTTCTTAAGCTAATTTATCAGTTTCTCTAAAATATTCTTGTCGTTTTTTTTAGAACATCTGTTTGGGTGCTCGATAATTTCAACTTTATACTAATTAATTATAATTGGAGAGGTCTCTCCAATGTTTATGCAGTATCAGTTTAACTTTTTGGAAACTATTCACCGGTTAGTGCTTCTGGATCTCTAAGAAAATAACTATGAATAAAAAGGAGGTGTCTGATTCGAGTTCGACATAACATGAATTTTTCTCTCTTAACATCCGTCGTTAAGAGGTAGGATGCATTCTTCATATAATTCCTTCTAAGAACCCCGTCGAACTTAATTTATTGCATCGTACTTATTATATTTTTGGCTCTATGCCAGAGGGTCTTGGAATCTGAGGACACTTTAATTTTATTAAGAATTCTTGTTGTTTCTAGAAAGTCCTCAATATTATTTAAGTTATTATTAGGTTCCTTTAATTAAAATGATCCATTTCATTCAACTCATTTTATTTTCTTAATAAATCAATATATGTGTGTATATTGGTTTTGATATCAATAGTTAAGAGTGAGGGAATACATTTCTTTAATCCAGTAGATGAAAACAAGCAGGACAGGGCTGGTCAGCCTGTAATAGTTTTAATTTTATATTACTAAATTGTGACAAAATATATATTAATATATTATATAGAGTGCATAATGGAATATAAACAGGTATGTAAATTGCTTTATAAGAATGTAAAAAATAATGTTGTGTATCTTTTAATTTTAAAATAAATGTTTTTTGTAGATCCCTTGAGAATGGCAAAGAGCTGAAACGTAGGGAGAAAAAATAAGAAAATAAAATGAGTTGAATGAAATGGATCATTTTAATTAAAGGAACCTAATAATACAATTATTCATTCAAACAAATCTTAATTGTAATAAAAATTAATTATTTAAGTTTTTTGTGCCTTCTTTAAAGTTAATACTAATATCAACATTGTAAAAGTTATCAACATCCAAAGATGTTGTTAGAGTTCTTGAGAATGGCTTAAAGCTGGAACGTTGGCGATGAAATGTAGATTGAAGAGAGTAAAAATGCAGATCACAATTATTTAAAAAAAAAAGACCTATAATTAATATAATGCACTCGTTTTTTTCGTTTTAAACATATTTATTGATATTTATAACTGTATAGAAAATACATCTAGTAAATGTGATGGACATATGTTAAATTGACATGAAATACATGAAGAGACACCACCCATTGCCAGCACTCTAAATATATCCTAAGCTAGAAGATCTCGGGGCGATTTTCTTTTCAGACGCCTCGGAGGGTAATCAGGAATTGAGGAGGAAGACAGAATGGAAATTAGTGGATTAGAGTGGGAATGGAGTTTTTCATGGAATGAATGATACCTGGTTCGGGCTAAATCAGTAACATATGGAACTTTAAGGTCTTTATGGATAAGTTTATTCGTGACAAAATATGGAGCATTGAGGATTTTACGAAGGATTTTGGATTGTAAGGATTGGATACGAGAGGAATTCGATGGTTTAGTAGACCCCCAAAGCTCTACTCCGTAAGTCCATGTAGATGAGTCTTTTGTAGTTAAGACAAAGCTTTGACCGTTTGTCTAGTAAGTGTTGAAGTAACTAACAACGGCGAGCAGTTTCTTATCGTTTCAGTCTAGTGTGAGGATTCCATGTTAGACGTTTGTCAAGTAGAAGTCCTAGATAGCGGATCTGTTCAACCGGAACAAGCGGAATATTATTAAAATATAATATAATGCACTCAAAAAATAAATTAATAAATAAAAAAAAATGCAAAATAATGACTGTGCTAAATAATGTTTTTAAAAAAGTCGTGATAATGGGGAAAGAACCCCGAAACGTAAAAAAAAAAATATGTAACAAATTGTGAAAGAAAAGAAATGTATAATTAAAGGAAGTTAAGGAGTGCATATTTGAGTGTGAAATATTAAGTAAAAATTCCTGAAAAATTATAATACAAAAGAAAACAAATTTAAGTAAAAACAATGTTATAATCATATTATAAATATTTTGAAAGAGTGTGAATGTGAGCACCTGAGCTTTATTCACAAGTATATTCCTTTTTTAAAACACATAAAATATTGGATTTATAAAAATGGTTGGGTTATGAGGAAAGAGTCGAGATCCATAAATAATTTTGTCGAGATGGATAAAGCGGATTTACAAATTCATCCCACTCTGTCCTCGGGATGAATCGCACGTGTACACAGGGTTACGAAATGAAAAAATTATCACTTATATCAAGGAATAATAATTTTTGTCTTCATGGTACTTATCTAGTTTCCACCGTGTTTAATTTTTTCCTCTAACTTTTCACCAGAAATGATATCGACTGCAGAGTTCTAAGAAAGAATATTATGATGCATCTTACCCACTAATGACAAACATCATCATGACAAAGAAAGAAAAAAATCATATTATGTCGAATCGGACACTGTTTTATTTTTCATTGTTATTTTCTCAGAGATCTAGAAGCACCAACCGGTGAATAGTTACCAACAACTTAAACATGTACTTCATAAATAGGCATACATTAGGATAAAAGGGTATAGCCGGGTAAGAATGGTAAATCTGTCCCACGGCTTTTTTGACTCAAACTTGGGGGATCGATTTGGTATCGAATAAAAATAATTCACCTGAATATGCAGCTTTTTATATCAAACGGTTTTCGAGATTTTTTAAAAAACCTTTAGCCTTCTTCTGACCGGCATTTCAGCAACTGACATGATAATCAGTCTATTGTCGTGTCCGTTAAGTTTAATGTGAAATCGAGAATAGAGTGTTCGTATTTGTTGGTCACCTGTTGGTTGCTGTAAGTCCGTATGTAGGGTTCTGTTGTTTACGTACCAAGGAGCTGTCGTTATGAGTCTTTAAATTTTGGATTGAAATGATTGCAGTTTTTGTATGTGAGTCTTTTTTGCTGAACCAAAAATCTGTGAAGCGTAAGTCCATAATGGCTTAAAAAGGTCTCTGTATAATTTTTAATTTTTATGATTTTGAAAAAAGAGATTATAGTATTTTGGTGGTTGAGAATCTGTCTTTTCATCTTGACATGTAGACCCCAAGTCACCATTCGATCGAGTGTCAGTTTTTTTTTAAATTCATCTTTGTTTGTTAAATATACTTGTTCATAAAATAAAAAATCACATTTATCGTGTTCAATCCTATTTTGATTTCTTTAGATAGGTTATTTGGTTGTAAAAAAAAGTAATTTTGATTTTAATTGAACATTCACACCGGACATTTTAAATAAAGAAATTGAACCGAAACTGATTTATGATATTAAAACTTAAAATTAAATCATTGTGTTAATAATTCATACAAAATTTTAATGTATGCCAACTTTATCTTTTTCCTAATATTCTAACAGATTTGAACAGAAATAAGGAGTCATAATTTGTTGAAAAAGAAAAAAAAAAAAAAAAAAATTGTAGAGACTAATTAAAGCTTAGTAAATATTCGCTCGAGTGCACCTATATGCTACAAACGTCACTTCTATGCCAAGTTATTTTTATTTTATAACTGCTATTATATTTTATTGCTATTATGTTTTATTACTGACAGAAGGAGAGCACTTATTCACCTGAGGTGGTGCTTGCCCTCACGTGTGTTGTAAATTTTACATTAAATTGTAATCCGCTTTCCTAAAGTGGGTGGTCCGCTCCCTTGTGGCGTAAGCATGATTCAGGGGCCATGAAGATAAATAAAATTACCCAAAATTTATTGATACAGTTTTCGTTAATTTCTTTTCTCCTCACGCCAGTAGTTTTTAGGATGAGTAAAATAGGCTTTTAAAAAAAGTTATTAAATATTAATTTAAGTTAAATATTAATTTATTTTTTAAACAGAAGAAGCTACAAATTCATTGCTATGTAAACACTTTTCTTATAGTATCTTATTTTCATGTACGATTCATTTTAACGGATGATTATATCAGATTTAAATTTTCCTAAAGCCTCACTTGATTAACGGTGGAAATATGAACTTATAATAACTTAACAATAGTAAATTAAATCAAAATAATTAGTGGCAAAACGGTATTAATCATTAACAATTAAATGCTGTTTTTATTTTGACTAATATACAATATTAATTATGATATAAATGTTTCAAACGTAAAAGATCTATTGATGATTTAAGTCATCTATAATTTTACACACACAAACACACACACACACACAGACACAGACACACACACACATACACACACACACACACACACACACACACACACACAGACACACACACACATACACACACACACACACACACATAATATATAAGTAAAAATTACATATTTTAGTCGAATTAATTAAAAATCCTTTAGAACTGAGATGAACTTCTTTTTTTTTTAATCTAAGTCATTGATATGATTTTTTTTCTGTAAAAAAATTTAAGATGAATTGAAGAATAACAAATTTGAATGAATTATGTTTAAACTAAAAAAGTATTAAAAGTAGGAAGTCCATAATAGAGATTTTTAAATCAATTACCTCAAGCATAAACGTCCAAATTAGATTAAAAATATAACATCCCTCTCATATTTGTGTATTATAATACCTATGATGTTTATTTCTTAAACCCATTTATTTTCACAATTAAGTGTTGCTAAAATTATTCAATCTTAAAGTTAACATTTATTAAGATTGATATAAGTATAGCATATGGTTTATAAGATTAACATGCCTCACCATAGCATAGGTCACATACGAAATGGTTTTTGTACAATTTAATTCCATTAATTCAAAAATTATATTACATTTTATAGCTACCTATATTATACATATATTTTGTTTGAAATCAGAAAAAAAGTAGTTTTAAAAAGAATTGTTTGAACGTTGAAAAAGTTTTGAGCTTTCTTAATGGTGAAAACTGGATGCCTGTGTCCATTATTCTAAAATAGCCTGGCCTTATAAACATAGGCTTATAAAATTGTAATTGTAATTAAAATTTATTTCATATAAAATAATAATTGTTTATTATTATTTGATGTTGTTTAGTTTTTGAAATTTGTGAAGTTGTGGTAGCATCAGTGAGTGACCAATGTTTTACTTTTATGATTTTCGCCCGACTAACTGTAGGAAAGACTATTGATAAGATATGACAAAAAAAAAAAAAAAAAAAAAAAAAATATTCTATGTAATTCCAAATATTTTATTTACGTCTTGTTTTTAGAAAATGATTGAGGCTTTAAACAGGGGATAAATATACTATATTATGTAAAATATATTTCTTTATACTAATTTTTGTTTGCAAAAGTTCTTAGCTTAAATAGAAATCCTAAAAACATAATGTTTAAATGGTTACGTCATCTTTGTTTAGAAAATTAGGGATAAAATAATATAGAATTTTCGGCAATTATCACAGTATATTTCATAAATAACATTTTGTTTGTATTTTTTTTTATTTTATTTTAGTTTTCTTTATTGCTTTAATGTCCAAATTTGATGTTGTTTTGGTTATATTGTTTAAATATATTTTTCAATTAAGTCTGGTCTGTGATTAATTTTGAATAAATTTAAATGTTCTTATTTATTTCATCTATATTATTTATTTGATTACTTTCATTAAAAATAAATTACTTAATTATAACCGTTGAACTACCATGTTATAAATCACCTTAGTGATTAATCGATCCATTCAGAGCGTATTTTAAAAAAAAAGTTAATTAATTGAACGGAATAAGGGGTCGGAATCATTTTAGAAGTCTTCCAAAGAGCAGGAAACGGGCCTCATCGAACCTTCCATCTAAGGCCGAGAAATAAGGGTTTTCTTTTTCTTTTTCCCCGGGTTAGGTGGTCCTGGATAAAAGGAGTTATCAGATCATAGCTGGAGAGCTTTTTATTTTCGGGGTCTTTGATCTCATTATAAAGTTGAGCCTTCGGTGCAGGTCTCACAAAATATCTGGGTCAGTCTTCCTATTTCCTAGCTTTGTGCTGATAGGGGGTTAAATATTTGGCACGAATGATTTTAATGATTTCAGTTCTGTGCATAGGCAACGAGTGAATGTCTTGTGAATTTCCTGATAGCAAGATATAGCTTTCTGATTTGCAGAAAACTTGCAATAAATTGTAATAACTAGAAATAGAATAACTAAAATCAAAATTAGAATATTAAATAATAAATAGCTGACTATATGAGTATACTTTGAACAAAGAAATGGTTCGGTTTGGTTCCTAAATTATTTTCTAAAACAGTATAGTATAAAACCTTGATATAGGAGGCATCGTTGCTCCATATAGGCGGGACGGTCTAAACCACCTCAGTAAATAAAAAAATGTGGTGCGGGCAACACACGACTTTCACCTACCTCCGTTTTTAAAATCGATTAAAGAAATTTCAAAAACAGTTAGAGATAAAAATACGTGAAACTATTAAAGAATTAATTAAATGGAATTTCTATAGAAACATGTGTTTTATTAAAAAATCTATTATATTATTATCTAAAATAATCACTTAGTTTTATCGGCTTTTCATCACTCTCTATTAACTTTAAAAAGCTTATTTATGAGAAATTATTTTTTCTAAATCTTTAGCTTTCCAACGGTATATTATACATGTATATTACAGTTCTTATGTTAAAAAACGAAAAATTGCATTTAAAAAATATTTAGAGTTTCAAGTGTCATGGCTGCGAGTACAGTTCACTATACGTATAGCTCTATCTTTCTTACCTTCTCATCACTGTGTTACCGCATGAATATCCTTCAAACTTTGTGAATCGTGAGATATTGCACTGTTAAATACTTTACCGAACACAAAAGAGAGGTGAGTGGTGTTTTGTTTTAAAGACAATTACAGACTAGTGACCGCATGGGCTGGAGATAAGGGCCAGCTGTGCCGGCTAATCCTTCCCTAGTATTGACAAGGTCTCGGCTAGGACTGTTGTTCAACGACGTAATTTATAAACATTAGTTTTATTCCTCAATTGAGTTTTTCTTTTCTATTTTATTTTGTTCTTTAAGACATTTATTTATTTCTTTTCATTAACTTAGAAATGTTTCCTTTTTTTTTTCTTTTTTTAATGCATATGTAAATAATTGTAAATAATTTAGTTTTAAGATCTTTAAGGTTAATTTTCTTAATTATTAATTTCTTTAAGTATATATTTCTTTTCTAATAATTATATATATTTTGTTCAATTTTTATAGGGCTCTTTAATTTCTTTAGGTATATATATGTGTCATTTTTACAGGGTTTTTTTTCTTATTAAATTAAGTTATGGATCTAGATCAGACCCAATCTTGTGACGACTCGGAGGGGGAGACTCCCTTTTCTGAAATAAGCGAGTCAGACTCACAGTATTTAAAGCCACGGTCACTACAGAAACGCCGGAGAAAGAACACTGGTTCCGCTGGTAACTCACCAAATAAAAAAAAAAACAAAGCGGCTAAGACCAAACAGCAATCAAAAACAATGCCATCACCACCTAAAACTCGCAGTACCACTGCAGCCAACCTAAATGAATCGACGGTGCCATCTACTTCAAAACCTACTGCTTCTACTTCTACCTCTAGCACTTCAGCTAATGCCAACATAAAAAACCAACTCCCGGAACCACAAGGATTTTCTGACCCCGAACCACCTCCAATATATGTCTCAAATATAAATAATTTCCTTTCGTTCGGTAAAGAAATTTCTGATCTAATTGGCCAGCCAAACTTTCAATGTTTTTCACGTATAAATGACATAAAAATTAACACCACTAATAAGGAGAGTTACAAAAAACTGATCACTTATTTAAGTACAAAAAATTTTGATTTCCATTGCTACCAACTAAAACAAGATAAGCCTTATAGAGTAGTTTTGAGAGGGCTCCACTCATCCACTCCTACTGAAGCCATCAAAAGCGGTCTAGAAGAAATTGGCCATAACGTTAGAAACATCTCTTCTGTAACGCACCCCAAGGAAAAATATGCGTTGCCCCTGTTTTTCGTGGATTTGGAGCCAGCCAGGAACAACATGGAGATATTACAGGTAAGACGGCTGGTATATTCTACAGTTCGGTTTGAAGAGCCAAGACAGAGAACAATAATCGTCCAGTGCCCCAGATGTCAAACTTTAGGGCACACAAAGTCCTATTGCCATCACCCTGCTAGGTGTGTTAAGTGTGCCGGGCCACACACCTCTGATACATGCCTCAAACCCCCTCATGAGCCTGCAAAGTGTGCACTTTGTGGTGATGGCCATCCGGCTAGCTATAGGGGCTGTAGCGTATATAAAAATCTTCTAAGGCAGAGGACACAGCACCTAGCGGAACCACGAGTGGAACAGAAGATTCGCCCGCAGGTACCTGACTTGGATTTTACTAACTTCCCGGAAATTGTGAAACAAACAGGTATCGTCGTTCAACAGCTGCCAACTACAACTGCCATCAAGGAACTCACAGAGCACACCAAAAAGCCCTCCTCCGAGATCATCGCCAACAAGAATCAACAGCCACGGCGACAGGCGCCTCCTAAATCCCAAACCAAGCCTCCTGCCTCCCATCTTACCCCACAACCTGCAAATCGATCCCTTCCTCCTCATCTTCTACCCTTACGAGTAAAATTGCCTCCTGAATATCCTCCCCACATACCATCTCCTTCTGTTCAGCTGACTCAACCAAACCCCTCGCCTCAAGTACCTCAGCGGACTGAACATCATCCTACCCCACGGCGAGTCCAGCCCCAAGCCAACAATCCTGACTATACAACTCATCCACAAGTCTCTTACCCACAGCCGTATCCCAACCAAGATCCTTTCAACATATGCTCCATTCTTCAATCCTTTCTCTCAGATCTTAAAGAAACTATCCTACCACTAATCACCCTTCTCACTAGAATCCTTACCCAAATCCCATTTAATCTCTCACAATGAGTGTAAAGCCCCTAGCAATCCTATTGTGGAACGCTAACGGCCTACTCAACCACCATGACGAATTGGACATATTTCTCCATGACAACCATATTGACATAGCACTTTTGACTGAAACTCACTTTACACGACGAACACGTTTTTACATACGTACATATAGACTACATCACATATAGATCGGACCACCCAGACAACACTTCCCATGCCGGGTCATGCATCCTTATCCATAAGTCCTTACCTCATTCCCTTATTCCATCTACTCCAACTGACGCCATACAATCAACCTCAGTGACCATTTCTACTCGTCCTTTCCATCTCACCCTCGCAGCTGTATACAGTCCTCCTGGTAATTCCCTTTCCTTTAACCAACTTGAAACCCTGTTTCGATCCCTCGGACCGCGCTTTATCGCTGGAGGAGACTATAATGCTAAACACCAACGGTGGGGTTGCCGAACTTCCAACTCCCGAGGTAATCTCCTTTCCAGTGTTTTGACTTCCCATAGCTATACTGTCCTCTCACCCATGAATCCCACATATTGGCCAACATCTCAAAAAAAAAAACCTGATATCCTGGATATATTTATCTCCTCTCAAATTTCCTCCTCCCAAACAATAATCAGATCACTGAACGACCTTTCCTCAGATCATAGCCCGGTTTTGCTTTCCTTGCATTCCAGTTTTGTTCCTAAACCCCTTCCTCCTACATTGATCAAAGGACGAGTAAGCTGGGACGTATTTCGACTGGACTTGGAAAGCAAATTGGACTTGAACACTCCACTCAAGACAAACAACGATATTGATATAGCTGTAAAAAAACTGACTGACTCCATAACTTGCAGTATTATTGACAACACAAAGACCACTAACATTAATGATACTCAACATACTGATCTGCCACAGCACATTCGATTCTTAATAAAAGAAAAACGCAGAGCGAGATCGAAGTGGCATAAGACTCGATACCCAACTGACAAAACTTATTATACCAAACTAACAAACAAACTCAAGTCAGAAATAAAAACATACAAAATTCAAAATTTACTCAGCTTTACTGAAAATCTTACTACAACAGACAAATCATTATGGACAACTACAAAAAAACTTCTTAAGTTCAAAGACTGTAACCATCCACTCCTGACTGAAAACCAAACCTGGACAAGATCTGACGAAGAGAAAGCCCAGATATTTGGACAACATCTTTACAATACTCATACTCCCCACCCAGATATCCTCAATCCCGAACACCTTGAAAAAATAGAAGAAGACCTAACTATTACCCTCCAAATGACCCTTCCACCTAAAGCTTTCCATCCTTCAGAAATATCCAATATCATTCATAGATTACCTGCTCGAAAAGCTCCTGGCCATGACCAAATCACTTCCCATATCTTGAAACATCTCCCTCGAAAAGCCATCCTATTCCTCACCTACATCTACAATGCCGTACTCCGTACTACTTATTTTCCTGCCTCCTGGAAATTATCCATAGTAAAAATGATCCCTAAGCCCAAAAAGTCACCTGAAAATCCATCTTCCTACCGTCCCATATCTCTTTTATGTATTATGGGAAAAATTCTGGAAAAACTCCTTCTGAAACGAATATACCCAATACTTGATTCCCATCATATTATTCCAGATCATCAATTCGGTTTCCGTACATCTCACTCCACTATCCAGCAATGTCATCGTGTGGTGGACGTTGTCTCCTCTGCGTTGGAACGCGGATTGTACTGCACGGGAGCCTTTCTTGACGTAAAACAGGCCTTTGACCGAGTCTGGCACCCGGGATTGCTTTACAAGCTCCGCCTATTTCTCCCTCCTACTTATTTTCTTATTATACAGTCCTACCTTGCTGATAGATCTTTCCAAATAAATCACCACAACTCCTATTCCTCCCTTTTTTCTCAATCTGCTGGTGTTCCCCAAGGCAGCATCCTAGGACCTGTCCTTTATACAGTCTATACAGCTGATATACCAACCCATCCTAATACTTTCCTTTCAACTTATGCTGACGACACGTGTGTGCTATCAGTAGATAATGATCCATTTACTGCCTCCCACACTCTTCAATCCCACATCCGAGACCTTGAAGTATGGTGTCAGAAATGGAGAATTAAAATTAATTCTAACAAATCCCACCAAATAACCTTTACCCTACGCCGAAAACCAATGACTTCCTGCCCCACAGTATCCTTTAATGACACTCCACTAGTCCCTGTTGAACAGATTCGATACCTCGGACTCCACCTTGACAAACGTCTGACTTGGAATCCCCATACAAGACTGAAAAGACAAGAAACTGCCCGACGTTTTCGACTACTCCAACACTTACTGGACAAACGCTCCAATCTTCCACTTAATTACAAAAGACTTATTTATATGACCATCATAAGACCGATATGGACTTACGGAGTAGAGCTATGGGGCTCTACCAAACCATCAAATTCTTCTCGTATCCAATCCTTACAATCAAAAATCCTTCGTAAAATCCTTAACGCTCCTTACTTTGTCACGAATAAGCTCATCCATAAAGACCTTAATATCCCATATGTTACTGAATTAGCCCGAACCAGATATCAATCATTCCACGAAAAGCTCCATTTCCACTCTAATCCACTAGTTTCTATCCTATCATCCTCTTCTATTCCTGATAATCCTCCGAGGCGTCTGAAAAGAAGATGGCCTCGAGACCTTCTAGTTTAAATTTTTTTAGAGTGCTGCCGATGGGTGGCATCTCTTCATGTATTTCATGCCAGATTACTGTATCCATCACATTTACTTGTTGTATATATTTATACAGTTGTAAATATCAATAAATATGTTTAATAAAAAAAAAATAAAAAAAAATATTTTTTCTGTTTTTTCCTTTAGTTGTGTATTGAATTCATTCAATTTATATACTTACCTGTTTTTCATCAGTGGTAACAAGATAATATAGTTATTTTTATTGAATCAACAAAATTAAAGGTACTTTAGAGAAAGAATGTTTAAAATATCGGCATTTGATAGGCATCGGGCAGTTAAGTCCTTTCAAACTGTTTCTATCATAATGAAACCTACATGATATTAAAGCCTGTTAAATTTTACATCGTTATGGTGAGTTTAATCAATATGTTTTGAGCCGGTTTTTGAGAAAATCGTAAAAAAAGTGCAAGATGCATGGAATAAAGTGACTCTTCTGGCCAGTTGATTTTGATGAAATAGTTTCTGTAACATCTGGGGTGTATAGTTGTCTTAAATATGAAATTTCAGATTCATAGGACTTTTCGTTTATGCCCAGGAGTTACCACACACACACCTTTTTACGGGACTAGGTCATTTGGACTCAGGGGACCGTAAAACGTATAAAATTCTGGTAAAAACTGGAATTCGAAAATTTTCACGATCACAATACTTTCCATTACTATATATTTCATACATAGGTAAGTGAAAGTAAAAATTAAGGAAGAGTGACAAGTTTGGTTACGTCAGAATGTGGTTTAGTCTATAGAACTTGGTTCTAACAGATTTTCTTCTTCAAATGCACATACAGGGTTTATGTCTGTCGAGGGTACCATCTAGGAAACCATAGTGTATGCTGGTCTGTTTTATTTAGTTTTCTCTTCTGGATTAACTGTATTTTTGAGTCTCTATAGCTTTATGGTTATCTCCTTACAGGCTATCTCCGTCTGCTGTAGAGCTGTTTCTGCGATTATTGGGCTGCTGTAGATGGCTATTGCTAATGATGGCGCTAAAGTAGCTTGTTTATACTTAGCTTCAACAGCAAATTAAGGACAGTACTGGGGACAGCAAAGAACCTTGGATAGAGCTGGGGTTGGAGTTATAGGATTTAGCGTAAATAAAAAAATAGTAAAAACCATTTATAAATATATAATGAGAGAAATGCAATTAGTAATACATTAACGTTTTTCTAAAACATATGAATTTTATTGGAGATAATGCCTTATTGATTGCAAAACCAATGTCCGATTGAAAAGTGATTATTCTGTATGTAATATCAAGTCAGTTAAATTACGTGATTGATTGGTTTTATAGAATAAATAATCAGTTTTAATTGTGCCTCGTTGTGATGCTCGTAATTGATAACTGAGTTTTCTTGCCGCCTAATTGTTTCTTAATGATGATCCAGTTATATTTTGAGTGTCATCAACCCATGTTTGAATAAAATAAATATTATACAAATATTTAAAAACAAATTTAATGCATTGTAAGCTTATGTTTTTGAAGCATATTACAGTATACATTAAGCAAAAAATAACAAATTTAACGCTTTTTGGTGTATGTCACATAGTAATGATAGTTTTGATTTTTCACAAATAATGATTGGGATGATTAATAATTAATCCAATAAATAAAAAATCTGTTGTGGGCAACACAAGACTTTCACCTACCTCTGTTTTTAAAATCGATTAAATTGAATTCCTTTAGAAACATATGTTTTATTAAAAAATCTATTATGTTATTATATAAAATAATCAGTTAGCTTTTCATCACTCTTTATTAACGTTTATAAGCTTCGCTGCAAGATGATATTTTTCTAAAATCTTTAGCTTTCCAACGGTGTACTATTCATGTATACTACTGTTCTTATGTTCAAAAACAACAAATTGCTTTAAAAATATGTTTTCAGTTTTCTCTTTTAGTTGTTAGTCAAATTAGCTCAACATGCATATTTAGCTGTTAATTATCAATGATCAATCCCACATCAGAGACCTTGAAGTATGGTGTCAGAATTGGAGAATTAAAATCAATTCCAATAAATCCCATCAAATCGCCTTTAACCTTCATCGTAAACCAATGACATCCTGCCCTACAGTGTCCTTTAATGATATTCCGCTTGTCCTGGTTGAACAGATCCGATATTTAGGACTCCTGCTTGACAAACGTCTTACATAGAATCTGCATACAGGACTGAAAAGACAAGAAACTGCTCGACGTTTTCGGCTACTCCAACACTTACTAGACAGACGCTCTTAACTACAAAAGACTCATTTACATGACAATCATAAGGCATATCTGGAAATACGGAATTGAGCTATGGAGATCTACTACACTATCTAACTATTCCCGTATCTAATCCTTACAATTCAAAATCTTAACGCTCCTTACTTTTTCACAAATAAAATCATTCATAAAGACTTCCATGTTCCGTATGTAGCCGATTTGGTCCGTGCCAGTTATCATTCCTTCCATGACAAACTCCACTCCCACTCGAATCCACTAGTTTCAATGCTTGCTTTATCTACAGTTCCTGATAATCCACCGAGGCTTCCGAAGAGAAGATGGCCTCGAGACCTTGTTTAGATTGATTACTAGAATGCTGCCAATGGGCAGTTTCTCTTCGCGTTTTTCATGTACATATGAGCATATTTACTTGATATATTATAATATACAGTTTTAAATTTCAATAAAATATAAAACATTTATATATATATATGTTCTGTGAATGGACTTAACTTTATATACTTAGCCCTAATCTCTGTAATGTATATGATCCTTATACTGTTATGTCAGTATTTGTAACACGCTAAGTGTTAACTAACTTCTCTGTTTACTCGGAACATACATATATTTGGTTGTTGAGATAAGATAAGATGGCTACAGACAACCCCTGTGAGAGGAAGGATAGGAGCGGACCGGAGGTATGTTGATGAGGTGATAGGTACACAGCGGGTCCCTCCCCTGGCAATGAATGTTCTACAACCTGAGCAAACAGAACCTTCCTAGAATCAATTCCTTTCTTCCATGTTTCCCTCCTTCCTTTACCTCTCTTCTCGAGGCCTTCCCTGTGCAAACCAAAACGATATTACAGATGTATCCATATTTATATGTACATTACTAACGATATTTACTTAAAATTCTACACTTTATAGATATTTTTCCTCGAGGATAAAACATAAAAGAAAGCTTGGCAGTGCTAAAAGCAAGCTTTACTTTATAAATGGGTTATTGCGTGTAGAGGTGCGCATTGCGTTCCCGTTTGAAACACTCAAGTCCAGCCCTTACACCCTCTGTCTTTCGTCAGACGACTAAAATTTTAAGAATTTGTTCCTCAATTAACCATTTATTGTTTATCTAATTTATCGTAATCTCTAATTATTACTTTCATATTATATGGGGAGTATTGCAATCGTGAAATATGCCTAATTTGAATATTCACCTGTTATTCAAGTTCCAGGATAAAAAATATATATATACTTATACTAGAAATAACCATTGTGGAAGAAATCGATTTTCAGCTTTTGTGTAAAAAAAGCATCCGTACCAAATTAAATCCTTCAAACAATACTTCATGCTATTCACTTGGTAACAAATAAAATAGTCCATAAATAACTTGATGTTCCATTTGGTCTAAAATAGATACAATTCATCCCGAATTCCCTGCCTACTAGTTCGTATCATTTCATCTCTGGGAAAGTAAAAAGAAGAAAGCAACAGGAAGTTCTAACGAAACAGTCAGATTTTTTTACATTTACTTCCTTATACATGAAATAGTAATGGAAAGTATTACGATCGTTAGAGATAAAACTGAGTAGTGCGTAGGATGGAGTTTTATATATACTGTATGGATTTTATTGGCTTTAGATGGAAGCTGTCTGAGGATCTGAGGAGTTAAAATTCGAACAGTTTCGCTTAACTGTTTAGTAGTCTGATGCTGACATTAAACAGTTCATTGATACTGAACAGCTAAAAGAGGGATAAAAAAAATATATATATATATATATTGGGTTGTGTCACATGAAATGTCCGTTTCCAAGGTAAACGATTTTTATTGAAAATACGATATGAAAACAAGATAATTTTATTCGAAGTATTTACCTTCTTTCTCTACAAATTTTTCCAAACGTGACACCAAATTTTTTATCCCCGAACTGAAAAAAATCTGAGCTTTGAAGTGAAACAAAATCTGAAAACGCCCTTTTCACTTGATCATCATTTTCAAAAAATTTTCTTTTGACGAATTTGTCTAAATTCCTGGTGGTAATCTGTTGGAGACAAGTCGGGAGAATATGATGGGTGTGGAAGAACGTTGTAGCCCAGTTCTTTCAATTTTTGCACGGTATGTTTTGAAACATGCCGCTCAGTGAGATCATAAGGTACCATTGTATGGAGATTTTTTACTTTCCCAATACACTTTGAATGTCTGAAAACGGTAGATGCACTTGCATTTAGTTGTGCTGAGAGTCCTTTAATTGTTTGGTAGGAGTTTCCTTCTACTGTATGTTTGAGGAAATCGTTGTCTATTACGGACGGAGGTCTTCCTCGGGGCAAGTTTTCCAAGTCGGTATCTCCAGCTAAAAACTTAGCAAACCAACAACAAATGTTCGATTCATTAACACTCCCTTTTCCAAACGCCTTGCAAATATTCCCAGCGGCCTCAGCTGCTGAATGGCCGAGTTTAAACTCGTACAAAAATATTACTCGAAAATCGCGTGTTTCCATGGTCATATTTGGAGTTCACAAAGAGGTGGGTAATTGATTGGGAAGCTAATGTTTATAATACAAAGGTAGAGAATTAGTAACTGTTTGTCTGCAAAATCCTTTATGTACTTCAGAAACTATAAAAACGGACATTTCATGTGAAACAACCCAAAATATGTATATATATATATATATATATATATATATATATATATATATATATATATATATATATATATATATATATATATATATATACACATTCGTATAAGTAACTATTTATTAAACATTTAATTTGATATGAGAATAAATTATACCATATCTTGTGGAATTAGATTTTGTTTTTCTCCTTTTAAGCTGTCTTGCTGATTTTAAAATTATAATCAGTGTATCTGATGCCAGAAATATTTTACGGTTTAGAGAATTTTTGTTTTACCTTTGCGGGTATTTTAAGGGTATTAGGTACGGTCGTGTTTTTTCGGGTAAAAAGCTGATCCGTGTAAAAAGTTCATTGAATTATTGATTCAACCTAACATTCATATATAAGAGGTTCAGTACAGCTTTTAACATTTACATTGAGCAGCATTTGTGCACACAATGATTAAATATATTTATCTGATTTTTTTTTTTTGGATAAATAAAATCTACTCTATCCAGTTTTTACAATATTGGATTTCCTACCATATTGTAGTCGAAAATTAAAAAAAGAGAAAAAAGTAGCATTAAAATAATAAATTATTAAAAACATGTGAAATTTCCAAAGAAACGGCATATAGCAATTATGAATTTAAAAAATCGAATCGGACATTACCAATACACGAAAACCTGTTTTGTGGAGCGTCATTGGGATATTGGCAACACTATATCCTTCAGGTTAATGTTTTCAAGATACGAAAGAAAAGATCTCAGTATGCATATAGATATCTCTATGAGCTTTCGTCTCTCATTGTTCCTTTTTAGACGGTAGAACTTTTCATTTCAGCCTAATGAGTATTGTTTTAATTTTTGTCTTTTCTGATTTCTAGCATTGTATATTTTTCTAAACCTTACGAATTATAATATAAATGAATAACATTATACTTTTGTGATAAGCGCAGTGGTTAACTTATTCCCTATTTTCTGTTTTATGAATAACCGCAAATCCACCACATATTCTATTCGGTCAGTGAAATTCAGCGATCAAGATTCAAACTTTGTAATAATCCATTAATCATTGAGGCTTAAATAAACAACAATAGCTATATAACACACTGACAGGAAAACGTTGTTATGGAAGATAAATTAAGTTAAAGTTATTATAGCAATACTCACCTTCTCCATCATCATAGCAACAATATTTCCTAAAGTATCCATGTTTAGTACGGTCTTACCTAAAAAAAGAAAGAAAATTAATTAGAAGAATATTTCGAAATAAGTAAAAAGAATAATACAATTAGTTTTAATTTTATTTTAATTCAATCACTCATATGCTTATTTATTAAATAATGTTTATTTATTTTGTATACCTTTGAAGATACATACTTTAGAGCTATTATGTTCCAAGTGTCATTATGTTCTCTATATTTTTTTTATTTTTTGTCTTTTGATGTAAGAATCTTGTGAGATCCAAATCTCAATCGTTCCCTTTTTAGAATTCGTTAGACTCAAGGTTTTCTTCAGATTGTTCAGTTTGATATTTGATGCACTTCTGCATATTATTTATTTATGTTATTTTAAAATTATAAAGAAGTTATTAAGTGACTTCTTCTTCTTCCAGTGGAGCGACAGGCCGTGTAGGCTCTATGCCTCGTGGTGTAATCTCTTGGGAGATTACACTCACGTTTCTTAATGCATTATGTAGCATAGGGCTATCATGTCCTGCGCCTAATTTTGTAAGTGGCCACCGTTTGGCTGACGAGTCTCACATACAATAATCCTTTAGGGAGAGGCTGTGAGTGAATCCCCATTTAATTACATCCTTATAAAAGTCCCGCCGGGACTGGGATTCGAACTCACAACATTTGGCATGAGACACTAGCGCACTACCCACTCAGCCAAGGGTTTCCCTAATTAATTAAGCTCCTTGCCATGTATAAATGTCTATGCTTATTATTGGCGTAATAAGATGTCTTTAACCACCACTGCGAAATAATGTGTCAAAAACATGCAAAAATGCACATAACAAATGGAAACAAATCAGACATAAATTAAATATATACATAAAGTATTACAAACAGTTCAGAGCTTTGTGTACAGCCATCAAGTAGAAGTACTCTTTATTTAACTTTTTGACATATAACAGTCAGTCGAGTTAGAATGTTGATATTGACCGAAAATTCTGTGATGAGAAACTGCTGTATTTATTTATTAAATAATGAGCAGTGATAAAAAATGAAATGAATACAATTGGAAAGAAATTACTTGCATGATAAATTTCTTAAGAATTAAATATAAAGGTTGTGTTTTTTTTTTTGTTGTGTTTCTGATATCACACAAACCCTAATAGATAGACATATCATATCCTACTACAAGCAGTTAAACTGGATGAAGATTAGGTCAAGAAGAGTGATTAATTTATTAACAATGACATCTAAAATATTTAAGTGCAAAACCCCAAGCTATCTTCACTCAAATATGATCTTCTTACACGACATTCATAATAGAAATAATAAAGCCTCTAAATATACATTACTCGTTCCGAGACATAAAACATTAATTTACAATAAATCATTCATTGTAAGTGCATGTAGAACAGTTAATAAGTAAAAAAAAAAAAATTAAGCACTCATAAAACAATTAGAAAATATAAAACAGATAAGAAATGAGGAATAATATAAAGTTCAAAAACATTATATTATAATGCTTGAAGGATTTACTAATATTTGTAAATAATATATTTTGAATTTTTTGTTATTAAAATCTGTAATGTATATAGTGTATATGAGAGTATTTGAAAAGTTTATGCTAAATGAATAATGGAGAGTTAAAATTCCCTTGTATGTATATTTATTTTTATTTTAATCTCAAGTTTGACGTTTTTTTTTATTCTGATGATGTAAACATCAAATATTATTAATATTAGAAATATATTTATATTAATTACCGACGAAATAGACCTGGCTCAAGGTTAATCATAGATGTATGTACAATTCCTGTTCATTGTATGAGAGAGCCAGTTGGTCCTAAATGTAACAGGTCATTAATATACTTTATTCTTTCATCATAAAAGGCAACTCTCAATGGACTACTGCATCTCATGTTTTTATATTTACTTGGAATGTAAGATATATTTTAGAATAAGGTGAATTGTAACTGCATAGGGTTCTATATCATAGAAAATTAGTATAATTTAAAGATATTTCTATGGCGACTAAAAAGTACTGGTTATGGGCTTTTTCAATTATTTTATGTTTGTCTCAGAAGTCAGTTATTAATACTTTTAAGCATAAGAATAATACAGTATATCTATTTCAATATGTAATTATTATAGCTAATAGAGTATGTAAGTAATATTTAACAATTGTAATTAATATTAAATAGAAACGACCATTTTTCCATCAAATTAATTCCAGATTTTATTTTATGCGGTTTCAGATACATTGATGTTCAAAGTTGAGAAGGATCGTAGAGTGAAGGCCTCGACAGAACACAGGTAGACCTAATCTGGCGATGAGCAAACAAATGGTACGACCTGTCTGGGCTGAGACAACTCTCTCTGGGTCCATTTGTAGCCTGCATCACAATGGATACTACCATCACCAACAACTGATAGGCTGTTTGTTCAACAATATACATTGTTGCTTCATCTACAACTATAATAAATCATTACGAACGAGAAACAATATTACATTAATTAATGCTAGTTATTAAATGATGTAGTTGATTCAGGACCTTTGAATAAACAATATAGAATATTTGACCTTCCTTCCATGAGTATTTTAAAGTTCTCGGTAATCATCAAATAAATCTAATTGAAGCCTTATGCATTTAAAAGGCTTCATTCATAATGAATTTTAATTGTCCAAAAATATATATATATATTTCCGTTTATTCCCCTTTTAAGAGAGAGGTTGAACTTGACACTTTATGATATTTTCTTTTCCTTTCTTCGCTCTTCCCAAATTCTTTTCATGCGTTCACTAGGTTCTTTTTTGCGTTCTTCCGACCATTTATAGTTAGTTCTTTTCAGTGAAGAATCTACTAGTATGTGATCTTTAATGATTTTCCTAAACGTTCTTTTTTGTTGATGCCATTGTAATTCCCTCTTCTTTAAAATCCTCTTTTGTTTCATTGATCAATTTTGATTTGTTTTTACTTAAATTTGTTATTTGAAAGATTTTTCCTGTGAGCATATCTTTTTCCATCCTACAAATGTGTCCATAAAATCTCATTATTCTTTATTTATTTATAAAGTCATCCGTTATTGTCTCAGTGCGTTTGTATTACTCCTTTGATGGACCCTTTATCCAAATTCCTTCCCCAAAAACTGGACTATATATTTTCCTTAGAATTTTTCTTTCCTGCTTGTCGTTTCTAAAGCATAAAGTGCTTCAGGTAGAATCACCGTGTCACAATGCGTTAATTTTGCATTCGCTGAAATAGATTTTTTTTTGTAATAGGTCCATGTGAGCTTAAAGGCTTTTTGTAATTTTATGATTCTGTTTTGATTGACCGAATCAGGACTGAATCCAATAGTCCTGATGGCTGGATGGTCTCTCCTAGATATCTAAAATAGGTCACTTGTGCCATTTTCCTGTAACGAGTTGTAATGGGGGGGACTGTTTATATGTTTTCTCTCTATAAATTGAGCCTTTTCATATGAAATTTGCAAACCAGTTTTTTGTGCGATTTCGTGTAATTTTTCCAGAGCATTCTTAGCTTCTCTATTGTTCGTGAGAATAGCTAAATCATCTGCATAAGCCAGATTTATTCTATCATTTTTTTTTTTCTCCTGAGTTGTATTCCCTTCACTTTCTTTTCCTATGCACAATTTTTTTCCAGAACAGATGTTAAACAAATAGAAGGGAGACCATCTCCTTGACGGACTCCGGTTTCGATTTGGAATTCTTGGAATATATATAATCATCAAAAGTCAACAACAATTTTTTATTGATTAAAATTACAATCTGTCCCAATTTGGACATTAATAGTAGTGCTGAAAGATATCATACATACTACATTCATACAATATTTACACAGCATAAAATTACAATAAAATATATACAATCATCAAAAGTAACGGCACTATTAAGATATATATATATATATATATATATATATATTATATATATATATATATATATATATATATATATATTTCTTTTATTGTTGGTATAGTTGATTTATTGTACTTTAAGTGTCACTAAAAGTCCCGTCCTAAAGATATTTATTTTGGAAAATATATTTGAAAAATAATTTCACTTCTTCTGTTCGACTTCAGGAAGTTTTAAGTATGTTTAATATTTAAACAAGTATTATATATTATCATCAATTCTTTATTCATTGTAAAACTCTTTATATCTCATTTATTTTCCTCGACATTTCGGTTGTTTTTTTCTCCCTCATTTTCAAGACTATTTTGTTCATTTCCATTATTTCACAATTTTTTGTAGCTTAAGGCATTTCTTCTTTTAAGTTGACTATTGGCTCTGATAGAAGTAAATAATGATTTTTAACCACGTAAAAATAATATATCTTAATTATGTTGTAATTGATCACTATTATAAATTTTCTAATTAGAACAGATTGTAATATTACTTAATAAAAATTGAAAAAATATATACTTTTTTTTTTATTGATATTTACATAGTACATCTATTAAATGAGCAGTTAGACCAAATACATGTAAAAGACGTTCAGAGGAACTGCCCAACATCAGCACTTCAGTTGGCAGTGAAAGATCTCGAGGTCATCTTCTTTTTAGACGCCTCGGAAGATTGTCAGGAATAAAAAAAGGAAGCAAGGATTGAAACTAGTAGATTGGAGTGCCAGTGGAGTTATTAATCCAAGGAGTGATATCTGGTTCGGGCTAAATCAGCAACATATGGAACATTAAGATATTTATAGATGAGCTTATTTCTGAAAAGTATTAAAATTGTATAATATAAGTAAAAATTATAATGAAGATATTGGTTAAAATAAATAATCATTTCTTTCTTTGAAAATACTACTAAGAAATATGTAGTAAGATAAGCATTGTGTTAGTGAAAATTCCAGTTTTCAACCGAAATACAAGTTTTAGTGTCGTCGCCTAATCTCACGAAAAGGACTATATTTCCGTGTGTTGATGATAAGTCTGGCTCAAAAACATAAATAAAACTGACGTTTCATATTTTAAAGGCGAATATAGTTGAGATGTTACAGCAACTTTTTCAACAAAATTGGCCAACCGCATGTGGTACTTAATAGTATGCATTTTGCTCTTTTTTACGATTTACTTAAATACAATTCAAACGATTTTGATAAAACTCCATTTATCCATTAAGAATATGACAAGCTTGAGTAAGATGTAGGTTTCATTCTGATTGAAATAGTATGAGCCCGCTTAAATGTCAATATTTTAAATTTTCGTTAAATTTTAGTACATTTAATTTTTAAAGTAAACAAAAATTAACCATGCTATATTAGGATTGATAAAAAATTACTAAGTATAAATATTCAACGACTTTGATAAACAATTTGAGGAGAACAGAGAAAAAATATTTTTTAATGTAATTTTTCGTTTGTTGAACACAGACGTATAATATAATACAGGAAAGCTAAAGATTTTAGAAATAACATTATCTTCAACAAACAATCGTTAAAAGTATTTTAAAGTGCCCAAATGGGCATACCTTTTTTTAACCTTAAGTTTATTTAATAATTCTTAAACTGATTTAAACAGCCTAAGTAAGTTAAAGTCGTGTGGTGACTGAACCAGATTTTCTCTTTAAATAATTCTTTTTTATCTCCAACATAACTCTTTTAGATTAAAAAGCTTTACTATTTTATACTTGCAACAAGACGACAGGTGTACCGCAGTGATCTCCTGTTTGGGCGCCATTACCTTCATATACATACCTTCGTATGTCTTTGAGAAATTTTTAGAGCCTTCTCTAATTTAACATTTAGAATTCGGATTCACCTGTTGCTGACAGACAAAATACTGAACATTCCTCTATAAACCCACAATTACTAGAGAGGCGTTCCGGTGGGAAGTTGAAGACCTAAGAGATCCCCGGAATTCCAACTATTCGTTGAAAGCCAAGACTGATAGCTGAATGCTAGAATAGTTCATTAATCTACCTCTCCCTCTCCTACCATAACTTTGCAATCAACTATGCCGGTCCTAGTCTGACACCCAGGCTATTCTGCGAATTACTGAAGGCGGTCGAATATACTACGGTAAATTACTCAATACATTACTTTGGATTATTAGTGATGGAGTAATTGTATATGCGATAATTCTAGATATTATAAAGTATTGTTGATCGTAGAGAAGTTGCCGTTGGAGAAGCGGTCATCAAGAAATAAAACACTGATGAACAACACTTATTATACTTCCGTATACGAATTGGATTAACACGTTCACGCCGGAACGAATATCTATTGGGTTGTGTCACATGAAATGTCCGTTTTTAAGGTAAAGGATTTTTATTAAAAATACGACATGAAAACAAGATAATTTTATTCCAAGTATTTACATTCTTTTTCTACACATTTTTTCCAACGTGACACCAACTTTTTTATCCTCGAACTGAAAAACTCTGAGCTTTGAAGTGAAACAAAATCTAAAAACGCACTTTTCACTTGATCATCATTTTCAAAATGTTTTCCTTTAACGAAGTTGTCTAAATTCCTGAAGAGGTGGTAATCTGTTGGAGACAAGTCGGCTAATATGGTGGGTGTGGAAGAACTTCGTAGCCTAGTTCATTCAATTTTGCACGGTATGTTTTTAAACATGGGGTCTAAGGTACCTTAAAAGAAAAAAAAAAGAAAGAAAATTCAGCTTTCCAGCCCTGTCAGACTATTTAAATCAGAATGAAACCTACGTGATATTAAAGCCAATTAAATTTAAAATGGATCTACCGAGTAAAATAACTCGTTAATGAGCATTTTAGCTTTGTGGCTAAGGTAGTATTTTCAATTAAATGCAGCTAATAATTACTAGAGGTGGGCGGGCGTTAGAGTATTACCATAGGGTAAAATCGAACTTCTAAAAATAAACTTACCTGTTTTGTTTGATAGCTATGATTTCAAAAATGTAAATTAAGTTGGATCGGAAATTTCTAGATAACATGTATTTTCATAATTAATCTTTGAACAATCCTTTCATGTTTACAATATTAGCTGAAAAATTGAAAAATTCATTATAAAATGCTTGGTTTTAAAAGGTTTCTCCATTTCTACGCATGAGGATTGATTTGCTGGTTATATTCATTGTCTCTAGAATTTCGTTTACAGTATTTTCGAAAGCCATTAGGAAGTTTTTCAAAATGATCTTTAAATTCACATTACCTTTTAGTTCTTTGTAAACTTATGCTCCCCAGGCTGAAATCGTTGAACGTTATTAAAAGTAGATAACTTCATTTTGATATATCAAAAACGAGATATGTATTGCATACCTATTAAATGTTTTAGAACATCAATTTAAAGTAATGTTAAGTAACATTAACAATCAGATATGAAGCAAAAGGCAATCAAATCCAAGAAGAGGAAGATGATAACA
Organism: Piezodorus guildinii; assembly: GCA_023052935.1. Lineage (NCBI taxonomy): Eukaryota > Metazoa > Arthropoda > Insecta > Hemiptera > Pentatomidae > Piezodorus > Piezodorus guildinii. The sequence continues at coordinate 149,092,437 of CM041293.1, read as the reverse complement.
TTTATACAAAATATATCTATGGAAATGGTCCAACCTATTAGCTACAAATTTTTTTTTTTTTTATAGGCCCAAAAGGAATCAGTTCCAGAGCATGGCGGAAACTAGAATCTAGGACTTACTGGGAATCTTACAACACCATATATATTAAGCCCAGGTTGGATTTGTTAATTTATGTAGCTAATTAAGAAACATCTTCTTATACATCTATTCTAATGTATCCTTATCTCTAGTATTCCTCTTTAAGATTGTATTAAGCATTAATTCAGTTTACTATAAGAGTATATTCATAGTAACTCAGAAAAACTAAGCAGTATATTAAATTGAGGATTTCTCTGCTTATTAAAATTTAGAAACGCCTTAAAGAATGTTAAATGATCTACTATTCATCATAGGATATCAAGATAATTTTGTGCCTAGCATATGTAAATACCGTCTGAACCAACTTCCTCTTTTGTCATAATCTGACTTCGACAAATACGCATGGTTGACGTTAATCATGAACAAAAGATGATGTGTGATATGGCTGAGTCAAACTAAGTGTTCTTCCCATAAAATATAACTTTTCAATGGTCATATAAAATTTACGTTATGTTTACGTTCAGTACACCATCGTCGAGCTTAATATTTGAAGAATTAATTTTTTATCTAAAGTAAATTGCATAACAATATGATAATTATTAAGTTTAGCCACATTTTGAATCAACATTAAAAAAAAAAAATAGTTGGTTTTTATTTCTTCCCAAAAATAGTTGATTACAGTTACCTTTAACGTACAGTAGCCTTCCCTATCATCAGGACTCACTAAAATACATCAATAATTAATAACTATGTATTATACTTATTTAAAAACATTATCAAACATTCACATAGCAATGTTACATAAAAAATTGTGACATTTTCAATAAAAAAATGGATTTTTTAACTTTCAGACAATTCAGGTAAATAAAAAAAAAAATATAACATTGTTATGTGAATGTTTGAAAATGGTTTTAAATTAGTATATTAAATAGTTGAACCTTGATGTTAGTTATTAATTATTGATGTATTTTAGTGAGTCCTGTTGATAGGGAAGGCCCCGAAACGTTGACTCGTTTTTTTGGGAAGCAATAGAAACCAACTATTTTATCGATGTCATTTGAAATCATCCTTTGGGCGAGTTTTTATTATGTTTTATTTAATATAAAAACATATTTTTGTAAGGATTTGGTTATTATAACAATGCATATTGTTGGCCGTAGATCCTTAGGACAAAATGAGTCTTTAAAAGACCCGGGACCTCGCCGTGATACTAATAAAAGATTACAAGCAACCCCTTCGGGTACTAATTCAGAATCTGAACCACAACCTGGCACATCGTCACAAGGGATGACTGACGAATCACCGTTTTTCACCCCAAATCCTTTTCAGATTTTACATAACGAAAAAGAAAACATGGAATCTGCTTCTATACCTAGTGAACCACGACCCCCTCCAATATTTGTCAAAAATATTTAAAATTTCCAGTTGTTGTGTACACAATTGAACAAAATTACCGATTCTACCAGCTACTACTGTATGAGTAGAATTAATGACACCAAAATATCTCCTACTACTGCCGAGACATATAGAAAAATAGTGAAATATCTAACTGATACCAAAGCGGATTTCCATACCTACCAGCTACGCCAAGAGAGAGCTTTAAGGGTTGTAATCAGAAACTTACACCCCTCGACACCAGTTGAAGCTATTAAAGAAGAATTAACGGAGATAGGCTATAAAGTGCGGCAAGTCACTAATGTCCTAAAGGACAAAATTCCACTACCTCTCTTTTTCGTGGACTTGGAGCCATCGGAAGGAGTTGAACAAATCTATGACCTCAATAGATTGTACTATACCAGCGTAAGAGTTGAAAAACCTTACATAAAGAAGGAGATAGTTCAGTGCCATAACTGTCAAGCATATGGTCATACTAAAAGTTATTGTCATCACATACCTCGATGCGTGAAATGCGGTGAACAGCACAAGTCTGTGGAGTGTACAAAACCAAAATCAACACCAGCTGTATGTGCTCATTGCCTCAAGGACCGCCCAGCCAACTATAAAGGATGCCAAATTTATAAGGAACTGAGGACCAGGTTTCAAAAACCTCAAGTACCGGATGAAACAGCAAGACAAGTAAGAAACAGAAGAGAATCCTCAAAACTTATTGATGCCAATGTATCATTTGCCCACCTACTTGGAGGTGGGAATCAAAGTACTGAAGCCGTGGCCCTGCCGGAACTACAGAATGTACCTCAATCCATTCCACATATACCTCTTCCTCAAAATGTAACCAATCCTAAAAATCCTAATCAACCACAAATCTCTCATATCCCTCCTCCTTCAAATGCCACAGACCTTACCAGTTTGATGACATCCTTTATCTCCGAAATTAAATCCCTTGTTATGCCCCTAATATCACTCCTTACGAATCTCGTATCAAATCTCATTCCTGCCTTAAAAAAACCATAAATGACCTCACCTAATTCCTTATCCATTCTCCTTTGGAATGCGAATGGTGTTAGAACTCACACTGACGAACTTACAGCCTTACTGCAAGACAAAAACATTGATGTTGCACTCATTACTGAAACTAGACTAACCACTAAACAGTACTTTAAAATACCAGGATACACGACATACCGGACAGACCATCCAGACGGCAAAGCCCATGCCGGTACTGCTGTCATAGTCCGCCGATCTCTTACCCATCACTTACACCCAATTTCCGCCCACGATTACCTACAAGCAACTTCCATTGTTATCAAAACCTTTTCCTTTCCGCTTATCATCGCATCAGCATACTGCCCTCCTAAACATCCCATTTCCTCTGCACAATTTGAATCCTTTCTCAACTACTTGGGAAATCACTTCATTTTGGGTGCAGACTTAAACGCTAAGAACCAACAGTGGGGTTCTAGAACCACCAATTCTCGTGGACGGACATTGCAGTCTGCACTCAACTCCCGACGCTTTCATCTCCTACCTCCCGATTCTCCTACCTACTGGCCAACAGATCCTAACCGTAATCCTGACATCCTCGACTTCTTCATCCACAGCGGATTAGGCTCTCTTAATTTTTCCATAGCTCGCCTTGATGAACTATCCTCTGATCATAGTCCATTGATTCTAAATGTATCCATAACACCTATTCCTAAACCTTTCCCACCGTCATTCATTAGAGGCCCTGCCAACTGGAACCTCTTCTGCGAAATCCTCACTAATGATATTGACCTCAGAGTGATTCTCAAAACCCCAAATGACCTTGACGACGCCGTATATTCCTTTACAACCGCTATTCAACAAGCCGCCTGGACTGCCTCCTCTCCCAAACAATCCCAAATAATTCCTTATTAAAGCCATTTACCACAACACCTGACAGACCTCATCAACAGCAAACGCCGAGCCAGAACATTATGGCAACGCACCCGCCACCCAGAGGATCGCCGCTCCTATAACTTTTTTTGTAGAAAATTAAAGCGGGAGTTGGCGATCTTCCGATCCCAATCCTACAATACCTACCTCTCCTCTCTCTCGACTCGTGACAATTCCCTGTGGAATGTCACGAAGAGAATCCTAAAATCCTCCCTGATATCCCATCCTCTCCGGCGTAGTGATAATTCCTGGGCTGCTTCTGACAAAGATAGGGCCCAGGAATTTGCACTACGCCTTTCCAAGGTATTCACTCCTCATTCTGATCTCAATCCAACCCATACCGCAATAGTTGAAGAGTTCCTTACGTCACCGATACCAATTTCCTTACCACCTAAAGCAATCAATCCCTCTGAGGTCAAATATCTGCTTCAAAAGCTTCCTCTCCGTAAATCCCCTGGATACGATCTCCTTACTCCTCAAATCCTAAGACAACTTCCACCTAAAGCCATTACATTCCTTACATATATCTATAACTGTATCCTACGCACTACCTATTTCCCTCTGTTGTGGAAACACTCGACTATCATCCTTTTCCTAAAACCAGGCAAACCATCCAACTGTACGTCATCCTACAGACCTATTAGCCTTCTTCCGATCCTCTCCAAAATCTTCGAAAAACTCCTATTAAAACGAATCCTAGCCAAATTTCACAATTTTCCTTCACACCAGTTTGGATTCCGTCCTCAACATTCCACGGTTCAGCAAGGACTCCGAGTTGTAGACCACATTTCCTCCGCCCTTGAGTGCAAGGAGTATTGCTCGGGTGCCTTTCTGGACATAGCTCAAGCTTTTGACCGGGTGTGGCACCCGGGACTGCTCTTTAAGCTCAAAACCCATTTACCTCAATCCTTATACCTAATCCTCCGATCCTATTTATCCAACCGCTCCTTCCGAGTTCGCTGTGGTTCCGAATTTTCCGAACAATATACTGTTGAGGCCGGTGTTCCTCAAGGCAGCGTCTTAGGACCCGTCCTCTACATCCTCTTCACCGCCGATATCCCTACCGATCAGAATACCTTTCTGGCAACATTTGCTGATGACACAGCCATTTTATCATCCAATTCCGATACTGAAGCAGCATCGCTAAATCTCCAAAAGCACCTTTCCCTTGTCGAAGACTGGTGCAATGCTTGGCGCATTAAGGTGAACGAAAGCAAATGCACTCACGTCACATTCACCCTTCGACGCAAATCCTGTCCAACGGTTAATTTCAATTCCATACCGCTTCCTTCCTCAGACACAGTCCGGTATCTCGGCTTTTTACTAGACAAAAGACTGACGTGGAACCCACATACAAGACTAAAAAGAAAAGAACTCAACCGCAGATTCGGCCAGTTATACAGACTACTAAACAGAAAATCTCATCTTACAGTTGACAACAAATTACTAATATACAAGACAGTACTGAAACCTATATGGACCTACGGACTTGAACTGTGGGGAACAGCTAAACATTCTAACATCAAACGCATCCAATCCTTCCAATCCAAAGTCCTCCGAACAATAGTTAATGCTCCTTATTACGTTACCAACTGTACCCTACACCATGACCTTAATATTCCGTTTGTTTTAGACCTGGTACCATCCAAATTTTCCAAATTTCATCAGAACCTTAGTCATCATCCTAACCCTCTAGCGCAATCCCTATCCAGCACCACCCATCCCTACAATCCTCCTCGAAGATTGAAACGGCAGTGGCCACGAGATCTATTGTAAACATTTAAACTGGAGTTCTGACAATGGTCAGATCCTCCACTCATGTACGGTATGTTTGTGGCTACAGCGCCCTAACTCAGCCTCCACTGGCTCAGACCAGTGATGCGGCTGAGATAGAGGCGCTGGGATCTCTTGGGTTCCGCTTTTTCCTCCACAAGTGGAGGGAAAAGCTCTTGCTGGGGTCCCTTTAGCAATTGTATATAGTTATGATTGTGTGTAAGATGTTTATTTATTTGCCAACTTTTTATTTATCTCAATAATAGGTTTTTGTTTCGATTTGTTTTGTTTTTTATTTATTATTATTTTATTGTATATATATGAATTTATTTTTGTTCTATTTTATGTAATTTGACCATTATTATTATTTTCTGTATATATAGTATGAATGTGGTCTCTTATCAATATTATTATTGTTCATTTTGTAACAAATTGTAATATATCTCAATAAAATAAAAAAAAAAAATTAAAAAAAAAAGACCCGATAATATTGGGTCAGGTCTTATTGGTGCTTTTACAAGAATCATTGGGTTCGAATTTCACAAGAAATGGTGTTATAAGCCTACAGTTCTGAATTTGATACGTCAGAATTTACTAAGCCAAAAAAAAAAAAAAAAAAAAAAAAAACCTTTATACTCGTATATTGGAGGTTGGATATCAATTTTACGAAGGCCCGACTATCAGCTGACTCCGATGATAATTGGAATATATTATTAAACACAATCACAATTTTCTGATGGAATGTGTATTGTTCTATTTGATGATGTTTTAGGGAATGTAACTGTTTGGAGTCGCAGCTCTTTGGTCCGTGGGCTAGTAGCAACGTTTTTGAAAAATAATTTTTTTATGGCTTTTTCTTTTTAATATATTTTTTGTTATTCAATATTGCAAAGGACGTGTCGTATATAGCAGGCATTGCGTTAACTACTTTTTAAATGTAAAAATCTTAACTTTTGAAAAAGGTCTGATAACTGTAAACCGAGTAAAAAAAAAAAAAAAAAAAAGCTGAGCCTTGATATAAATTGTATGCAATAAAAGGACTGATATTACTACTATATGTAAGGTTATTACATATTACATATTAAAGACGGTAAGACTCTGAATTGACGTATTAGCGTAACATTAGTCGGAAAACTAAGAGAACGTTTAGGTACCCTAGCATACGGGCGTGGTGGAGTCCTGCCCATTTGGGATTCAAATTTGACAAGCAAGATAAATCTGGGGCTATTATTGATCGAATGACTAACATAATAAAAAGATAAATATGGCATTTATGACGCGGAAAGCAACGCAAATATCTCAACGATGATAAATATAAACAAAACAGATAGTACTTTTGTAAATTATCTTTTTGTTTTAGCCTTGGAGACCCCTGGCCGCGTGGTTTGGGTTTCTAAAATTCTACACCGCGATTCTCAATGATATTTTATTTTTTCTCATCATTGTCGTCATTGTTCTTTTGTTCTAATATTTGTTCGATAATTATCAGGCCGATTTGCAAAAGAAATTCTTGGATATTTTTTTAAAACAATTTATTTATTCCAGTATCCCGACGTTTCAGCCTCTAGGGCCATTTTCAAGCTTCTGTAATCAATTAAAATCTCATTGCATTTATATATTTCCAACAATTCAATTACAACAACATATAATAAATTATTTTTAATAATTATGTCACCTACCATGCATATCCATCTCCATTATCTTTTAATTTTACCGTTTTTCAGCAGCGTCGTCATAATTTTTTTTAAAATATCATTTTTCAAAAAAATTCGAAATGCACAAAATCAAAATTGGCTACAGGTTTGTCACAACACTGCGATAAACATAAACATATTTTTGATTTTGATAATATCTCGGTCCTACACAAGGAAGAAAACATAAATAAACGGAGAATCATAGAATTAATTTATATAACAAAAAATTAAGAAAAATCAGTTAACCACCAAACAGACGTTGACAACCTAAACACCTTTTATGCAAGTACTATCGAGAGAGTAAATATATAAATCCTTTGGCATCCCCACCCCAAGTTCAGTCGCGCACGAGAACACCTAAAAGGCGGCTGAAAACTGTTAAGTAAGTTGGATAAAATGTTTCTTTTCTTTTTTGAATAAATAGATCCCCTTTTTCAATGGATGATGAAAAATAATATGATATTTTTGAATACAGGTTTTTTTGAAAAATGACATTTTAAAAAAATTATGACGACGCTGCTGAAAAACGGAAAAATTAAAAGATAATGGAGATGGATATGCATGGTAGGTGACATAATTATTAAAAATAATTTATTATATGTTGTTGTAATTGAATTGTTGGAAATATATAAATGCAATGAGATTTTAATTGATTACAGAAGCTTGAAAATGGCCCTAGAGGCTGAAACGTCGCGATACTGGAATAAATAAATTGTTTTAAAAAAATATCCAAGAATTTCTTTTGCAAATCGGCCTGATAATTATCGAACAGATATTTTATTAGGTGGGGGTCATCCCTTCACACTTTTATTTTTGTTAGTGGCCACAAGCTGGCTGTTGGGTCTCACGAACCCGGAGAGAGATTGTGAGTGAATTTCCATTTAATTACATTCTTGAAAAATTCATCTCGGGACTGAGATTAGATATTCTGCGAGGTTGGCTATTGCGCTATCCACTCGGCCATGGGCTCCTCTTTTAAGTAAATTTCCTTACTTGATATTAATTAACTATAATCCGTCTGGACTCTCCTTGTCGGATTTTGTATGAAAAAGAGGGCAAATCAGAGAAAAACTAAGTTTTTTTTTTTTTTTTTTAATGTAAGAAAGTTCATTTGCTAACCCTTATAGAATTAATGCTTGGGCATGGCTCAGTAATGATGGCTCACAAGCTTGAGCCGAAACGTTGGCAAAATTAAAAATATTTAAAAAAAGACCGACTCCTGATTATTCCACATATGATAGTTTCTACAGTTGACTATATATCCTCAAAGCTAAAGAACTTTAGGAATCCTATAATAATGAATTTATAAGGTTTTTTTTTTTCTTAACTAAACGGTTATGAAAAGATTTCATCCCGTTTATCTTATCAACATTTAGTTTATTTCCAGTGGCGCGACAGTCCGTGTAGGCCCTAAGCCTCACGGTGTAATTTCCTGGGAGATTACATTCACGTTTCTTGATGCATTTTGTAGTGTAGGGTCATCATTTCTTAGGCCTAATTTTGTGAGGGACCACCATTTGGCTGACGGGTCTCACGTACCGGGTGGAGAGGCTCTGAAGGAATCCCTATTAATTTAATGCTTGAAACAGTCCCTCTGAGACTGGGATTCGAACTCACAACCTTTAGCATGAGAGACTAGCGCGCTAGCTATTTAGCAACGGGCTCCCTTTTAATAAATTCAGTAATATAATAAATACAAAAAAATCGGACATTTTAAAATTAATTTATTCTGGTCTCTACTAAATTTAAGATAGGAGTGCAATAATATGATGTATACATAAACAGACCGTTTAAAATATAATATATCTTATTTTTCTTTATAAAATAACTGATAAAATAAGAATCCTATAATTTTAATTCCTAATTATAAAATTATGACATACATTATGCAAGTTCGTTAGTAAAGACATATTAATTCACTGGTTTAATAAAAATATACACCAGAATGTAGTTGTAATACAAATACAAGCTTATGTTTAGTGTGAATTCATCATAAAAAAAAAAAAAATCAACTTATATATTGCCTGGTAAGAATAAAAAAAAAAAAGACTACAAAATTACAGCATATTTTTTTATAAAATATGTTGTTGAATTATATCTGGATCATATTTTTTAATTTTTTTTTTTAATACTAAATTAAGATTGTATACCTTTTTGTAATGATAAAAAATGCTATCAAACAGAACAACTACTTGACATAAATATACATTTTCAGTTTATAATTGTACATTAATATAAATGTTGGTTATTCACGCTCATGTACACATATTTACCACTAAAAACTGGAATTATTATTAACGGTTCGTTTATTAAAGAACTCTCTTGACAGAGACAAATTTCCACGCTACTGCTATTGTATAAATTGTATATATTGTTATATTATGTTGTTATCTATTTTTCAAAACATTACATATCCGATATTATTATTCAGATAATGTCTTTCTTTAAAACTACTTATATATATATTATATATATATATATATATATATATATATATAGAATAGAATAGAATAGAAAGAAATAAAACCATATTTTGCAGTTTCTTAGGAAATAAACAAAATACTTAATTTTTAATAAAATACGTATATTATAATAACTTCTCTATATAAAAAACTATATATAGTTTTTTATATAGAGAAGTTATTATAATATACGTATTTTATTAAAAATTAAATATTTTATTTATTTTCTAAGAAACTGCAAAATATGGTTTTATTTCTTTTTCACAGTTTATTATTATAGCCACAACAACTTAAACTATGTTTTGGATTTTAGTTATAGTTCAGTAGCCTCTAACGTTTTATTTTTCATGATTAACTACATTTAGGTCTGAGCCATTTTTAGTCTCAATATGAGAATTTATTAAAATCATTGAAAGCTATTTTCTGTGATCTTACTTGAAATTCTAGATTCGGTTCTTTGAAGCTTGAATCCAAAAGGTGCATTTATTTGTAGTGTGTAAACGGTTATAACATAAATTAAAAAAAAAAAAACAAAAAAAAAACAGGTAAAATAGTCATTTTAACATAATATTTTTACTTTAATTTACCTACTTATAAAATATATAGTAGGGAAAAGTATTGCGATCGTCAACTTTTTCGGATTCAAGTTTTTTTACCTATGTTTTCTATTTTATTCTATGAAAAAAATTTTCCGTCTAATGTAAGAAATAGTTATACGTTAATTTTATTATTACTAAATTAGTTTATAGATATTATTGAGCAATAAAATCAACCAGATATCCAGTTTATACCATCCATTTTGAAGCTTTTTACAATTTTCTCATAAACGGATCCAACGATTTTGATAAAACGAGCTATATCGATGTAAAATATAATAGGTTTTAATATCATGTAAGTTTTATTATGATTTAAAAAGTTTGACAGAGCTTTATATTCCTATAAACTATCTTTAATTTTATTGATTAAAAAAAATTAACCTTTTTATTTTTTTATTTCGAAACGTAAAAACAGTAATATATAGGTATATTATACCATTGCAAAGATATAGATTTTAGAAAAATCGTTCTTATTATCAAAGTTGTGAATAGTATAAATAAAACTAAATAATTGTGGTATATAATAATTTCTATTGTCAGATTAATTAACCTAAAACTGATCGAAACTCAGTATAATTCTTCAAGCGTTTTTGAACATTAACTTTAATAGTAAATATAATTAGTTGACCGTTGAGTTTCTACTCTGTTTCCATGCGCCCTAATGATGACCCACAAGGGGGGTCGAAACGTTGGCAAGCAATAAGTATTTGAAACTATTTAGTTGTTTCATTTACTGACCCCACCGGGACTGATTCCTTCCAGTAATTAAATTTAATAGTTCTTAAATTGATTTCATCATCCGAGATAAGTGAAATTCATTTGTTGCCTGCACCAGATTTTTAATAATTTAATTGCAGTAATATTTAATGACATATTCTAATATAATGAATAAAATAATAGCTATATCGATGGCATTTTAAATTAAACTAATTACATGAATCAAATTGAGCTTATATATATATATATATATATATATAATAGATTATTTTTAATATAGTTGATTGTAAAAATAAAACTAAGAAAAATCTATAAATAACACCGTAAAATAATAAACACATAAATAGCCAAGGGATGAACTTTATTTGGCCATTCATCAAGCCCGTTATACAAACAAGCCGTATATCACATTTTAATATTTGAACCCCCATTTTTCACCACATGCTCTGACGGCATTTGTGAGAATGGCGCCGGATAAATTAAGTCCGTTGCCCTGGTCAGGTCATTTGGCATTAAAGACAGAACAATGGAAATGCCAACCAATAATTCCGTTTCTAGTGACATTTCTATCTTGAAAGAGAGAGAAAGAGAGGGGGTGAGGGAGAGAGTGAGAGGGAAAAGGAGCAATGTCGGCCTGCCACTCCAGTAGTAATTTCCAAATGTCTTAAAGAGGTCCTTTTTATGGTGTGAATCGCGTTATACAGATTTGAACTATAGAAAAAGTAAATTATATTAATTTCACGTGTATAATGATGGAGTAATTGAGAATCTTTTGACATTTTTGTATTCTCATCAATAATTTTTATCTAACTCTTAGGTTTAATGAACTCTCAAGTCCTTTATTAACGCGGCTTAGAAATGTAGTTACTTTCTTAAGATACTAATTACCCACTTAGTTTCGTTCCTAATCATATTAAAAAGTTCAATCCATAACGTTAATATAGTAAAGAAAAATCTGGTGCGGGCAACAAACGACTTACATACCTCAAGTAAAACTCAATTTTAGAACTTATAAATAAACTTAAATTTTAAAGTTAATTTAAATAAAAAGATTATTTAGTTTCGTTGAAAACATATCATTTATAACAAATTTTTATGCATAATTATCAGTTATATTTTAATGCCCTATTTGTCAATTTATATTACCTTTTACAACTTTGTGCATAAGATATTTATTTATTTGTTAGGCATATTATACATCTATATTTTTTTTCGTACGTTCAAAAAAAAAAACATTACATTAAAACATATTTTGCTCTTTTATCCTTTAGTAGGTTATTAAGTTAGTTCAATATTCTTATTTAGACACTTTTTATCAATCATGATAAGATTATAGGTATATTTTTTCTGAATCTACTAAAATAAAGGTACTTTAGAGGAAGAAAATTTAAAATATCTCCATTCAAGCCCTGTCAGGCTATTTAAATCAGAATGAAACTCACATAATATTAAAGTCCATTTAATTTTTTATCGATGATGTGAATTCAATCAAGATCGTTATAACCGTTTTTGAGAAAATGATAAAAATGATTTTGATCAAAAAGTTGCTATAACATCTCGGAAGTATAATTGTCTAAAATATGAAATTTCAGTTTCGTACGACTTATCGTTTTCGCGCTGGACTTACCACACACACACAATCACACAGACTTATTTTCGGGGTTTGGTTATTTGGACTCAGGGAACCCCAAAGCATGCATTTCTGTTGAAAACTGGAATTCGAAAATTTTCTTGATTGCAATACTTTCACTTAAGTAGATAATTATTATCTGCAATGATTTCATATATAGGTAAGTGAAAGTATAAAGGCGTGGATATATATATTTTTTTTTCTGTTAAATACTTTTATTGTTGCAGTCGTCATAAGTCTGCTTAGCGACTGAAATCATGTGTTGGGAAAATCACTCAACTTCTTGTAATTTTGCAAATATATAGTCAAAAGAAGAACTAACAATTAAATAGGTATTCGCTTTATAACTTTAGTCCTTACAACTCATTGCCTAAAGTTTGAAGAAAGTGGTTTAAAAAATTCTCGAAAATTATTTAAAATGAGCCTTCAGGGAGTTAGCAGTCTATAAAAGGAAAAGAGACACACTTTTGATTTTTTTTTTCATACATAGCTTAGTTACAGCTTTCGTTGCTGAAAAATTTCGATCTTGAGAACAGAGTCCTTTATGTACATGAATTTTTAAAATTGGCAAAAAATGGTTTTTCAGTTTACAGGGGAATATCTCAAAAGGGACAGAGTGGAACATTATTAAACTAACACAGTTTACACACCTATACGACGTTAATAAGTGAAAAAAATAGGTGATTATGACTGAGCTGTTTTCCGAGTTTAAAAGCCTCTTCGTGGTAAAAATAACGTAATCTTTCTAAAATATATTAACTCTGTAATTTTGCATATTTCTGAACGACACAAAAGCTAGAGTGGTGATGGGCTTACGGTTACAGTTTTGGTCCTTATTATATATACTACCTAAGTAGCTAAGAAATTTGTTTAAAAAAATTCACGAAAATTTAAGTCAACTTAAACTATAACAAAAAAAGTTACACATGATTTTTGTTTCTTGTAAAGTCTTATCGTTGCCCTAATTGTAGAAATTTCTATTGTGTAACCACTGTCCTTATTTTTAATAAAAAAATTCAAAAAAGGACTATTTAAAATTCAGTCATATTTATTATATTTTTTTTTTTTTTAGAAAATATTGCTTTATTGAGAAGTAAACAATCTGCCACTATCTTGGGAAATAAGTATTAGAGATAAAAGAAGTCATTCATTCCATATGTACAAAGTAAAACAAACAAAAAATAAAGTACCTCAATAACAAATGAAAAAAAAAATAATAAATACGTAAAATGAAATAAAAGAAAATAATTATAATCAGTCATATTTATAGTGAAATATCTCAAAAGGGGCTGAGTAAGAAATGATGGATCTCGTTCAGAGTTATAATTTAGGAATATTATAAGATTATGTATATTATAATACAGTATAAATATTAATTTAATCATAAATTGTTCCAAAACCGCTGTAGCACGTTTGTATATTATTTTGCCGCTAACACAAGCCCCCAAAGTCAATAAAGAGGGCTTCATCGTTTTGATGAAAATTGGTGGAAGGCATTGTTTCAAGATTACATGGTGGTTTCAACAGAATAAAGTTAATCGTTTTAATACCTTTAAAATGTCAGCGAGTAATATAGCTTGTGTTATATTTATTTTTTATTACTTTTTTGTCCCGATTTGATTAAAACATTTCTGAAATTATTTTGTACATAAAATATTCCCTTAATTATGATCTTGGGATTTATCTGCAATAAATAACCTTGAAGTAACTTAGAATACCTCAATCAGTTTTTTTTTTGGTGGGGAAAAGCAAACTTAACAGGGAAGTTTATGATAAAATACGATGTTATTATGTGTATGTATTTATGTGTAATAATAATAATTATTTATTTTGTTATATAAGCCGTAGGGCGACGACCTCTATAAAGTGGGTAACCGAATATATGTAAAAAAAAAAAAAATAATAAATCGGCTGAGCATGATTTTTACCTCTGCAGCTCCTTGCATAGATATTTGCCTATAACAGTACGAATCCCCCGTGTACTGAACACAAAACCTTCCTGGATGTCAACCAGTAATATAACTGTGTTATATTTATTGTACATTACATTATTGTCCCGATTTGATTAAAGCAAATTTGAAAATATTTTGTAAACGAAATATTCCCTTAGTTATGATTCTGGGATTTATCTGTAATAAATAACCTTGTAGTAACTTAACATACCTCAGTCAGTTTTTGTATTTTTAGGAGGGTGGAAGCTGAGTCTACAGGGAAGTTTTTTAGAAAATACTATGTTATTATGTATATGTATTTATTAATAAATAATAATAATAATTATTATTATTATTACTTATTTTGTTAGATTAGCCGTTGTGCGACGACCTATATAAATTGGGTAACCAATAATATGTAAAAAAAAAAAATAATAATAAAATAAATCGGTTGTGCATGATGTTGACCTCTGCAGCTCTTTGTATGGATATTGACCTATAACAGTACAAATCCGTCAATGTACTGAACAGAAAACCATCCTGGATGTGAATCAGTAATATAGCTTTCTCATATTTATATTTTGTCCTGATTTGATTCAAACATTGAAACATCTGAAATGATTTTATACGTAAATATTCCCTTAATTATGATTATGATCTTGGGATTTATCTGTAATAGATAACCTTGAAGTACTTAATATACATCAGCCTTTTTTTTTATAAGTGGAAGCTAACTAAAATACGAAGTTGTTGTGATTGTTATGATTAAGAATTAATTGCATGGATATTGGCCTTCTTGGATTGTAAAGGTTTGTTTTTTTTTTGTTTGTTTTTTTTTTTGTTTTTTTATTATTGAATTATACTAAAAAAATGCCTCATCACTTTTTAAATTAAATTATAATGTCGGTGTAATAAATGTTCTAGCTGATTTTATTTTATTTATTTATCTTTTCTTTATTTTTTTTTAAACCATAAGTTAAATTTGATCACAATCATTATATTTGTTTTTAAGTAAAAAGGTGTAATGTCGTTCATAAATTTAGCCAATTTCGGTAAAAAAGTTATTGTAACATTCTATCAATAATCTTGTTAAAGATATTAAATTTTAGCTTCCTAAAACTTTTGTTTTTTGAGCTACACTTACCAAATAAACCCAGGCACATACAGAACTTTTTGCAATGCTTAGTCCCCTGAACTCAGGTGACCCTAAAACGTATGTTTATGTAGAAGACCAACATTTTTACTATCAATATACTTTATCTTGCCATAAATATTTCATAAATATATATAAAAAAAAGTTAAAACTTGGTTTGTATCAGGGCAAATACATATGAAACGTGTAAATAAATATTTAGCGCAATACATTTTTAAATCACTGTCATCACTACATACGCCGATGACACATGTGTTTTATCTGTAAGCAATGACCAAACTATTGCTTCCCAAACGTTTCAGTCTCACATTGGTTTCATTGAAGAATGGTTTCAAAAGTGAGGATCAAAATAAATCATATTAAATCCCACCAATTTATCTTTGCCCTTCGCCGCGAATCTATGTCTGTCTGCCCCATTATATCCTTTGGCAATATTCTACTCACCTCAGTTGAACAGATCCGGTACCTTGGACTGCATCTAGACAGATGACTTACTTGGAATCCTCAGACTAGAAAGAAACTACAAGAAACGGCTCGCAGATATCGTTTATTATATTTACTTGACAAACGTTCAAAATTTCCCCCCTACTACAAAAAACTAATTTATATTACCATACTTAGGCCAATTTGAACATATGGAATTGAACTATGAGAATCCACTAAGCCATCGAATTCCTCTCGCATCCAATCCTTGCAATCCCAAATCCTCCGAAAGATCCTAAATGCCCCTTACTTTAGCACCAATAAAATAATCCATAAAGACCTGAATATCCCATTAGTTTCAGACTTAGCCAGAATTAGATATAGGACCAATAAAGTATGGTAGTAATTGTACCAATTAAAATTTTCTTGTTGTGGATTGTATGATAAATAATAATAATAATAACTTTAAATTTTGATTCTGCCAATAATAAGGCTTATTATTATTACAGCTTACCTAATCGCCTTCATCGTGTCTTCTCGAACGGGCCCGCTCAGGCTAGGCAGTCTCCTCCAGCTGCTTCTAGATTTTATCTTGTAAGACTTAGGAGAACCTAAAGTCTTAAAATTGAATCCCTATACCGGGAACCGTATATCACCACAAATATCGTCATGGACTACAAAAACATACAACCGGGGTAAAATCTCAATTCAGACTGACACTATATAAAAAACAAAAGACAGTCTAATTAAACATCTGTGCCGTATCCACTGCTCGACCTATTTAAATTTAAATTAAAATAAATCAAAATAAATATTATTATTTTTAATTCGCGTACGCGCGAACAGATATACTTCCTCACTCCAAATTACCAGTCCTCCCAAACCCACTTGTCCGCAATCTCTCATCTCCTTCTATTCCTGATCATCCACCGAGGCGGCTGAAAAGACGGTGGCCTCGAGACCTACTATTTGAAGTGCTACCACTGGGTAGTTTTTTTCTCACGCCTATCATGCCCATATCTCAATAATCACATTTACTTGATGTATTTTTTTTGTTACTACAGTTGTAAATATATCTATAATAAATTTTAAAAAACATATATTTTAAAAGTTTATTTCCGAATGTTCAAAAGCAAGAAATGTTCAGTGCACAATTAAATTGTTTGATTTACAATGCAACATCAATTTTGAGAGTGTGATGGCCTGATGTGTGTGAGGGAGTGAGGTTATAACACACAGCTGGTGGGAGCAAAGAGGTTATGTGAAATGGATTTGTCACTGCCTCAAACATGTTTATATTTTAGTTTTCTTTATATTTAATTGAAGGTCATTTTTATTTATTATTTTATTTTCTGTGTTTTATGATAGTAGAAAGATTATTTATTTTACAGTGGCAAATCCATTGCAACCTCTCACCAGCTGTGGGTTGGCGCTATCTCGATTTGTGTGTGCTCCTCATATTGTGTTCTCCTTTTGTATTATAGTATTCTATGCTTTATTTAACTGTTTTTATCATTACGAACAATAAAAGAACCATTCGTACTAATAGTGCCAGGCTGTAGTTATTTCGCCCTCACCTCCTCTAAAGTGGTGACCCCGACGTGATAGGCGGGGATACTTACCACTATATTAGCCTCACTCGCGTCCTTGGTATCCAGAGGAGCAGGACTACGGCGTACCATCCTCAGTCCAACGGGTGCGTGGAGCGGTGGCATAGGTCCCTCAAGGCATCCCTAAGAGCAACGTTGGGAAATATGGGGTGGACAAAGGTGCTACCCACCGTCCTATTGGGTCATCGGTCGGCGGTGAGAGAAGATGTTGGTGCCAGCGCTGCGGAAATGGTCTTCGGCCAACCACTTCGCCTCCCTGGAGAATTTTTTGAACCCTCTGAACGGCGGGAGGACGCGGAGGCGACATTGAAGACGTTGAGGGAGGCGATGAAGACGCTCCGTCCAGCTCCGCACCGCAGCAGTACGGCTCGCACCTTTGTTCACCGCGACCTCAAGGACTGCACCCACGTTTTCCTTAGGGATGACACCGTCCGACGCCCGCTGACGCCGCCTTACACCGGCCCTTATCAGGTTCTCTCGAGGGAGGAGAAGACATTCAAGCTGCTGTTACCGACGGGACCGAAGACCGTCTCCATGGATCGCCTGAAGGTAGCACATCTTCTCCCGGGACCGGCAGAGGACAGCGACAACAGGGATCTGCCTACTCCATCGCCCTCTGGTGTGGCCAGCGGCAAGTGCGATCACCCACCCATCCTTCTCCCACATCAGTGGACTCCGGACCTTCAAATGACCTCGACTCAGAACAGCAGGATGCACCACCGCCTTATCGCACCCGGTCTGGTCGGGTGGTAAAGCCAAAGGTTCGTTTCTGTGCCGATGTCATTGGGGGGGAGTGATGTGATGGCCTGATGTGTGTGAGGGAGTGAGGTTATAACACACAGCTGGTGGGAGCAAAGAGGTTATGTGAAATGGATTTGTCACTGCCTCAAACATGTTTATATTTTAGTTTTCTTTATATTTAATTGAAGGTCATTTTTATTTATTATTTTATTTTCTGTGTTTTATGATAGTTGAAAGATTATTTTATTTTACAGTGGCAAATCCATTGCAACCTCTCACCAGCTGTGGGTTGGCGCTATCTCGATTTGTGTGTGCTCCTCATATTGTGTTCTCCTTTTGTATTATAGTATTCTATGCTTTATTTAACTGTTTTTATCATTACGAACAATAAAAGAACCATTCGTACTAATAGTGCCAGGCTGTAGTTATTTCGCCCTCACCTCCTCTAAAAGAGCTTTAATATTAGATGGAATAAATTAAGAAAGGATAGCAACATGTAGAAGGATTTTCACATCGGGTCGGCGTAGCAGTAGAAGGATGGAAAAGTCATGCCCTGAAAACCAAACCTCAATGAGCCCTCTCAGTATCGCTCTCAAGATAAATTGATTCATACATTATTTATATTTGGAGTGGGGCCAAGGCTCCAAATTTAGTTGTTTACGTGTTCGGCTTCTGTAACTAGCTCGTCTATTTTCTAGTAGCTCTATTCGATTTTCGGGCTAATGAAATTAAGATTCCTTACCGGATAACATTTATGTGAGAGATAAATTCCACCCAATTAGTTCATCCTACTATCTTAAAATTATGTATATCCCAAATGTATAATATTATGGGAAAAAATCCTAACAAGGAAATAATACGTATTTATAAATAAAACTAATAGTAATAAACAATATATTTTACTCATTTTTACTTTTACTCCCCTATATATGAAATCTATAGTAAAGGGAAAGTATTTCGATCGTGAAAAATGTCGAACTCCATTTTTCAACGAAAATACGTTTTAGGGTCTCCTGAGTCCAAATGACCAAGTCCAACAGAAAGGTCTGTAGGTGTGTGTTTGTGTGTGAGGTAACTCGCGAGCAAAAACGAAAAATTCTATGAAACTGAAATTTCATATTTAAGATAACTATAAATCCAAGTTTATAGAATCTTTTTCATGAAATATCAGCTTACCAGAAGAGCCACTTTGTACTATGCATTTTGCACCTTTTTACGATTTTATCAAAAACAACTCAAACGACTTTGATTGGACTCTATATGTCAATGTAAAATTAGATGAGCTTTAGTATGACGTAGGTTTTATTCTAATTGAAATAGTCTGACAGGGCTTGAAAGCCGATATTTTAAATTGTCTTCCTCTAAAGTACCTTTAATTTTGTAGTTTTTATCAAATTTACCAAACCGTCTGATTAGCATTGCTAAAAAACAGATGAATATATATGTTGAACGAATTCGATATCCAACTAAAGAAGATAACTGAAATGATATTTTTTAATGCAATGTTTTGTTTTCGAACTAAAGAACAGTAATATACATGTATAATATATCGTTGGAATGCTAATGATTTTAGGAAGAAAATTATCTTATGAATACTATTGTAAAAGTTAACAGAGTGTGATAAAAAACTGATTGTCGTGAATAATAATATAAATTACATATTTATTTATTGAGAAATATTAAAATCTGTTTCAGAATGAACAATAGTAATAATGATATGAGACCACATTCATACAATATATACATAAAATAATGATGAAGTCAAATTACATAAAATAGAAAAAAAAAATATATACAATAAAACAATAATAAAAAAACAAAAAACATACAACAACCTATAATTGAGATAAATACAAAGTTGGCGGGTAAATAAACGTAATACTAACTGTATACAACTGATAAGGAGACCCCAGACTGGGCTTTTCCCTCCACTTGTGGAGGAAAAAAGCGGAATCCAAGAGATCCCAGCTTCTCTCTCTCAGCCGCATCACTGGTCTTATCCAGGAGAGACTGAGTTAGGGTGCAATAGCCACAAACATAATGATATAATATAGTATTTAATTAAACACATGTTTAACACACAATTAAGCGTAAACTTAATATATTGGTGCCGACGTTTCGGCCTATATTATAGGCCTTCTTCAGGGCTATAAGAAAACCAAAAAAAAAAGATAACAACCAGCAGTGGAATACAATATATAATGATTATAAGAAAAATAAATTATACTGAAGATTACAAACAAAGTGAAATAGTAGTAATGACAATGGATACTCTTATTAACTTCTTAACATGTTAGAAATTATTATCGAGTATCCATGTCATTACTACTATTTCACTTTGTTTGTAATCTTCAGTATAATTTATTTTTCTTATAATCATTATATATTGTATTCCACTGCTGGTTGTTATCTTTTTTTTTTGGTTTTCTTATAGCCCTGAAGAAGGCCTATAATATAGGCCGAAACGTCGGCACCAATATATTAAGTTTACGCTTAATTGTGTGTTATATTGACTGCACCCTGAACCAACTTCTCTCATATATACACACAGTCAACCATTGTCACTTCATAAACACATGTTTCTATTAAAATCCAATGTAAATTATTCTTGAACAATTTTGATAATTTTCGTTTTTAAATTTGTTTAAAAAAATTCTTAAATTGATATAAATAACGCAAATAAGTGAAAGTCGTGTATTGCGCGCACCAGATTTTTTTTTTAGAGAAATCGATATTTCTAATCAAGCTCCATAGTGTCAATCTATTCGAAATCGTCCAGAACTTGCCGCTCGACATATCTGATTTTCATAATTTCTTGACCAGTTATTCTCTATTCTTTCGTAAACAATAACTGTAAGTAAAATGTTTTTCTCGCAAAACTCTTGTCTGTTATAAACAGTCTATTGACAGAATTAAGTGTTGGAAATATAGTGGTTTATATAAATTATCTAATTTTTCATCTTCTTTCAGAATTTATGAAAGTAGAAATTAATGTTAATGAGTTTTAAAATATGAAAACATTTTATTATCCGCGTGGATCTCTGAGATACATTGCGTGTGCCAGTGTTAAATCTCTCATTGCGTGTACTTTAGGATTAGAATCTATGTTTCTAGTCCACCTATTTATCAGGCCTTTCACCAACCGACAGAAATATTGTGCCCGGATAATTTTAATTGAGAAAAAGCAGAAACTGAAGAATTTAGGGCGCGTACCATACAACCTTCATTTCATACTCAAAAATATTATATAACTTTGCATTTAGTTTACAAACAAACTTTTATTCTAATGAAATTATTATTATCATTTTTTATTTAAAGCTATATTGATTATGATACATAGACATGGCTATAAAAAAACCGGCTTATTAGAAGCACTTTAATGACTTGAATTACAGTGGATACAAAATGACCGAATAGGTTTGGTAATCTATATATATTTATACAAGAAAGCTACTATTCGCTCACTTTTCTGGTCATCTCTAAAATGACAATAGTTATGAGGTTGAATTTTTTGATGGAATTTCCTCTTCTCGGTTTTTACGGATTTTCTTTTTGTACTAGGCTTACTACACAATCAAAACACACACACACACACTCGCGCTGATAAATAAACCTTTTCAAACGACTTGGTGATTTGGACTTGGAAACTTAAAAATGTGGATTTCAAAATTTTCACGATCGCAATACTTTTTCTTACTATATAGTGAATGTAAAAATATTTTCTTCTCTAATGTTGTAATTCATCAGATAAGAAATGAGGAGATAATTTAATTTATTAGTTGTTAGATGTGTATAGATATATCTCAATTCAGATATATATATTTGCATCTTGTTTACCCACTGAAACTAATACATAACATATCGTTCACTGTAACAAAGATAATAGTTCAAGACCGCCTATCTGGTAAATGTAATATTAAGTTTAATTTACAATGTACATACGGGATGAATGATTTCTTTTAACTGTAATACTCATTGCCCCAGAATAAAATAACAATAAAAAATCTTTAAGTATTATTATACTTAAGGGTTAGGGTATGGAGTAGGCACTCAACCTCTTGGTTATTAGCACCGAATAAATTTGTAGTAACAGATTTGTTTTACTCTTTTGTCTTCTTTTTATTTATTTATTTTTCCTTCTATTTTTTTATTATTATTATTTTGTTGACACATTCTGAATTAGTGAATTTATTCCATTTTTTTTTTACAATTTTTATTGAGTAAAATTACTATCTGTCCCAATTTGGACATCAATAGTAGTGCTGAAAGATATCATACATACTGCATTCATACAATATTTACACGGCATGAAATTACAATAAAATATATACAAAATAATGAATCAATACAATAAAGTCAAGAATTCATTTTTACCTATATACACATACACACACTCATACATACATAACATTAAGTGGAGAATCTAGCCAGTGCTAGAACTCCAATATATTTACAAAAGGTCGCGGAGCCACTGCCGTTTCAACCTTCTAGGTGGGTTGTTTGGATGAGTGGAGCTGGATAGGGATTGAGCTAGAGGATTAGGATGATGAAATAGGTTCTGGTGGAATTTGGAAAATTTGGATGGAATTAGGTCTGAAATAAATGGAACATTAAGGTCGTGGTGCAAGGTATAGTTGGAGACATAATAAGGAGTATTTACTATTGTACGGAGGACTTTGGATTGAAAGGATTGAATGCGTTTGATGTTAGTACGTTTAGCTGTAGCTGTTATTATTTTTTTTTTCTTATAGTTCCGGGAGCAGAGAACATTCTTTGACGAACCTAATCAGTGAACTAACTGTTTCACTAGAGTCCTTCTAGCTCTTACTCAACGATCTAACTAGGTTAAGTTTATCCATTTGTACATGGAATTTGGGGCAGTTCTCAATTATGTGTTTTATTGAGAGAGGCACTCTACACAAGTCACACATTGGTACGGGCTGCCTGAGGATGAGATGGAGATGTGTGAGTCTGCTATTATACTTAAGTATTGTTAAGTAATTATTATATATTTAAGCATTAATAATTAATTATTCTATTAATTTTAAGTATTATTATCTTCAAGTGCATTAATATAATTGTGTTTAAGTACCCAGTCTCTATTTGTAAAGGGATCTTTCCCAAAAGCAAATAAATAAATCTATCTCTGTATCTATATCTCAATTCGGATTTACCTTCTTAATCATTTGAATAATAAGAAAAGTATAAGAACTTAATGAAATATAAAATAACCTATTTCACAGTAATTTAATAATTAAGTGTAATATATAGAATTACATGTTTTATTCATATCATTCGTCATATTGCGACAAAGTTTAATCACACCTAAGAACAAATGAGCACGTCTATTTTTTTTTTCTTGTGGGAAAAAGAAATACTAAAAAAGGAAGAATAAAAAAAAAAAAGAAATAAAAAGGTGGTAGAGAGAAGAGTTATTTCTAGTAGGGACTCGTTACCGGGACCGCAGTCCTTATATTCGACAATACTCCTACACCTGCGACTTCGACATTGCCTTAGATTTCGGATTCCTTCCACTATTGTGTTACAGGAGGTACCAATCTAAACAGCCTCAGGCACGAAGACTAATAGCACCTGAAAATAAGCTTCGTTTCGATTCCTTTCTCTTCATGTTTGCTCAAATATTATAAATATTTATTTTGTGTGTTTTCAAGCATAATGGTCTTCTTTGAAAGGTATTTTTCATTGAATTAGATAAAGAGCACTTAGCGAACTCGATTTTGTCTTTCCTTTAGAAATGAATAACAGAAAGTATCTCGAAAATTTCAACAATTACATAAACCTAGTTTTTAAATAAATACACATTTTCGGATCCCCTGAGACCAAATAACTAAGTTTCCAGAAGAAATTTGTGTATGGTAAGTCTTGAAAGAACCTGTTTAATGACCATCATAAGACCTATCCAGACTTACGGAGTTGAGCTATGGGGCTTCACTAAACCATCGAAATCTTTCCGTCTTTAATCCTTACAATCCAAAGTCCTTTGTAAAATCCTCAACGCTTTTTACTTTGTCACGAATAAGCTCATCCATAAAGACCTTAATATTCCCTATGTAGCTGATTTAGTCCAAACCAGGTTTCAATCCTTCCATGAAAAACTGCACTCCCACTCTAGCCCACAGGTTTTAATCCTTTCCTGCTCTTCCATTCCTGACAATCCTCCGAGGTGTCTGAAAAGAAGACCTCGAGACCTTCTAGTTTAAAATATTTGTAGAGTGCTGCCGACGGGTAGCTTCTCTACATATCTATTTTCTTTTAGCTTATTTACTAGATGGGTTGTACAATATAGTTTTAAATATCAATAAATAATTAAAAAAAAAAAAAAATCCTGTGAGAAGGGACGTACGGTATACAGTTCCCCAACGGACTCAAATGTTTCCCAAGACCAAAGCGTTCTCTTACATTTTTTTTTTTTTTTTTTTATTCTTTTAATTAAATCAATAAAAGGTACTATTTATCATACAGAGAAATTTACTGAACTGTCAAAAACATAAAAAAATCTACGGTTGGGGAGCTCGTTTCTCCACCTCCCAACGAAAGTAACTTCAATCATTCGGCGTCTACACTGGGACGTGAAGTAGTGATTTCCCCACGACTCTTCACCTTCCAGTATTGGCATGGTTGGCAGTATTGTTCATGCATTTACGTAACCCTCCTTGACTTTTAGTTTTTCGTATGTACCTTTATTTTAAGAAATAGAATTTAGTGACCCATATGGGCAGGTGAGGTCTTGCGGATCTCAAAATTTACCTAATATTTTTTTCTTTAATAACTATCTCAAGTTCTTTAATATTTAATATGTCTTTTTATATCTTAAGTGGTATGACTGTAAGGCAAAAAGGTTTTTTAGAGAAAATATTGATAGATAAAATGCTAAAATTGCTTTCCTATACCTGTAATGTATAGCTTTCCTGAAATCTCATCACATTTTTGTCTCAATTTCAATAAGGAATGAGGGAACTGCCACTAGATCGAGAACGTCTAGAAAGAAAGAAATTATCCTGTGCAGATTAAGAAATGGCCATCGCCAATTCACCTATAGATACCTCCTAAAACGACTGGAAGCTCCCAATTGCACAAAATTCTACAACGTCCAACAAACAGTCGAACATTAGCTAACAGAATGCAAACAATACCGGAATTTGAGAAAAAGGATTGGACTGCCCCACAACCTGCATAAAATACTCTGCGAGGAAGAGAAACACATATCCGTACTGTTGGACTACCTAAAGATGGCAGGATACTACAACAGAATATAATGTATCTTATGATGACACCAATGACTCTGTAGGGTAGAGGCGAATCACAAATAAATGCAAAAATAAAGTTTTTTTTTTTTTTTTACACATTATAACTACAGAGGTAAGAGAAAGTCGTGTGTTGAGCGTAAAAAAATAGTTTTCATTAATGAAAATCATTGTTTTAATACTTCATAAGTAATCTTATGAACTAATCGATTGAAAGTTTATTACTGCACTTATAATAATAAGAAGGTATAAATAAAATACATCAATGGCTTCATATAAGCATATCTCTTTCATAGTTGGAATCCAGTTAATTGAGTTAATTCTTAACTAAACAAATCTAAGTCAGATTAAAACTGACTTTGCACAACGAAGATTGGACCCGTAAGCATATGAAGCGGGGTAGAGGGGACCACATGTGGGCTACTCATGTTGTACTCTTCCTAGGGACTCCCCCATGTGTATCAATTACACGGTCTGCATACTCCGATTCGCAGCAGGTGTAGGGAACACAGAACTGTCCACCAGCTGCTACAAACTTACACCTAATGTTTTCCATGGCTCCCTTAAAACTTGCAAGGTTTACAATGATAGGAGGGTTACAAACAATCAAATAAAAATAGTTAGCAAACGTGTTTGGGATTCAAACAGCTTTAAAAATTAAGTCCATCAATTAATATAATTTACATTTATAGAATAAATTACCATTTCTTTGCGTTTTTTCATCATCGTAGTATCACAAAAATGATTATTGTGGAGTAGAATTTTTTTTTCGCCTTAAGAAAGGTCTCGATACCACCTTCTCTTCATTCGGTTATCTGTAGAGACCGGATTTTCGTGACGTAATCAACCTCAAAATGTGCAATATCATTTAGTAAATTGCCCCAAACCGTGTAATAAAAATCTCGAAATAAGCAAAATAGTTCAGTAAAAAAACCCCAAAGAACAAAATTGAGGATATATACACCTTTAACGTCCACAAAATTAAACCTAAATCTATATGGAAGAGGAACTAAACCTTTAAAAGTTGTTTTCTTGAGAAATTACTTCCCTATAGTTAGAAATAAAAAAACCAACTCTAATCACGTAAATGAAAGATCTGTATATATATTTTTAATATCTAAACAAAATTATCAAAATCATTCACTAGTTTAATAAAAAAATTTATCATAAATCAAATATTTATCTGGTCCGTACATTCAATAGTTAATTAGATTGTGAATTTATAAAACATGTAATAAGTCAATCTAGAAAAACTCACGAAAAAAAGTTCAATTAATCTATCAGTAATGCTTGTAAAAAATGAATAGAGCTATGTTATTTAGACCAGGGTAATTAATTAAATATATACAAATTTTCATATAAAATAATATTCGATGGTAATTAACCGCTGTTTTTCTATATATCTACTTTTCCTGCTTCAATATATGCTTGTATCCAGTTAAAAATAAAATAAATAATAATAATTTTTATTAATTACTCCCTAAATTTAAAAAAAGAAGAATTTATTGTTCTGTTTTACAATAAGCGTCTTTTTGGGATTTTTGTTCACAACCTATTGATTCTGAATGATCACAAGCAATCCAAAACAGTTATTCCCATCAAATCCAAGCAGTGGGTAATTAGGTAACCAGAATTTATTTTTTGACGAGACACTTGTTATCCTTTCGCCAAAATTTAAACATTTATATTTAACTTTTTTACCCGATTAAAATTCTGAACAAAAATTTGTGATTTGAAATAGCACTTCAAATTAAATACTCACAGAAAATTCTGATGGATAGTAAACAGAGGATTCAGCATAACAACAATGAACGCATTAGTCTTTCCAAGAAGTACTAATTCGAAAATGATGTTAAACAAATAAAAACAATAAAACTCATTGTTATTCGGCTGTTTGTTGACTAAAGTCAATAGTGATGAGGGATTGCAACCCGGTGTCATTTTCAATCCTCCCGGATTCGGCCCGAATTTCATCAGTTCGGACGGATCCGGTGGAACCAGATGGATAGACAAAATCCATAGGTTGATTTTGGCCAATATATATATATATATATATATATATATATATATATATATATATATATATATATATATATACATATATATATATATCACATAAAGTACCTACTTATTAAGCTGCGCTATTTTTGGCCATAAACTGTTTATAACCGGTAAACGTTTGATGATGCCGGATCCGCCGGATTACCGGATCCTTTTTTCCGGATTTCAATCCCTAATAGTGATCCTAATATTTTTTTTATTTTTTCTCTTCTTAACTAATAATTTAATTGTAGATTTAACAAGAAAAAGGTGATAAAATAAATTTGTTAATATTTATTAGTATATCTATGTATTTTTATTGAATAATGCAATGAAAATAAAAAAACGTGAAATTTAGCGTGAAAATAAAAAACGTGCAATATAAAATTGTAATATATTATTCCCTAATGCATGACCAGGATAGTTGTCCAAGTTCAAAGCTGATACACGCAAGCAAATAAAACGTGCCAAATCATGGATATCCGGTCTCTAGTTATCAGTAGTATTTAATAGATATATGTGGGTTATTGTGGACAGGAGTTTAGAATAAAAAAAGTTATATCTATTTCAAACAGAAACAAATGGGATATTAAAGTTCATGACGAATGATTTTATTTATGTCAAAATGAGGGGCATTGGGGTCTGTGCGAAGGATTTCGGATTCTAACGATTGAATGTGAGATGTATTAGATGATTTATCAGAGTCCTAATGTTCTATTATATATATCCAATTAACGTATCGGGTGATGTATTTAAGCTTTTTGTGATAAACTGGATATTTTTTTCTGATCCATTAAATTTTTTGCATAAAACAACACAAAATATAAGAATATAGAAATAAGCCATTCGGAATTGTCCAGATATTTCTGCTAGACATTTTTGATTTTCGTGATTTTTTTACCAGTTATTCTTTATTCTTTCCTGAACAAAAACTGTAAATAAAATATTTTTGTCTGTTATAAGCATTCTATTGACAGAATTGAGTGTTGGAAATATAGTGGTTTATATAAATTATCTAATTTTCTTTCTTCATTCAGAATTTATGATAGTAGAAAGTAATATAAAACTATTTTGAGTATTTTTGTCCTCATGACTCATTACCTAAATAGTGAAAACAGTTGCTTAAAAAATTCTAGATTTTAAATAAAAAACGAGACTTAAGCGAGATAAAAATATATGAAGAAAAACAGATTAACCTTTGATTATTTTTTTATTTATAAATAAGTCATAGTCCTACTTGATGTAAAATTTCAGATCTTGAGAACACAGTCCTTTCTTGTATATGAATTTTCAGAATGCGTTTTCCTCGATTTTTACACGGACATATCTCAAAAAGAACTGAGTGAAAAATTATGAAACTAATACAGATTAACTACCTATACGATGTGTTTAAGTGTATAAATTTGATCTATGCGACTAAGCTGGTTATGGAGTTATAAAATTCTCTTAACTGTTAAAATAACGTTTTCTTTAAAAAATAATAACTCCGGTAAATTTGCATATTCAAAAACCAAACAAATACTGCAACACTCAAAGTATTGGCCAGAAGTTTTTTCATTTATGGTTTTATATTCACGAAAGGGTGAAAAATAACTGGTCGAAAAATCAGGAAAATCAAAAATATCGGGCAGCAAAATTAATGACCCATAAGCAATAAAATTTCCTCCACTTTACAAACTGGAAGCATTGAACGCTTGTGGAAGTATGTGTTGTAACAATCAATATCCACTACCAGTTTCTATCCGTGTGAGTCTTGTGTAAGAAACATAGAATTAAAAAGAAAAATTAAATATTTGGGTAACACTTCAAAGAAGGAATATAAATGAAGCTCTACCTAGTAAGTCAAAAAATACCTTTTTATGTACATGTGCACAAAAAATATTTATTTATTTTATTCTTTTTCATAAATTATGGCAGCTAAGAGCATTCATGAGGTAACTACTGTAGTATAAACAACACATATTACAGCACTCGCCCTTCCAGGTCAAGGCGTAGCTATCCTCACTCCGCGAGATATATCTCATCCACTCCGAAATGAAATATTAGATGCCTGGCAGTCCATGTGGGACGAAAGTCCTGCTAGCAAACTTAAAAACGTTGAAAAAACAGTAAATCCTTGGTCCTCATCATATCGCTCAAACCGCAGAGAGGAAGTTGTCCTTGCTAGGTTAAGGATAGGCCACACTAACATGACCCATTTTCACCTCATTACCAAACGACCACATCCTAAGTGCCAACATTGTGATAATATCCTATCAGTCATATTTTAGAAGAATGCTTTTTTTATAGGACAAGTTTAAGCAAATTTGGACTCAGACTTAATATATCCTCCATACTCTCTGACAATGAATATAAGGCTGTTTAGGTTTCTTAAGAGTCACCGATTATTTAATAAAATCTAGTATTTTAATTAGTTTTTATCTAATATTTTATCTCATTATTATTACTATTATTCTAAGTTCTTTAATTAAAGAAAACTATAGGCGTTTATGACCCTTGGGTTTTACACCTCAAAACCCCAAATAACAACATATATTACTAAACACAATAATTTGATAAAATTGACTTGACTCTGTATGTGGTATATTCTGCACAACATATTCACTAGGATGAAATATTAAATAATTTAACCGCCCCGCTGGGAACAGAACATAAAGCAGATAAAAATGGCAGCTGGAAATAGTCCTTCCAGCAGATGACGAATGTTCAACCAGGGCCTAAGCTATTTCCTTTTTCTACACGGTTTCCTCTTGTGTAGAGAATTAAAAAAAAATGATGTTTAGAAAACATAAGCTTCTATAAAATTGTATCAACATTTAATCTAGCTGGATAAACTGAACTATTATGTTTCAAATTAATTTTATCTCTCAATTATAACGCAAATGCTTATAGTAGTATAAGTAGAATGTTGCTTATTTTTTAAAAATGTTTTTCAGTCTTACATACCTTGAATGAACATACAATAACAAACTACAGCTAAGATATTTAAAATTAGAGCCTTTATAAATAATTAAATTTTTTACAAAATTGATTTTTTTTTTTTTTTGAAACTTTTAATTATTTAGAAATAATACAATCTGCCACAATCTTGGGCAATAAGTATTAGTGATATTAGAATTCATTCATTCATTATGTACACAAAATAAAGAAATAAAAATAAATGAATAGAAAATAAATAGAAATAAATAAAATATAAAGAAGAATAAATAACCGTAAATAAAGATAAAAAGAAAATAAAAGAAATAAATAATAATAATCTTGGTCACATTCATACATATATATACAATATTTACATACTGCCCTTGGGAACTCCGAATTAAACCCCGACGCCCACAAGTGGGCGTTGGGGCTCAAAGCTAGGAGATCCCAGCGCCTCTCAGTCAGTCGCGTCACCGGTCTAATAAGCCAGTGGAGACTGAGAGAGGGCGCTAAAGCCACAGACTCTGAGGCGTGAGTGGAGAAGCTGGCCATTGCCAACACTCAGCATTGCTTAGTTATAAGAGGTCCCTAGGCCACTGCCGTTTCAACCTACGAGGAGGGTTATAGGGATGGCTGGAGCTAGAGAGGGATTGGGATAAAGGATTAGGAAGGTGAGTTAGCCTCTGGTGGAAGTTTAGGAATTTAGATGGGATTAGATCGAGGACAAAAGGGATATTCAGATCATTGTGTAAGGTCTTGTTTGTTACATAATAGGGAGCATTGACTATTGTTCTAAGGACTTTGGACTGAAAGGATTGGATACGCCTGATGTTCGAAAATTTAGTTGTCCCCCACAGTTCGAGTCCGTAGGTCCATATCGGTTTTAGAATCGTCTTGTAAATTAGTAGTTTATTAGCAACAGAAAGTTTTGATGTTCTGTTTAGTAGTCTATATAGTTGGCCGTATCGTCTGTTGAGTTCTTGTCGTTTAAGTCGAGTGTGTGGGTTCCACGTTAGTATTTTGTCTAGTAAGAATCCCAGATACCGGACTGTGTCAGAGCAGGGAAGGGGTATGGAGTTAAAATTGACTTGTGGACAGGATCTGCGGCGAAGGGTAAAGGTGATATGCTTACATTTGGATTCATTAATTTTGATACGCCAATTAGCGCACCAAAATTCAATCAAGGATAGATGTCTTTGTAGAGAGGAAGATGCAATTTCGGGATCTGATTGGGTTGATAAAATGGCAGTATCGTCGGCAAAAGTTGCTAAGAAGGTATCAGGATCCGTAGGTATGTCAGCTGTAAATAGGAGA
The DNA here is from genome assembly GCA_023052935.1 of Piezodorus guildinii. Taxonomy (NCBI): domain Eukaryota; kingdom Metazoa; phylum Arthropoda; class Insecta; order Hemiptera; family Pentatomidae; genus Piezodorus; species Piezodorus guildinii. The sequence goes on along the minus strand of CM041293.1, from coordinate 149,060,776 downwards.
TAGAGGACAGGACCTAGGACACTGCCTTGAGGTACACCAGCCTCGATCAGGTAACTATTGGAAAATTCTGAACCAGAGCGGACTCTGAAGGAACGGTTTGAAATGTAGGATTGTAGGATTAGATATAAGGATTGGGGTAAATGGGTTTTTAGTTTGAAAAGCAAGCCATCGTGCCAGACCCGGTCGAATGCCTGGGCAACGTCCAGAAAGGCACCAGTGCAATATTGCTTGTTTTCAAGTGCAAAGGATATATGGTCAACCACTCGTAGGCCTTTTTGTACAGTGGAGTGCTGTGAGCGGAATCCGAACTGGTGGAAAGGAATTTCAATTAACTGTAGGATACGCTTGAGAAGGATTTTTTCAAAGATTTTTGAAAGGATCGGAAGGAGACTAATAGGCCTATAGGATGAGGTGTTGTTGGGAGGTTTACCAGGTTTGGGAAAAAGGAGAATGATGGAGTGTTTCCACACCAAAGGAAAGTGGGTTGTACGGAGGATACTATTATAGAGGTAGGTAAGGAATATAATTGCTTTTTGGGGCAGTTGACGAAGGATCTTAGAATTGAGGAGGTCGTAGCCAGGAGCTTTTCGAGGTTTTAGTTTCTTTATAAGGAATTTGACCTCAGAGGGGTTAATTGCTTTAGGGGGTGGAGAGAGAGGAATTGGAGACGAGAGGAATTCCTTTACGTTAGCTGTATGGGCAGGATTGAGCTCGGGGTGTGGGATAAAAACTTTAGAAAGGTATTTGGCAAATTCTTCCGCTCTAGTCTCATGCGACGAAGCCCAGGATCCATCTTCACGTCGGATGGGATGGGAGATGAATTGGTATTTAAGAACTTTGTTGGTTACTTTCCAGAGGGAATTGTCGCAGATAGATAGTGAAGAAAGATAGGAATTGTAGGATTGGGATCGAAAGGTATCTAATTTCTTTTTAGCTAATTTGGTGTAATAATTGTAGGATTTACGATCGTCTGGATGCCTGGTTCTTTGCCAGAGGGTTCTAGAGCGCCGTTTGGTATGGATTAGATCTAGGAGGTTTTGAGGTATAGGATTCTTCTGGTAGTATTTTGGGGAAGGAGAAGGTGAAGATGCGTTCCAGGCTGCTTGCTGGATGAGGGTAGTAAAGGAATCAACTGCATCATAAAGATCTTGTGGAGATTTAAGGGATACTCTGAGGTCTATTCCATCCGTTATTATTTCGCGGAAGAGGTTCCAATTAACTGGGCCTCTTAAGAATGATGGTGGAGGGAGTTTGGGAATAGGAGATAATGAGAGAGTTAGGGTAAGAGGGCTATGATCGGAGGAAAGGTCATCGAGCCGGGAAACTGAATTTGATACTAGGTTTGTTAGGAATGATATCAGAGGCATAACTATTGATTTTATTTCTGAGATGAATGATGTCATTAAACTGGTGAGGTCTGTGACATTTGATGGAGGAGGAATAGGAGAAATTTGATGCTGGGGAAGTTTTTGAGAATTAAAATTTTGAGGTGGTTGAGATTCAGGTTCGGGATGTTTGAGTGTATGATGAACCGGCGTGGCCTCACACTGAGTAGACTGGTCACCACCACCAAGTTGTTGGGCGAACGAAACTGTCGGGTCGACGAATTTTGATGGGTTTCTCCTCGGTCTAGTCTCCTCTTGGCGCTGGTGCTTCAGAAATCTTGACTTGAGATTCTTGTAAATCTCGCAGCCTTTGTAATTCGCCGGATGTCCCTTGTGGCACAGAGCGCAAACTGCTGGGATTATACCAGATTTATTGCACTGCTCGGACTTGTGCTGTTCACCACATTTAACACAGCGCGGTATGTGGTGGCAATACGTTTTCGTGTGGCCGTATGCTTGACAATTGTGGCATTGTATAATGTCTCTTTTTACATATGGCTTTTCAATCTTTACTCTCGTGTAATAGAGTTTTTCCACATCATAAATTTTTTCTACTCCTGGAGACGGTTCTAAGTCCACAAAAAATAGAGGTAAAGGAATTTTACTCCTGTCACCTGATTCTTCTATATTATCTTTCATCACATTAGTTATCTGACGCACTTTGAACACAAGAGACGTCAGTTCTTCCTTTATTTTCTCCGCTGGTGTAGAGGGGTGTAAATTTCTTATTACCACCCTTAATGCCCTCTCCTCTCTTAGCTGATACGTGTGAAAATCAGCTTTTGTTTCACTAAGATATTTTACTATTTTGCGGTACACATCAGCTGAATCGGGTGATATTTTTGTGTCATTGATACGCGTTAGACATGTGTAGCTTTTGCTATCAATGATTTTATTTAATTGGGTGCATAGGAGTTGAAAATTTCTAATATTTTTAACAATTATGGGAGGAGGGCGAGGATCTCTCGGTGTAGATTCTGATTCCATGACCTCTTTCTCGATATGGAGTACTTGGTAGGGGTTAGGAGTAAAAAAGGGAGATTCCTCAGTCATCCCTTGCGTTGAAGTCCCGGGTTGTGGTTCCTGTTCGTTAGAAGCAGCTGATGAGGGGGGCGTAGGGCGTTTGTTATTACGTCTTTGCCTTTGCTTGACCGGGGAAGCAGAAAAGCCAGCTGACCTGGAGCGTTTAATGCTTGCCTTTCCCGCCATGACTTGGTGATAGTATCTCATTGATACATAAAAATTTAAAAAATTAATAGAAAATAAAACAAAAAAAATAAGTCCGCGCGACCTTGACCTTGTCGTTCGGAGCGCGACGTGGCCCCTCCAGGGGTCAGTGGAAGACTGGCAAGCTGAGGAAGCTGAGTGGGGATCGCAATATGGCGAAAAAGATAAGGCTTCTCAGCTCTACTTCATACGACAACTAAGTAATCGTAAATATTTCTACTTACAGTCAGTAGGATTAGTCCATTGTTGACAACGTATGTTGTTGCACAATCACTAATTGTTTATATGTAATAAAAACAATTATTACACACTAAAAACTGTTCATAAAGAAGAGACGATATAACGACGTATGTTAATGAACTAGCGCAAGCGCAGAACTTCTGATTTTGTTAGATTTCGATTTCATATTATACATAAGCCTAATCTTTGATTTTACAGCAAACAAATAAATTCAAGAGATGACAATAAAGTTAAACAAATCTTATTGTTAGCTATTTATTATATCAATTTAAGATGTTATAATTTTATTAGGATAATAATTATAGGTACAAAAATATAAATATTAAATTTTTTTTTTTTTTTCATCTTACTATTATTTTCGTAATAGACCAATATAGGATCATGTGAAACCTCTATGATTCTTCCTCGGGTTTTCTCATGAGATTTTTTTTTTCCAACGTTCTATTTTTTTCTTTCATCTGAACACTTTGTACCAGTCCTTTTATCCGTTGTTTCTGGCTGAACCACACATCTGCCTACTTTGTGCCTGTATAAGTTTTGAACACTAATATTTTGTAAATTTATGCCAGCACAAGCAAGATCTTTCTGAGTTTGTTCAGCCCAGTTCATGCCTTTGAGGTTTTCTGTAGCTAAAAGTATCTAGTGTGTTCAGAGAGTCCATGCAATGTGTCCATAAAATTATAACGTTTTTTTTTTTTCATGTCAACAGATATATTTGACAGTTCTTCTTTAGTTTTATTGGCTTATTTTATTCTATTATTGTATTTCTATTGGTTTGGTTTAATTTATTTACATATATATATATATATATATATATATATATATATATATATATATATATATATATATATATATATATATTATTTTTTTCTGAAAACTTATTTTCCTTCAGTTCATATGAAAAGGTTTTAAATTGTATTAGATTAAATTTGACGTTTTCTTATATATATTTCTAGTCTTACATGCATGATTTTCATGCAACCGCGCATTTGCACGCTAAACCATGCTTTCATATTTCCTTCCTTAACGAAAATCGTAATCGTAAACAGCTTACATTAATGATTCATTTCACAGTAATCGTTTCCTGAACATGTAACGTTTGCACCTAACTACGCGTGTCGACTTATTATGTTATAAATAATATCGTTCCCTTGGAAAGTGTGTTAAGAGTTTAGATGTTTTCGTTTTGTTTTTTAACCTAATTAAATAAATGATCATTATAGCTAATATAGTTTTAAAATGCATATCTCTTCTATATCTTATATTTTATTTTATAAATCTCTAGAACAACGGTAAAATAAATAATAAAGACTGGAAAGACTTATGAAATGTTTCATTAGATTCATCTTCGGGGTCCCTAGGCGCTCCAGCGTTTCTCAGGTATGCCGAGTTGAAGTTGCTCAATCCTGTTTCCCGGCGAAAGTATTTCTTGGGAGTTTTTCTATTCCGTACTTTCAATAAAAAAAATCCATCCTACATTCTTGACCTACTCATCCCTTGTTCATCGGTACATTCGTTTAATACAAGATCCCAGTCCAGTAACCTATATATTCCTTTTCATCAAACATCATCCTTTAAAATATCATTTAGTTTGCGTGCCACATCGTTCTGGAATTCCATACCTACCTCTATACGCAAAGCACCTTCTTTAACCTCATTTAAAAGCAAACTGTTCCTTCATCTCCTCAACCATCCATCTACAGATTGATTGTAAACAAAACGCTAGAATAGTGGTCATGTCACATTCTAAAATGAGGACCACAACAAATATGTAAACAATGCTTTAGATATATATTCACCTTTCTCTTTCTTTCTCCTGTTTTTCTCGGTGACCTTATTAACCATAAGAAGCACAATAGTAATATATCTTCAAATACACATTAATGATTATATAATTATAAACATATATGCATACTAAGTAATCGTAGTTATTTATTTAACTTATTTATTCTTATTTTTAAATAATATTATATCTTAAGTTTGTATTTCTTTTATGTTTTTGTTTCTGTTATTCTTAGGGGACTGAAGGTCCCAGAATAAAATTTACTTTCTTTCTTTCAATAAACAGCACGATGCACAATTAGCAACTGGGGTATGATTTTAATGTTTCCAAAAAAAAATTTATTAAAAAAGGCCATCTTTCAGCGTTCTTCACCCATTTTTAAGATCCTATAAACGTTTTCAACAGTTATTTATTATGTACATGATTAACATTTTCTTGTTAATTATAACAAAAAAAATATTACATTTAGGTATCCCAATGGAAAATATTTTAGCTGTAAAAAATGTTCCCTCTGGGCCAACTCATTTATTCCATTTATTATTCAAATTTAAATTAAAAGGTCAACTTTTGTTGTAAATTATGTAAGGGGTGTCACTGTCCACGATCTTCAATGAATTACTTAATGAATATTATTCATGACTAATTTAGTGGAATTTTTGCATGTATTCCCTTGTTTAAAGTTTTCATTTTCGTTTGACATCAACATGATAATAACTTAGTTGTGTGAGCTCAGTTTTAAAATTCAATAATTTTGTTGATACACACACAGACACACAACGGGCATTATATTGTAGTATATTTCCCTCATTTTAAGGTAAACCTGTGCATCTCAATAATTTTTTTTTTATACCAGAGGATTTCATTTTTTAAATGCTCTTTAATTACAAAATGATAAGCAAAGTATAAAAATTATTTTATTATGTGCTGACTTTTCGGGTAACATTATATTCCATCATAAGGATGATTAAAGCACGATAGTGTGTGTTGTAAGTTCAGCACGATCAGATAAACGATCATGAAATTATAGATTTGAGACATATATACACCCTAAATGTTACAGAAACTTTTCACAAAAAGTTACTGACCGGAAGTGCTACTTTTTACCATGCATTATACACTCGTTTACGACTTACTCAATAACAATTTTGATTAAACTTACTATGTCTTTAGTTTTGTACTATACAATGATTAACTACATAACCTAATTAGCATTGACAAAGAACAGCTAAATATACAAGTTGAACGAATTAGATGACCGACTTAAGTAGAAAAGAAAAAAAAAATTGTTTACGTTTTTTTTTTTTTTTTTATATAATAAGAACAGTTATATAGACATAAAATATACCGTTGGGAAGAGAAACGTGTTTAGAAAAAACATTATCTGTGAAGTTGTAAAACCTAACGGATATATATAAATTTTTACGTGATATGTTAAAATTTGTATTTAGTTTTTTAAAGGTCTATATCGATATTGTATAATACATTTTGCCAAGCATTTTTTTTTTAAATTTTATCTTAATAAGTCACAAAATGACACATATCCCAAAATAAACAGGTAAAATAAAAAGCACCTTAAAAAAATATGATCAACTTAATATCTCATTTGGTTTATACAAAAATAATAAATTATAAAGATATTGAAGTAAAATGAAAGATAAAATAATTAAATGGGGGTAAGTAAAAGTCGTGTGTTACACCCTCTGTAGTTTTTCTAAAGCCTTTATGTTTTTTTGGGAGTAGTCAACAATTTCTTTGATGATAATAATTATTTTAATAAAATATCTGGTTTACGAAATAGGATAAAAGTGATAAAAAATCATGATATTATTATCGATTTCGAAATAAATAAGATTGAAAAGAGGTTATTAATAAAACAAAAACATTATTGAATTTATCTTGTTTTCTTCAACTTGTACAATGCTATGATGGAAGAGTTAGCAATCCTAACTTTTGGGATTTGAGGAGCTTATACGCTGAGAAGCTGGTTGTTGGTGTATGTGTTCACTGAAGAAACTTACTTATATGTTTGTATAGCACAAGTTTGTTTGAGTTTTCTCTTCTACACCCGTTTCCTATTTATCATATATGCAAAGTCCTCTTCCGTCCTACTTCATCCTATTAAAATTTAATGATGTCCGTATCAACATAAAACTGTAACTTTTTCCTTATTGCCGAGTTTTTATTCAATATTAATTTTTTACTGTGCCACTTTAAAAACATATATAAATATAATAAAGTACCGTTATGAGTGCTTGTCTTTTTCCCCCAATTCATCCTAATTTTTACAGTGAAAAGGTTTAACGTTGAATAAACCTGATATGCTTTTAAGGCCATTGACGCGCGGTGGAATCTCAAATAACATCTCGATATTTTCGATCATTATCGTTCTAGGGTAGGGTCATCATCCATTTCACCTATTTTTGTGAGTTGCCACTAGTTGGCTGACGAGCCTATCGTACTTGGAGATAAGCTATGAGTGAATCAACTTTTACTTTTACTTACCTTTATATAAAATCTGCAGTAATGGAAAGTATTGCGATCGTGAAAATTTTCTAATTCCTCTTTTCAACGGAAAAACACTTTTCAAATAACCAAGACGCTAGAAAAGGTCAGTGTGTCCGTGTTTTTGTGTCGTAAGTCTAGCAAGGAAGAGAAAAGTCGTACAAAACTCAGATTTCAAATTAGAGAAAATTATTAAACAGAGGTGTTGGAGTAAATTTTTCATACTAAAATTGACTAACTGAAAGTGCAAATTAAACAAAAAAAAAAAAAGCTCTAAACATTTTGAATAAACTCAATTTATCGATGTGAAATGTAATAGGTTTTAATATTATATCGTTTCATTCAGATTAAAATAGTCTAATGTCGATATTTTTTTTCCACTGATGTACCTTTAATTTTGAAGATCTATAATTAATTATCCAACTAATTTCGTTAACATTAATAAGAAAAAAGATGAATATATAAAGAGAGCACTAGACTACTGCTTTCATGATATCGGATTGAAATCCTGGTTGTGGCAGAATATTTATTTATTTTCTTATTTCAAGCTTGGATTGAGCGTAGATTAGGGAGATCCTCTGGGAGTCCCTATAAATAGGGGGAAAACCTGGCGTTGAAGCACGATCTCAGTATAATCAGCTTGCACAGCAGTTGGAACTAAAACCTTAACGAATCTCTGCATATGATAAATCCAAGACCCCTTCTTGGTTTATGGTGTTACAGTTATTCATTGTATGGATTACTTCATTTTTATTCCGTTCCACAAAATTTAAATACATTTCAGATATTTATAAATACAAAGAAAAAGTAAGGTACTTATAAGGTGTAGCTATCATCATTCTATTATTTAACCATCGTAATTGGGGCAATATTACAAAATACCCAGGAGTTGGCCTCAAAACTGATGAACTATCTAAAAGATACATCAATTTTTTACAAAAATAAAAATTAAGTTTATGAATTTTTTTTAATATTTTTATTTTATTCTTTTCTCAAACGTCCAGATATCCTTGATATATTTGTTTCCTCTCAGATATCTTCCTCCCAATCCACAATCAAAACCCTAAATGACCTTTCATCTGATCATAGCCCAGTTCTGCTTTCCTTGCACTCGAGCCTTGTTCCTAAACCCACCATTCCCACTCTGATTACAGGACGAGTAGACTGGGACGGATTCAGAAGTGACTTGGAAACCAAACTGGACTTAAAAATCCCACTTAAGACTACACATGATATTGATAAAGCCGTTGAACAACTGACTGACTCAATTAGCAGTAGCATACTTGACAACACTTTGACCATTAATACTACCAACTCACAGGAGACTACCCTGCCACAGCACATTCGAATCTTATTAAGGGAAAAACGCAGGGCAAGATCGAAGTGGCATAGGACTAGATATCCATCAGACAAAACTTATTATAATAAACTGATTAACAGACTGAAAACAGAAATCAGAAAAGCAAAAATTCAAAACTTACTCAAATTCACCGAAAAACTTACTATTACAGACAGATCATTATGGACGACGACAAAAAAAGCTACTGAAGTTCAAAAACTGTAATCATCCACTCCTAACAGACTCCCATGTCTGGACAAGATCTGATGAAGAGAAGGCCCAGATATTCGGTGAGCACCTTTTTCGAACCTTTAATCCACATCCAGATGTCCATAATCCTGGTCACATTAAGTTTATAGAAGATGAACTAGATATCCCACTCCAAATGGCCCTTCCTCCTAAAGCGTTCCTTCCGTCAGAAATATCTAACATTATTCAGAGTTTACCATCCCGCAAAGCTCCTGGGCATGATCTTATAACTTCCCATATTTTAAAAGCACTTCCTCGAAAAGCTATCCTCTATCTCACTTACATATATAATTCCGTACTTCGTTCCACCTACTTTCCTGCCTCCTGGGAATTATCCATCGTCAAAATGATACCCAAGCCTAAGAAACCGCCTGAAAATCCATCTTCTTACCGTCCCATCTCACTTCTACCAATCATGGGTAAAATATTGGAAAAACATATGCTAAAACGCCTGTACCCCATCCTTGATACTAATTCCATAATTCCTGATCATCAGTTTGGATTCAGGACGTCCCACTCCACTATCCAGCAATGTCATCGTGTGGTGGACGTTGTCTCGTCTACATTGGAGCGTGGCTTGTATTGTACTGGAGCCTTCCTTGACGTGGAACAGGCCTTCGACTGAGTCTGGCACCCGGGATTGCTTCACAAGCTCCGCCAATTCCTCCCCCCTACATACCTCCTTATTATCCAGTCCTACCTCACTGGCAGATCCTTCAAAATCAATCATAATAATTCATTTTCGTCCATTTTTAGTCAGTCTGCTGGTGTTCCTCAAGGTAGTATCCTAGGACCCATCCTTTACACAGTTTATACAGCTGATATCCCAACCCATCCTAACACCTTCCTTTCTACCTATGCTGATGACACATGTGTGTTATCAGTCAATACTGATCCAACTATTGCCTCTCAAACTCTCCAATCCCACCTCAGAGACCTTGCAGTATGGTGTCAGAACTGGAGAATTAAAATAAATTCCAACAAATCCAACCAAATTACATTTACCCTTCGTCGTAAACCTATGACTTTCTGCCCTACTGTCTCCTTCAATAATACTCCTCTTGTCCCGGTTGAACAGATCCGATATCTAGGACTGCACCTTGACGAACGACTCACTTGGAATCCTCATACAAGACTGAAACGACAAGAAGCTGCACGACGTTTTAGACTACTTCAACACTTACTAGACAAACGTTCTAATCTTCCACTTAACTACAAAAGACTCATCTACATGACTATCATAAGACCAATATGGACTTACGGAATTGAGCTCTGGGGCTCTACTAAACCATCGAATTCTTCTCGTATCCAATCCCTTCAGTCCAAAATCCTTCGTAAAATCCTCAATGCTCCTTACTTTGTCACCAACAAACTCATCCATAAAGACCTTAATGTCCCATATGTTGCTGATTTGGCCCGTACGAGGTATCAATCCTTCCATGACAAACTCCATTCCCACCCTAATCCTTTCGTTTCAATCCTTTCTTCCTCTTCAATTCCCGACAATCCTCCGAGGCGTCTGAAAAGGAGATGGCCCCGGGACCTTCTAGTTTAGAATATTTTTAGAGTTCTTCCATTGGGAAGCTTCTCTACATGTGTTTCATGCCTTTTTTATGTTTCATTCAAATTTACTTGTTGTATTACTTGTTATACAGTTGTAAATTCCAATATATAAATATATAAATTCTTTTCTCATAGGTAATTATTTAGACATTGTTTGTATTTAATTTAAATGATTCGTATTATTAATTTAGAGCCAAAATATCCCTTTTGGTTGAAGAGCCTTTATGTTACAAAACAAATGAATAAATAAATTATCTCAATTGTTTGATTTATTGCTGACAAATTTATTGAAAATAAGTTGCAAAGAAATCATTATAATGTTTAAGTTATTTTTCATTATAATTATTATCCAATAAATAATTTCAACAGAACATTCTTATAATTTTTGGAATCAAGACTGGCCTGGAAACGATCAAAAGTTATTATTTTCTGATCTTTTCCTCCCTCCTTTCATTCTTATTAATCCGGCTTATTGCAGTTGATCTTCCGAGATATTGTGAGCTGACTTTGTAGAGAAATATGGAACTTCTCCGACAAAGACTTAAAAATCTTTCAGCTAGTAAATTGTACATTATTGCACAACATTCAGTTATTATTTTAATCTTAAGCCAAATCAATTAAAATAAAAAACTTTTCCAATTACATGCTCTATCTCATCTATAGTCGACGCTTTATAACCCGAACGTATTTTATTCAGCCTGATGCAAAAAAATATGCTAAAAAAGGCTTATCTACCTATGAGATTATTGGAAATTCACGTTTGAACGGTTTCATCCCCAATTTTTTTATTATTTTTTTTTTTAGGCTTAAGGGAAACCATCCGTGGCTAAGCCGGGTAGAGAAATGATAGTCTATTTATATCGATTTTTAGTTTATTAATAGTCCACCAAAGTAACATTTTTTTAAAGACCTTTAGAACTAATCTTTTTTTAAATATGTAAGATATTCAATATCAATAAAAATTTCTTGAATGGTGCTTTTATACAATATTAAGTAGAGCAACGGATTAAGTAAATATTTTAGAAATACCCTCATTATAGTGCATTTCAAACCAAAATGTTTTCTAATAATAGAGAACCAGCTGTCGTAGTCATAGAAATTGCACCTAATATTTTCGTTTTTGTCTACTCATTTATATTATACGCTTAATGAAATAAAGAACCAAAAATAACATACCAGTAGTTTTGACTACTACCAAATTAAAAATTTTAATTATATCAAATTTTAAGCATTTTACAATCACGAACAATGAACATTTTAAGATTATATAAAGTGTGACAATTTTCACGAAAAAAAAGGTGGTGACACTATGATACAAATCAACAGCGATCACAGTTTTCAAAATTAATATTATAATTTATTTTATTAGAGAACTTATACTTCTATACTTTTTCCATTGATTTTCTTTAGCTTTTCATGTAAAATATTTTTTTGTGTAATCAGATTTTTTAAAAACATGTAGTTATGTTCATTTTTTTTTAAACAAAATCTTTATTGAGTAATGCAATATATATTACCAAGAAATGTTTATTACTGGGTAGGATATAAATATCACTTTCTTTTACAATGTTATTGTTCAGTTCTTATGAATCTTACGATTTTCTTATATTCGTCATCGAATATTAAACTGTAATAATATATTATTTTATTTTTAATCATTGTTAGTCTATAGTCAGAATGAGGATAAATAATAATTGATTTATGACAATGAAGAATTATAATTTTTAACTCTTTTTCAAAATTTTATAACTACCTTTTGTACTCCGATTATCACAAACAGGACAGAATATTACACAGGAAACGAATTTCCTTTAGCCGAAGTGTTAAATTCGAGATTTGTTGGGACATATGTTGTTTTAAAACTAAACCGATTGAGAACATTACAATTATTTTGCACTGGTAGAAGCTATATATTACCATATTTTGTGTTCGTTTCTTCAAAATCACTGCTATTAAGTTTAAATTAATTAATAATTAAATAATCGAGTAAGTAATTAATGAATACAAAATGGCATCGTCAAAATCATTCTGCCGCTACTATTCAATGTTTCCTGCATCACCAGTTTTTTTTGTTCTTTTAAACCGTCATCAAGCCACCAGAACATTAGACTAGGACTTCCAATGGTCTTTAGAATGTCACACTTTTAGTCCAAAAGACTTCTAAAGAGTCTTTAGAATTTTATCATCAGGTATTTTAGCATCTTGGCCACAAGGCCAGCCATGCAGAGTCTTCCAGCTACACTGGAACATTTCTTGAAATTTCAGATTTGTTTTTTGCCTCAAATTTTAGTTCATAATAACTGGTCACATTTTCCGCAAAGGACACGGCACTCATATCTCAGTAAGACGTGTTCAATGAATATGGTAAAACACTTTATCCTTTGGTAGAACCGGTCTTATTAATGACTTGTAAAACCGGTTTATTTTATTTTTCGGGAAATGGTTTTGATTTTCATGGGTCCTAAAGTTCTATTGGATGCCATCATTCTTTTGTCTATTTGAGGCCTCATGTCATTCTTGAAGTTTACCGAACCACCCTGGTAAACAAATTCTTTCACACTTTGGATGGTAAACTACCATAAGTAAAAAAATAGTATTATCAATTTATTGCAAACGTTTGGTTCCTTATTGTCGGATTTCATCTGGCGTATCAAGGCACAGCTGTTAGAGATTATCTGGCAACAAAAGGTATACCAGTTGTCAGACAATAACCAAGAGATGTCTGTGTCATGAGGTGACCTGTTGAAGATCTATAATATGGATAGAAATAGAAGAAATCAACTGTCCTCATATGTTCAAATTGTTTGGCTTAGGTTTCGTGTATTTATTCAAATCACCTTTGTTTTTTCCTTTGAGACAATATAAGTTTCAGCGGACAACCAACCAATCAAAGCATACCAAATCAATATCCGTATTCGTGATCAAAATCGTCTCAAGCAGTATCGCCCAAGAATACCTGTAATATTATAGAAGTTCATTACATGCAAAAAAAAAATCGTAAAATCCTCAACGCTTAACCATATATGGCTCATTTTGCCCGAACCGAATCCTTCCTTCTATGATATATTCCATTCCAACTCTAACTGTTTAGTTGTATCATTGCGTCTTATAGAATATCTGATAATCCTCCGAAGGGTCTGAAAAGAAGATGATCATATTCTGGCCAAGAATAGTTACTGGAGTGCCAATGGGTAGTTTCTCTTTGCTCTAGTAGTTTCTAGTTTTTAGTAGCTCCTTTCCTCCACACGTAGAAAGTATTTCCTAGGATCATACCTTTAACAAACTATTAACTCCCACCATTCTCCCTTTGTCCATAGTCTCCTTCAATCTGAATCCTCAGTCCACTTAAAAACTCATGCCATTCCGACCTTTACATTCCCACCCACAAAACTTACACTTTTGACCGTTCCTTTATTATCTGCTCTACAACCCTCTGGAATTCTTTACCTACCAATATCCGCCATGCAGCTTTTCTATCCTCATTCAAATCCCAACTTTTTCTGTTCTTCCTATCATCCTAAACATACTCTAAACAACTTTGATAATTCAATTCTATGTATTGAATTTTGAATGAAGAAAATAAGTAAAAAAACCTACTGTTTAAATGTATATATTGTTTGTCAATCTCATTTATTTTTCATTCTCTTCACCACCATCGTTTTCGGATTTTTTTTTTATATTATTTCCAATTTCAAATAATAACTTAATTAATTTTGTCTGTTGGCTAGGCATATTATTCATATTTCAATGTGCAATCTATTATTCTTAAGGGACACAATCCCAGAATAAATATTTAAAAAAATATAAAAATAAAAAAAATAAAAAAGTTTCAATAAACTTGTAGTTTCTCTACAAATCTTTCTGTGTTTTGTCAATTAGCATATTTACTATTTTTCTATGTAACACAGTTGTAAATTTTAATAAATTATGAATAAGATCGGAGGCTTATTTATACTTCACCACTCTTTTATTAAAAATAAATGCACGTCGTTTCGGCTAAAATACTATTTTCAGACATGAGGCTTCTGACAGTAGGTATCCACTCACACTAGGTAATTGCACATTTTTTAAAGATAATTAGTCATTGTTTCATATTCATAAATTAAATTTTAATTATTTTAATTGAATTTGTACAATGATAAGCATAGTAAATTAACTGATTCCTTATATATTTTATTTCTATAGTGGAATTATTTTCATTGTTCTATTTTTTTCATGTTTTATTTGTAAATTTTTAAATTGTTTTGACTGATTTTTAGGAATTTAAGGTTAATCTTATAGATTATTATCAATTTTAACTGTATAAACTTTATTTTTACTTTTCCTTACTATATGTAGTAAGGGAAAGTATTGCGATCTTAAAAATTTTCGAATTCCAGTTTTCAACGGAAACACATTTTAGGGTCCCCTGACCCCAAATAACCAAGTCCCGCAAAAAGTCTGTGTGTGTGTGGTAACTCCCGGGCGGAAACGGTAAGTCTTATGAAACTGAAATTTCATATTTGAGACAAATATACGCCCGAGACGTTACAAAACCATTTTCATCAAGATGAGTTTACCAGAACAGCCACTTTATACCATGCATTTTGCACCTTTTTTCGATTTTCTCGAAAACGGTTAAGCCGATTTTGATTAAAGTCGCTATATCGATGTAAAATGTAATGGGCTTTAATATCATGTAGTTTTCATTCTGATTAAAATAGTCTGACAGGGCTTACATGTCGATATTTTAAATTTTCTTTAAAGTTTAAACTTTCTTTGTAGATTGTATAAAAATAACCAAATTATCTTGTTGGCATTAGTTAATAACAGCTAAATATGTAAGTTGTGCGAAATTAAAAAACAAACTAAAGGAGAAAACAAAATAAAAAATGAATGCAATTTTTTGTTTTTGAACATTATAGCAGTAATATACATGTATAATATACCGTTGGAAAGCTAAAGATTTTAGAAAAAATATTATCTCATACACAAGATTTTAAAAGTTAATAGAGAGTGATGAGAAGTAGATATTACTGATTATTTTAGATAATAATATGATATACCTATTAATAAAACACATGTTTTTATAGAAATTCCATTTAATTAAATCTTTAATGGTTTTACTTATTTTTATCTCTTACTGTGTTTGAAAATTCTTTAATAGATTCTAAAAACGGAGGTAAGTGAAAGTCGTGTGTTGCCGCACTAGATTTTTTCATTATATATTTTTGCATTGTTTTATCAATTTCATGAGTGTATAAATCAGCCTCTAATTTTATTTACAGCATTTGACCTTCACCTTAAAGAATCTACACCTCATATAAATAAGAGTTCCTCCAGTTAGCCGAACCCCTTTCATTTTATTTTTCAAACATATTCATAAATTCACTGGCATGATACATAGCACCTCGTTCAAACTAATCGCATATATGAGACGCTATGAATATTCCCCCAAAGGGCAATAAACGATAGAAAGGGAAAGGGATATCGAATAAGGTTGGCCTGAGGGGAAGAAGGTAAGGAAGTGGAGGAACACGTGTGTTTTTCTACTAAAACATTAGAAGGGGGAAGAAGAGCAACTGGCCTACTCGAAAGCCATTTGCCTGAGCCTCCCCCAGGAAGTGCATTAGCTGTGGGGCAGACTTATCTGTTCCGCCAGGAGGCCATTCGGAGTGTTCTTACCTCTCCTCATCCTCTTCTTCTCAACGGCCATCACTCTAAGCGGTCGTCGTCTTCGCGCGCTTAGACTCTTCAGCTAATTGCCATCAGCACGTAAGGTGGTTCACGGGAGGTGGCTTATGGGACCATTGTAGGAGGTAACGCGACACTGGTGTAATCCGTTACGACTTGTTGGGTAACGTTTTAGAAGGGGTCTTTCTTGTAATTTTCGTCGTAATTTTGATATTATAAATTAACTGCGTTGCTACGCGTCTATTGAATCTTCTGTAATAACCCTTTGCAATCGGTTGTCCGCTTAGAGGGAACAAAGTAAGGCTAGTATATCAGTCAGTTGTTCCCTCAGAAGGGACATGAAAGTTTATTATATTTTCTTTTATGATTTTTTAGAAAGTTTTAGTTAATATTACACACTCAAAAAATTGCACATTTATTTTTCTTCACAATTTATTACATAGTTTTTCTACGTTTCGGGATTATTTCCCCATTATCAAGATATTATATGCTTTTCTAAAAGTTCAACCATTTTTTTCTTCAAATTGGATGAATTGTTAGTCGTATGGTTGGTGCTACATTCTGTATTAATATTATATATTTTTTTTCTTTTATAATTTTTTAGGAAGTTTAACTTAATATTTCACACTAAAAAATGCACTCCTTAAGTAATGGGGAAAGAACCCCGAAACGTAGGAAAACTATGTAATAAAATGTGAAGAAAAATAAATTTGTAAGAAAAGAAAGTTAAGGGGTGAATTTATAAGTGTGAAAGTTTATTAGTGATTACGAAAAATTAACATAGTTTAATTTACATATTTCTATATTTTCCTCTACTTTTCTGTTCAAATGTCACAAGAAAACAGGACAAAATTTTTAGGAGCATGATAAATAAATCAACCGGTATATCGAAATATTAATATTATATATATATATATATATATATATATATATATATATATATTGTAGCGGAGTGGGTACTCTAACCTTCAGTTAATCGTACCACTCGTAGGCATAAATCGCGTTAGCCACTTGTTCACTTAATTTGTCTAATTCATATTTTTAGTTTTTTTCATCACATTTACTAGATGTATTTTTATTTAATACAGTTGTAAATATCAATAAATATGTTTAAAAAAAAAAAAAAAAAAAAAATTAATGACACAAGAATTACAATGTGTTTTGAGTAAATATTACTTAGATACAGTTTTTCAGGTTATTCTACTACCGTATGCACCTAAGCTATTCTACCTAATAAATACAATTTCTACAAGAATTTCAAATATATTCATTTATTTTTATGCATATATTCGACAGAAAGTATTATATTATTATTGAGAGTTGTCTATTCACATTGAAGGGTTTGTATTAAAATTTATTTCCTTTATATAAATTAGTTTTTTTAGTGAATATTTTTGATAAGTTCATTATATTTATTTGTATATATCTTATAACGAGGAGGACCTCAAGTTGTTTGGAGTGCGGAGATGGAGGGCTAGAGCGAAGGACAGGAACGACTGGCTCGAAGTTCATAAGGAGGCCCGGGTCCTTGTTGGACCGTAGAGCCCGGCAGTAAGTATATTTTATAAAATGTGTATCAGGTGGCTAACCAAAAAGTAACCTTCTTGTAAATAAAACTGCTGTTTTAATGTTGTTGATAAAGGTTGTATGAAGAGAATAAAAGTGCTTTTTTGGTTATAAAAGTTTAAATTACTAAGTAAGAATTAGTTTTAACGAAACACGATAAAATATATATATATATATATAGATTATTATCGATTACTATAAAGAGGTCATCAATGTATTTCTTTATTATTATTGGATTAGTTTTTAGTTTTTCTATTTATGACCACACACAGGTAATCCATGTAATTGTTTGTAATATTCATTTTTATATTTGAAATAATGATATTTTGTGCACAAATTAATTTCCTCTATATACATTATTTTTCTTTTATTGGTGTCTGGTATTTAATAGAATCCTAATTAGCTTCTAATAATTATATCTATATGGTTTGAAAATTACCAATGGTCAATTAGAAATTCAATAAATCTTTTAATCTTAAATTAAAGGAGTTAAAAATCTTTCAGCCACAACCTACGAATAGAATAAGATCTTCCTTTAAGGACGACCATGAACAAATATGAATAGTGACATTTTAGTTAAGACAGTAAAACATGTACTAACTAACTATTAGTATCCAACCCGAAAGTTGATGTGACATCATAAGCTTGTTTTTTTAAATTTTTATATTGGACTAGTATGTTTTACGTCCGCAAAGGTCATTAGGAGTTTAAAAATGGTTAATAGTGCACTCATTCTATTTAATTTGAGTACTAGTTCAATAGTTTATTTATTTTGACAACAAACAATAAGGAAAAAGAGGATCTGAGCTTTGCATTCTGACTATCCTATCTTATATTTCAATGTTGAATGAAATATAGAAACTTGATATCCAACTTTTAAATGACATTTTCCTTGTGCTCTGAGATACACTAATTGAACGCCCACTTGCTATTCTCTTGCCAGGAAACTCAAGAAGAATAACCAATTAGTCAACTGAGGCTGTGGCATCAGGTCATTTCAAAAGTGACTTGTTACATTTCAAAATAATTACCTAGTTTCAGCATTGAACGCTCTATTTGTAATTCTAGGAAACCTGAAGGTAAGCGTTTTTTTTTTTTTTTTTATCACAATGAAAAAAATATATATTTAAGGTAATAATGCAAAGATGGAACACTTATTACAATTTTAATGATTTACCACTTGGATGATTTTTTTCCTCGGCGTGTATCGCCTATTTGAGTAAAAAAACTGAATTAAGCTTCTAAGTTTTATGATTCTTACGTAAAAAAATAATTTGAATCGATGGAATTTTGAATTTCCAAAAAACAAAAACTTATTCTGATACGAGACCTTTTCTTTAGTTACAAGATGCGCAAGAAGAATAAATAACTGTTGAAGGATAATTTTCTATAAAAAAAATTAAAATCTAAATCTTTAAAATATTATGAACATTTTAAAATTTATCTTCAAAATCAACATTATAATCGAAATGATAAACTAGAAACCAAATCCGTCGGTGTTAGGACAAATGCATACTTAAAAAAATATACATAGTATGTATTACATACTAGCATACCTCAAAAAAGGGTCTCGATTTTAGCTTGGCTGTTAAAAACGTTATAGCTATTTTTTGGTAAATAATTACAACTAAATATGCTGTTGGGATTATTACTCAATGAATAACTTTTACTGAGTTGCTATCTTCTTAATCATAATACCGGGAGTTCTTTTTTCGATATCTATTTGTTGAATAATTGAGGACAATGGTAATAGTAAAAAGAGAGTACAAAAAAATTAATTTTTTTTAATTGTAAAACTACACAATAAGCATATGCATACATAATAAAAAACAAAAGAAATACTGTTAAAACAAAATGTATCTATTTTTTATATGTAATGTTAGAAATGCACATCTGGAACACACGTAAGTACTGACGGAGAGTTAACTCAAAAATTCGACTAATTCCTTTTTTACCAAATATTTCACGGAATATTTAGTTAGATATAAAGACTTCCACATCCGTACAAAAAAGTTCAAAGAATAGTTGTTATTGTATCTCCTTTTAGTTTTTATACATGAGCAAACTAAGTTTTTTGCTACCAAAAAATATCATGCATTTGCTACCTTTATGTTAAAACGTGTATATATATACACATATCCTTTTTACTGAACATGTCACCAATTCTTCTGATGTCCATATATTTCGCAATCAAGGTATGCAATTCCATAATGAACTAACGCATATTTACATGCATCGTGTTAAAACCAAAAAGAGATATAGTTGAAACTTTTATCAATACAAGGTAAAGAAAATAAGAAGATGCTTGAAAGATCTTTTCTCGCTGTTTTACTCAGAAAGATAACTAAACCCCTACAATTGAAGACGTCATTCCCCAGAGACCTAATATGTTTCTATTAATTTACAGATACAATTCTCACTTTCAGTTGGTGAAAATTAGTATTAATAATAATTACAATTAGTTTTGGATGTTAATTCAATAACGTATCAACTATTCATACTAAATGTTTCGCATTTATATTATCAATACAATTATAAACATTAGGAAAACTTGAACCAACATGAAGAGCTATCAGGGATCTGAGAAGTTGGGGACAATAGGTTTTGTGTTCTTTGTGAAAGGATAGATATCTGATTCCCAAGGGGTCACTCACAAAGGGAATTTGCCGGCCTTGGTGTGTTTTGTGTGGCCTGCGAGGTTCTGCCTGCGTGTTCTCTGCCTCCTTTCGTTTCAACAATCGTCTTCTACCGGAATTTCCGTATCAACAATATTACAGAAGTTGTATTTTCTGATTTCTATATGTAATTGTTTTTAAACAACTTTCTTACCTACTCAGGTAATGTGTTGTAAGGGCTAAAACTGTACGCGGTACTCTCATCGTCATTATGGTTTTTGTTTCTTTCTTAAATATGCAAAATTGTGTTAATCATTTTTAAAGAAAACTTTATTTTATTTGCGAGGATAATTTTATAACTCGGAAACCATGTCAGCCTTATATTTGTTTATTTATTTAACGTCACTTTATGCTGCTATGGCTAATCGGTCGATGCTACAATGAGAGTCCTAAATTTTGCCCTATCTAGGTTTTATTAGGATAAGGATCTTTAACGAGTACCTGACATCGCACAGGCTCGGGACCATCTTTTAACGTCCCCTCCGAAGGACGGCGTAACTAAGGATTTTTTACTCCCATTAAAAAATCCTAGGACCACCTGCGGGTTTGAACCCGTGACCTTTAGCATGGGAGGCTGTTACGCTAGCCACCCAGCTACAAGTGATCCCTATCTCAGCCTAATTCACCAAATTTATGTCACTTATACTTACTTATTGTTACTTATACTTATCGTATATGTGTGTAATTTGTATTAATTTTTCACTTTGTCCCTTTTGAGATATTTCTTTGTAAACATCGCTTTAACTGAATTTTTCGGAAATTCATAAACAAAGAAGGATAACGAGCTATACAATAAAAAAAAAAATCTGAGGCGCGCAACACACGACTTTCACTTACCTCCGTTGTTAAAACCAGTTATAAAAAAAATTTGAGAATTTTTAAATACACATAGAGGGATAAAAATAAATTGTTGAAACATGTGTTCTATTAAATAATCTACTATATTACTATCTAAAACAATCAGTTAGTTTTATCGGATTTATATCACTCTTTATTATCTTTTGCAAGCTTGTGTACAAGCTAATATTTTTTTTTTTAATCTTTAGCTTTCCAGCGGTATATTACTGTTCTTTTTTTCAAAAACACGAAAATTGCATTAAAAATATGTTTGCTCCTTTCTCCCTCTTTATCATAAATTCGTACAACTTGTATATTTAGCCGTTTTTTTTTCTAATGCTAAAAATATGATATGGTTATTTTTATACAATCCACAAAATTAAAAGAACTTTACAGGAAGAAAATTTAAATTATCGGCATTAAAGCGTTATCTGACTGTTTCGATCAGAACAAAGCCTACATAATATTAAAGCCCATTAAATTTTACAAAGCGAGTTTTCTCAAAATCGTTTCAGCCGTTTTCGGGAAATTCGTAAAAAGGTGCAAAATTCATAGTTAAAATTCCACTTCCGGTCGGCCGATTTTAGTGAAAAAGTTGCTGTAACATTTCGGGTTTATAGTTATCTTAAATATTAAATTTCAGTTTCATAAGACTTTTCGTTTACGAGCTGGACTTACCACAAACACACAGACCCTAAAACGTGTATTTCTGTTGAAAACTGTAATTCGAAAATGTTCATCGCAATACTTCTCCTTACTATATATTTCAATTATTGGTAAGTGAAAGTAATAATCAATGGAGAGAATTGAAAAAATATTTAGCAAGTTAAGTTTTATTAGGGAAAAGAGACTCTCCATTGATTATTACTTTCACTTACCAATAATTGAAATATATAGTAAGGAGAAGTATTGCGATGAACATTTTCGAATTACAGTTTTCAACAGAAATACACGTTTTAGGGTCTGTGTGTTTGTGGTAAGTCCAGCTCGTAAACGAAAAGTCTTATGAAACTGAAATTTAATATTTAAGATAACTATAAACCCGAAATGTTACAGCAACTTTTTCACTAAAATCGGCCGACCGGAAGTGGAATTTTAACTATGAATTTTGCACCTTTTTACGAATTTCCCGAAAACGGCTGAAACGATTTTGAGAAAACTCGCTTTGTAAAATTTAATGGGCTTTAATATTATGTAGGCTTTGTTCTGATCGAAACAGTCAGATAACGCTTTAATGCCGATAATTTAAATTTTCTTCCTGTAAAGTTCTTTTAATTTTGTGGATTGTATAAAAATAACCATATCATCTCTTTTCCCTAATAAAACTTAACTTGCTAAATATTTTATTTATTATCAACCATTTTTTTAACCACTTTCTTCACTACTTAGGTAGTGAGTTGTGAGAAAAAAAAAAGTTGTGCGAAATACAAAATATAAAGCACCAAGGTCTGGGCGATTACTAATTAGATTGACCTATTGATAATTATATGCAAAACCTACCTAAAAAGGGAGGTGGGCTCCAATAATATTTTAATCGTAAGTTAAAATTATCAACCTTAAACTAGGTATTAAAGCATCACCTCTTGACACAAGAAGTGGGCATAATCGAATGACGATTATCAGATTATTACGAATTAATGATAATCAATGGAGGTGGGGACAATTGAATGACTTTTTTTTTTGCTCATCACATAAATTAAATGCATATTTGCACCTTAGCTCAGCAACCATAGAGGTGGAACTGTGCCATATTGTCTTTCAGAATGCATATTAATCATTCGATTATTTAAATCATCGAAGTCCGATCATTCGATTATGCCCATCCCTAATTTTGAGTAATACACTTCATTACTTACAATTACATGAAATATTAAGTGAGGGAGTCTTGTGATCGTAAAAAACTTCAAATTTAATTCTTCAATTGGCAAATTTACCAAGTCCTGTTCGTTGTCTAGCTAAAAAAAAAAAAAAAAATCGTACGCCTTTTAAATTTTATATTACAGAAATGTCTAATCAGAAGATGTTACGAGATATTTCTTTACTTACAATTAGATCAAACATCAAGAAGGCACAGTTTATTTACTTTTTTTCTAAAACGGCTTTAATGGTATTTATTATACTATATTGATGTAAAATAAAGTGGATATTAATTCCATGTAATGTTTTATTCTGAAGGGAATTGGTGAAAATCTGAAATAATGTGACAGGGCCTGGTTATGTGGGCTTTGAATTTAACAAGCGACATCTGTTTCGAGCAAAATCTATTAACGCCTATAATTGTTTTAATATTCTATGAGAATATAGTAGTCGTATGTGAATGAAAGCAGAATTCAACTGATACATTTTCATGAATATTAATAAATAAATCCGTAACCTAAACTAGACGTAGCCTATTGTTTACCGATACTTTGCTCTTACTTAAGTTTGTTTAACAATTATCTCATGTAAGTCATGTATTTAGGACCAAAGCATTAGTAAAAATATATAAAAAATAATATTTTCTTCTTTATTATTCGCTTTTGATTTTCAGTAATTATTCAGTAAATAATAAAAACATGTCATCTCATATAGTCATGAAAATAATCGAGTCGATTGACAAAAGCATCAATCTTCGTATTTATCTTTTTATTATTTTTTCTATGATATATTTAAAAATACTATTTACGTTATACTTGTCTAAGTACATACAGGAATGCATATCTATTTAAATAAAATGATGCCGCGATTCTTGGCTTCAGCGAAATTCTTCTAATTTACTAGACGGATTTTGACACAGTTTTTACAATCATTTAATAATTTTTTTCTGAAGGTTTATAAGGAACATACATTGCAATTTAACTTTCTTCAAGCAGGAAGAAATATTTTCTGTAACCAAGTCAACGAAAAATTATTCCTTAAAAGTAAGTTGAATTAAAAAGGTATGATATACCGTTATAAAGAGAATGATTTTAGAAATGTTAATATGCATTGAAAAAAATCGTACGAGTTAACGTAATGTTTTTATAGGCCCATAAACTTATGAAAATATGTTATTGTTAAAGAGGGGGGTTATCATAGTTCAATGTTGCTACTACTTCGTACAGACTCTTACAAGTTATTTTTCTTCCGTTCATTACGTAAGATTTTAGAAACAATATTACGTAGGGTTGGACTAGGCTAGTTGAGCAATTTTTAACTCGAATGGATATAGCTCTTCAATGACCAAGTTTCAATGAGTTTATAAGCGGCTTGATGGATTCCTAATATATCTCTTAGCAAAAGTGTCCACAGTAATTTTTTCGTAAAAAGTCGAATTTTAGAGCTTCAGCTATTTAAATCCAGGAAGTCAAGTTTGCTCAATGTACCCTATTATTATTACCCCAGGTTAGGTAAGTGGAGCTAGGATATGGGGCAAGTTGAGCGCTAAGAATGTCTAACCAAACCTTTGGTTCAATTTCGACTAGAAATAAAGTCAAATATGTGTTTAACAATCAGTACTTTATTAATGGTCTTTTAGTAAAATAAATTTATTTTCTTTGAATAATTAAACAAAACCAGGATCGATAAAACATTAACGTATCTTAAAATTAATTTCAACATTAGATTCAGTCTTGCTCTTTGAAATCAGACTTAAATGTTTATATTATTACTCATATAGCTTAAATTTTAAAGAAAATATTAATTAGAACTTGGGAACTTGACTATGATCATTGTCATTGTTGCAATTAAAATTATCTTTTAGTTTTCCTCTCGTAAGTCCGCATCCTAACAAAAAATAAAACATTCATTACTTAAGTTGTTTGTGTCATGAGGTAAGTTGAGCAACTATAGCTCAACTAACCCCAACCCGGAATTTTTAAACCAAAGCGAGGTTATATAAAAATCATAATAATTTTATCCAGAACCACTCCACATATCGTAAGTACAATTAACACTTGCCTGGTTAAAAACAGATAAAAATTGACTAATACAGACGAAAAATTGTCTTTATTTTGGAAACAATTTATAGCAATTTATCATATGCTAGAACTAGAGACATAAAAAAATGGGTTTTTAATAGTCATATAGTTGGGATACTTGAAAAAAATATTGGACACATAATATTAATAATGTATAAATCGCCCGTCTTATGTGACTTAAAAATTCAGTATACTGTTGAAGCTTGCAACAGGTTCATAGTAAATACCTACCTATTTTTGTTAGGTGGTGTAAACTCTAGAAACACAAAGTAATCTGAAACGCGCGACTTATGAACGGTTAGTCTTACTGATCTGTGCTCTGAGGTTCAACGCTGAAAAATGTTATTTAAATGAGCTAAAACTTTATTTCTCAATTCCGATTCCTGAAATTTTAGGAAGCGTAAATATAAAAAAAATCTCCAACGCTCATAAAAAAACATCGAGACGGAAGAAACCTGACAGATCGCATGAGTTAGTTGCATCGCTCACCCTGTTGCGTGCCAGGATCCACCGCAGGACCACCCTTAATTTGGACCATTTAGAATTATAATTGTAAATGTCTTCACATCGCGTGAGCACACAGATTAAAACTAAGGATTGAGCTCTGAGGGCTTGCTACTGCATACAGTCAATTGCACATATTCACCACCTTAACAAATTAAACGAATTTTTTTAACAAGATGTACCACCTAAAAAATAAACACAAAACATTTTTTCTTTATCATAAAATTATTTCTTATACAGCTAATTCGAACATTAACAGATCACATAAGTGGAGTGATGACTAATTACTTCATTAAAAGTACCTCAGAAAACGTCATAAGTTTCATAAAACTAAAAAAAAACTCCCAACTCATGACTTTTACTCACCTTCGTTAAAATCAATCAACGGACTTTTATAGTTTCAGCAGAACAAAAATGTTAAAGATTGACATTGAGTCACGGTGGAAACATGTATCTATTTGATTTAATAGTCCAAAAATATTAATTAACTTCAGCTGTAATTACTTAGTTTTATCCGTTTTTTAATAGAATGCATGACCTTACAAAACTTCTGAATAAGATAACATTTTTTTTCTAAAATATTTAGCTTACAAAGGTATATTGTTACGTTTTTTTACTCACATATAATCATAAAAAACATAGCTACCTAAAAATGTATTTTGCTATTTCCTTCTTCAGTTGGTTATCATATTCGTTCATCTTGAATATTATTCGTTTTTTTATATATTGCTAAGAAGACGAAATTATTTTTTTGAATTACGAAATTGGAGGTACTTGAGAATAAAATGAAAAATCGGGTTAAGACCAGTCAGACTATTCATCAGAATAAAAACTACATGATATTAAAGCAATGAATTCTACGTTGTTTACAGCTGGCTGAGAGGGAGCGGCGTGGTCTAGTAATAGAGCACTAGGCACTGTGCTCCGGGTCCTGGGTTTGAATCCCGCTCTTTTTTATTTCAGTCGGGGGGCCTAGGGTGTGGAGACCTTCCTGGCAGACCACCTCTATAAAGTGGTACCCGATTTGGGAAACTGCGCTGAGCGTGATCTGGCGAATCACTCATTGCATGGCCGTCGGCCTAGAAACTTTGAATCTCTATATGTACTGAGCCCTAGGGCGGGGTAGCTGAGCGGATTAGCGCGCGTACTAGCAACACAGAGGACCACATTATTTGAAACCAACAATTATGAGTTCGAGATCGGTGCTGTAAGGGGCATTATATCACATAATCCCCGTCCACCCATGGCCCGGGAAACCCCGTATAGCCTTCAAAGCCGGGTAGGAAACAAAAAAAAAATGTCTGAGCCATGGCTCTTCATCTGGATGTAGTGGTACAGGGTTTTTATTTTATTTTTTTTTTTTTTTTTCTATTGGAGCCGTTATAGAGAGAACCGTAAAAGACAAACATAAATGTATAAATTTGCACTTCTGTTGGTCCAAATATAAAGTTGCTGTATATCTGAGGCATATACGCTTCTAAAATATAAAATTTCAGTTTCACACAAAATATAGTTTTTGAGCTACACTAACGACATATAAACACAGACCTTTTTTGTGGGACTTGGTCATTTGGAATCAGAGTGCGTATATGTCTGTTTAAAATTGCAATTCAAAAATGTTAACGATCGCAATACATTCCTTTACATTATAAACAACAACTGTAGCTTTGCGACATATAAAGCCTCTTGAGTTCAATAATTATGTAGATTAGGACAGTTTAATGACCATCACCCTAGCAAAGAGTTATTTAGGACTAAGTAACGCTCAGCTGCAAGGTGTTTCCTAAATTATTGGGTACCCACTTAATGGATGCTAAGTGTGCTCACGGCCTGAAATGTCTAATAAATAAATCTGCATAATCCGGGGCTCAAACCCTAATATAGGAAATAGTCAAATAGTAGACTAGTACTCTAACCTAGACAACGCCGCTATACTACATATTTCATATATAAATAGGTAAGTGATAGCTAGCGCGCTAGTCTCTCATGCTACAGGTTCTGAGTTCAATCCAGTCCCGGCAGGGCTTTTATAAAGATGAAAAAAAATGTGGATTCACTCACAACCTCTCCCCGGGTATGTGAGACCCGTAGCCAAAGGGTGGCCACTCACACAATTAGTCGTAGGGAGTGATGACACTACACTAAAAACTGCATCGTGAAACGTGAGTGTAAGCTCGCACGAGTTTACACCGCGAGGCCCAGGACCAACACGGCCTGTCGCGCCACTGGAAGGAAGGAAGTGATACCTAAAACTTAAAATGAAGTTTAAATTATATTAATTTCAACTGTCTATATTAATCGATTTGAATCTTTGAAAATTTTATAAAAGAAAATATAAACATGCTTAAGAAACCTTCGGGATTATATAGAGCAAGATTTCACAAAAGCCTCATAAAAGGTGAGAACAGGAGGGAAACTAAGACATTAGCTCGGATTAAAACTTTTAAGGACATTGAGCTATAAATATTATTTAATAAATTACCTGTTTGGGCCGGTGCTCCCGCTATCCCGTTTAAAATTTCCAAATAGACTTAAGACAGCTTTCCTTGAGCACTTAATTATTTCTGAAATTTTAATTACAAAGTTAATCCAGGCACCGCCAGCTTAAAAGTTAGCCAAGACTCCTTTGGTTTTCGGCGCCCCCTCCCAAATGGCGACTCTCATCCTCCCTGATTCTCCTCCTGGACTTTTTTCAAAGTTAAATTGGGTTTCTTTCAAGTGCCCGCCTCGGAAGAAGTCTTTAAGGGGACAAAGGTACTTTTGTATCGGCTGTCCCTCGGTCGAATTCTCCAGTGATTGTCGTCGCTATGGGCCTCACTTAACCCCATTTCATTGTTGCCTCCTGTTT
The DNA here is from genome assembly GCA_023052935.1 of Piezodorus guildinii. Lineage (NCBI taxonomy): Eukaryota > Metazoa > Arthropoda > Insecta > Hemiptera > Pentatomidae > Piezodorus > Piezodorus guildinii. The sequence goes on along the minus strand of CM041293.1, from coordinate 149,032,447 downwards.
CTTAATTATGATTTAGCATTTAAGAGCTCCGCGCTCTCAAATTAAGTTGAAATCGCTTATTAATTGGAGGCACTCGAAAAGTGGACTAAGTATCCAAAAGAGTGGTTCACAATACTTCTTTTCGTCTTACTTTGACTGATAGCTTTAGAATACTTCTCGCGTGTATATATATATATATATATATATATATATATATATATTAATATATCATATATAATATATATATATATTTATCTCACTATACTATATATATATATACATATAAAAATATACATATAGTCATAGGTAGCAGATATAGCAATAGTGTCTTCTCAGAACTATGATCATTCATGCTTCTCCTATTTAGTCATTGTTAGCCGTAATTATGTTAGTTTAGATCCATAGATTATTTACGTGTATATGTTTGTCATCCATAATAAATCTTTTATAAAAGTCTTGTGTGCGTTGAAGATCTTTAATATATATATATACTGGGGAAATTTATTTCTCTTATTCATGGTATGTATTTTTTGAGTGATTCTAAATCAATAATCGGCTGATACCATCCTTCCAAGTGATCATCGGTGAATACCTTTGTATTTTTGTGCCAAATTTAGAAAATAAAAATGGCACAGTAGTTACAGAAAAGAGCCCCGCTGACGACTTACAGCAGATGCACCCTTTTATTTTTTCGGGTCAACGAAATTGACGGTACTTTAGAGGACGAAAATTTAAACTGTCGGCATTTAAGCCCTGTCAGCCTATTTTAATTAAAATAAAAACTACATCCTATTAAATCCCAATATATTTTACATTGATATAAAGACTTAAATTAAAATCGTTTAAGCTGTTTCGGAAGAAATCGTAAAAGAGTGAAAAATGCATACTATAAAGTGGCTCTTCTGGCACGCCGATTTCGAAAAAAAAGTTGCGGTAACATCTCTGGCGTATGATTGTCTTAAATAATAAATATCAATTTCGTACAACTTTTCCCTTTTGTGATGGACTTACCACATCCACACACAAACACACATCATTTTGCGGTACGTGGTTAGGACTTTTACACGGGTATTCCTGTTGAGAATTGGAATATAAATATGTTTTTATGATGGCAATACTATCTCCTTACAAAATATTTCATATATTTTTTTACTTGTTTATTTTTATTTTATTCGTACATATTACAATTTGTCATAATAGACAATAATAATAGTGTTACAGAATCTCATTTTCTTATATAATTAAGTGAAATTAAAACGTCTGTTTTTTGTTTTGTTTATTGTTATCGACATCGATATTTTTAAAAAGAAAAAAAACAAAACATTTTTGTGATTTCTTAAGTTGGATTTTCTCAGTGTCTTTACTTCCGACGCCTATTAATGTGAGTTTCCACCAGTTGATTTACGGGCCTCACATACAATTAAATTATATACTTGAAAAATGTCAAGGACAAATAAAATTGTTTTAATGTATTTAATAAATAGTTCCTTTTTTTAAGCACTAAATTGAATTATAATATAATTTTTAGTTTATAAAGATAATACTAATGGTAATAAATAGCGCAGTTCCTATATGCCTTGGATGAGTCACACTGTAATATTGTATTGTATTTTACAATAAACGTTCATTCTTTATCAACAATTACAAAGTTTCAGCAGGTAAATTTGTAATAGAAAAACAACTAATTTTCCAAAAAAAAAAAAAATAAAAAATAAAAAATGAATAGTATGTTCTGAAATTTCTAGATCAATCAGAAAAATACGAAGCATGTGATTCGTTTAATATTCATTCAGTTCTTTTATAATTTACAGTTCTCTCTGGTATTATTTACGAATTAAATGTTATTCCCAGTGTGAATTTAGCCACTCAAAGAGAAATATATTAAATCTAAAATTAATTTCGTCTGGGAAATTACTTTCATGTATCCAACATCAGTTTTAATTAAACTCGCCCTTCTTCTTTTGTTTTTCAATTATCATTGCCGCGTTATATCTATTTTATCTAAGCTTTATTAACGAGAATTCTCACTCACACGTGTTAATAATAACGGCAGATCGTTTATATATAGTTGTTTATATAATTAACACGTATATACATATTTAAATTAGTTCAAATTTATAAATAGAGAACGCTGTGGACTAATGGATAGAGCACTAAACGAATATTTTCCAAGTCCTAGATTATGTTCATTCAGTCTTAGGGCAACCCTCGAGTATAAAGCCCCTCCTAGGGCAGCTCATCCTCTATAAAGAGGGTACCCAAAAATGGGGAAAAAATGGTCTGGGCCTAATCACATAGTTACACGATCGTTGGGCTAGGAACCGTACAAATCTCTATGTGTAATGACTTCAACACATTTCTGCAGTAAGGGGCAGGGTTTTTTTTTTTTTTTTTTTTTTTTTTTTTTTTTTTATTATGGCTAATATTAATATAATATTTATTATAATGAAGATGGTTCATAATATCTGAATGTTAGTTCTGACCCAAAAGCTTGGCTCTATGATGCCTAATGAAAAAAGGGACTGAACTTCTAGTGTTTTGCAACCATAATGTCTTAAGAAGAATCATCACCATATAAGACTGGTTATTTCATAAATGAAATGTTGATATGCGTTGAGATTGATAAGACTACATCACAGCAATGGTTTTCTCTTACTTTGTCTTTCTATGGTCGGTTGAACAAATAAAGAATTTATCATGTCATCAACACATGAAATATTTAATATTCAAGTACTAAGAAATGTTTACATATAATTGAAGCACAGGCCAGTTACTTTGAATAAAATGTTTTCAATGACACATTTTTAAAAAAATGAATATTCTACTAATAATCTAACTTACTTACTTCTAGCATATTTTATTTCAGTCAGAAAATCATTTTATATATAATAAATTAGATTTGTAAGTTTGCTCGACTTACATTGCAAAAGTAAAGTATCGTACTTTAATGATAAACAATGTTCTATTCCACTATTCAGGCTTTCTAATTTTTATGACATCCAGTTTAAATGGATCAAAGGTAAACTCTTTATCAAGTTCCATTATCATAGAAAAACCTTATTAACTATCAGACTAATAAGGCATATGATTAAAGAAGGCATGGGAATAAATTAAGAAAGAGCGATAGAAAGGCTGATGGATGAGAGATCTTTTCTATTAACCTACTAAGGTTACTATATCAAAGAGGGTGATACTGGTGGGCACAATTGAGACGTTGATTTCCAAAAGGTACTGAAGGACATTTTTTACGAAATTGATATTTTTATATATTTGTATTCTCCTCATTTAGTTTTATCTAAATCTTAAATTTGATTGTATTTAATGAACACTCATGTCCTTTAATAACGTGATTAAGAAATGCTATTGATTTCTTAAGATACTTATTACACATTTAGTTTCATTCCAAATCATAACAGAACATTTCATTTCATAACTTTAATATTGTTTTATTAATGTAGTAAAGAAATAATTCTAGATTTTAATGCCAAAAGAATCAAATTAGCTGGTTTAATAATATAGTAATGAGAGATTTTCGCGCTTCCTGTAAAATTCCCCAGAATGGATAAATATTTAATATTTATAAATTAAGATCATTTGAGACGTTGATTTCCAAAAGATACTATATCCAATTTATAAAATTTTACATTTATTTATTTATTATTGAAATCATTTACGTGATTCTTTTTTTATTAAAATCAAAAGTTGATTTTTAAGTATGTTGCCAACTCATTTTTCCAAATCATTGTACTTTTCCGATGATTTTAAACAATATAATATGGATATAGTACTTTTTGGGAAAAATTAAAAGGGATATATAATGATGGAATTTTTATAAAAGAGATATAGTACTTTTTGGAAGAATATAACGCGAGATAAGTTGGTAACAGTCACTATAACCTTCCTGATACAACATTAGTGATAACTAACGTCTTTATATCGTTATTTACTAAGTAATGTATATTTTCTTATTCTCCCTCTGATAAATATCTTTCTTTGTTGGTTAATTACATTGATTATCTATTATTCATAAAGAAAGTGAATATTCAAAGGACAACCTATCTATTTATGACACTATAATAAGAAAGTATGTAATTATGAAGTTTGTTTTGAACTTGTATTTACTATTTGCGTGAATTTAGCAAATTTAACTATATTATTAAAGACGTGTAAACAATATTTAAAAATAGATACTGACAAATAATAATTTTTGAACTTTCGTTTTACATAAAGAAATCGACTACTGAGTTAGATCAGGTACATATTTTCTTCACATATTTAGCAAGTTCGTGGAATGCTAATTCCAACTATTTTCTGTATCAAATGCTGTTATTCTATAAAAACGTGAGTTTCTGAAAAAAATTAAACCAATTTTATGTTGCTGCAAAAAGAAATACTATAAAAATAACTGAATTTAATTGTCAACCTACGAGCACCGAAGCAACGCAATTAAATGGTTTAAAACGGCCTAAAAACTGATTGTTACGTTAAAACCATTGATTAAAATAATAGCGGTGATTCAAGACATGCTAAATGAACCAATAAAAATGCATGAAATGATGAAAACAATAAATTAATGGTGATATATTACGGGATTAGGTGCTTCTACCGTATAGTAGGAAATATAGTACCTTTTGAAAGGAAATGAAAGGAAAGGTTAGATCTGTTTACATTGGGATATAGTACGTTTTGGAACGAAACATGGATATAGTACCTTTTGGAATGAAATAAAATGTGGATTTAATACCTTTTGGAATGAAATGCAATTTTTAAATACTTTTTCAAAGGATTTTTATGTTTTTTAGATAAAATTTGTTGACGGATTTAGATCAAACTAAACCATTAGAATACAAATATGTGAAAATATCAACTTTGAAAAAATGTCCTGTAGTACCTTTGGAAATCAACGTCTCAATCCTTGCCCACTATTCCTTACATGATTTTTTTTTTTATATGAAGACTGAAAACATAGGATATTGAAAATAAGTTTTATGTTGATTAAATAATTTTAATATTTTTATGAAGTTTGAAAAAAAAAAAAAGAAAAAAAAGATACCTGGTAAAAGTATATTGAAATTTTATTTTATGATAATACTGAAAGGAAAAAAAAAAATCTTTCCTAAAAAAAGCAAAGATTCATTTATTCCGACAACTACGTCTTTATCAAGCTGAAGAAAATGGAAAAAAAAATGCAGAAATTATAATAACCGAAACTCTGCTAAGTTGAGCTGACTCTCCCTCCCTGAAAGAAAGGAACTAATAAAATAACGACCACCTCTTCTACCCTCAGGGGATCACCAACTTTCTCACTCCTTCATAAAATTCATGATTTTCCATGAATTTCGGGGTGCGACTTATTCAGAACCACTCGCGGTACTTGAAATTGTTCTTATTCTTATATAATGATATGCTGAGGTCAATTAAACATTTTTAGACAAAGAGGGATCTATATTTATAAAAGCAAGTTACCATTCGCTCAATAAGGTGGCCATCGCATTGTCTTGAAAAATATTATGAGGCTGAAATGTTTTTTAAATGTTTCCCTTACCGTATTGAGATTTGCAGTAGTGTGGTTTTTGAAAATTCTTCCTTAACTATTGAAAACGAAAGAAAAAAAGTTCTGAAACGTAAAAATGTTTTTTATAATAACTAATAAATTACAATTTCCTTCTATTATTACTCTAAGAAAATCTCCACTAATTGTCGGTAGCTCACTCTCAACAACCGGACTGAAGATGGGCTAAAATCTACTGAAACGTTGGTACAATAAATTATCTTCACTTAATAGAATTCTACTGCATTAAGTGCACCCCAACTAACTTCATCATTTGTACCAACAGTATAACACTCTACAAGCTCAATCCCACCCATCACTCCAACCTCCCTCCCCCATAGAAAAAGGTTGAAACGACTGTGGACCCGACACCTTTGGTTGATATTATATTAGAGTTCTGTCACGGTACAGAGTATTCATCTAATCCTTCACACCTCTGAGGAGATAACCGTGAGTTTTTATTTTTTATTTATTTTATGGATGAATCGACAGTGTCTTATTGAAACTCGGCTTGATATAGTTTCTTCTCTCCTAGATTTTCTTGTACTGGTGGTCCAGTTTTTGTAATCTTGCTTGTTTTAAAACCAACTGGATCGCCTTACCAGTAATATATTCATAAATTATTGTATTATGTTATATAAAAATATTTCGAATTATTAAAATGATTTATAGCGGATAAAATAATACAACTATTTTCTAAAACCTTTTTTTTCCTTTTCATATTTCTCCTTTCGCATCTGTCATAAACTATCCGACAATAAGCAAATGTTCAGTTTTGATATAAAAACGCTTTTCGACTGGTCCAGTATAGCTATATATTCAGTAATATGAACTCCAATGGAAAAATTCAATCCAATGAAATGTAAACTCCAAAGTTACAAAGGTATAAAGCATTTGAAAACCTAGAGAATATTACAAATATATATTGTATCAATCATTTAATTACATGATGTGTATAGTTAATTTCGTAATAAATAATTTATATATATATATATATATATATATATATATATATATATATATATATTTTTTTTATTATTTTTTTTTCTTAGTCCCTCTTCTAAAAGCTCCTGCAATGCTGGTAAGTTCTACTTTTTCTGCAATCGTGCATTTTTAGTTGCAACTCTTCAACGTAACTTCTGGAGAGTAATAACAATATAAATAATAATTCAGGTGATGGGGCTCACCTAGTTTGTTTCGGCCTTACATCTAAAACTTGAACTAATTTATTTATTTGTTGAGTTTCTGCCATCGCTGAGGTATTTCTGAGGTTTTGAGTTGATTAAATGTATGATTATTTACAAATTTCGTTGATTCGAAAAACTTTAAATTCCTCTCGCTCATAAGTTTTTTTTATTGTTGGTATTTTCATCTCTTCATGTAATTTCTTTGTTTTTACTCTTTGGAATATCGCCCCTTTTGCGATTCTTCTTAGAATGCCGTGTTGAAATGCATCGAGATTCTTTTCCGTTGTCTATAATGATTCTAATTCTACATTTGTATTGATGGCCATGGATTAAATATACATGACCTTAATGGGAGGATAACCTTAAACAAAATAGTAAAATGTGCACAATTGTAATAAACCCTTTTATTGAGTTATTTAAACTTCTATCTCTATATCTCATCAGTCTTAGAGTACCTCTCGTGCGATAAGGTGTGTAGTTTTGTCTCTAGTGTTAACGTCTTATTCAATAGAACATTTAAGCTGTTTTCAGTAAAATTCTTTAACAATATAGAATTGCTCTAACAGGTAACGCTATAATTTAATTTTTCTACTATTAGATATAAAATAGTGAAAGAAAAAACAATTAAGAGTTTATTAAGGAGAGCTGTGGTGTAATAGTAGTGGGGGCAATCTGTTTACTAGCCCTAATCCTAACAAGCTCAGCGGAAACAAACTTATTATTGTCAATATTTTTATTTTTATTTTCGCATAACAAACAACTTAAATAATAAAAATGGTTAATTGCAAATTATGTAACAAATCAGCAGGCCGTGATGACAAATTAAAAGTTGCCTGTAGTATTTGTTCAAATTTATACCATACAAAATGTTTAAAAATAGAAGTTATGGACACAGAAGTATCTAAAAAATGGACGTGTCCTGATTGTGAGATATTATCACGGCCATCACCACAATCGGAAGCTAATTCAATGATGGACCTGCTGAGGGCGCTGGCGGAAGAAGTTCGAGAAATGAAGAATAAGCTTCAGGGGATCGACGATATTAAAGACATTAAGGACACCCTGAATAAACAATCCGAACTTTCCTTTCAAAATATAGAAAGATTAGGAAAAATAGAAAATTTATTAGAGCAGCAAACAAATCAACTCGAAAAACTGACGCTCGAAAATAATTCTTTAAAAGTTAAAATTTCTGATTTAGAAGCCCGCTTAAATAAAGCAGAACAAAATAACCTAACTAATACCCTGGAAATACGGGGTATCCCGGAAAGGCCAGGCGAAACTGTTGTGGGCACCGTACTCAGTGTCGGCATGGGCCTGGGCGTCCAGCTCAGCCCGGGAGATCTGGACCACGCTGTTCGTCTCAGGCCCAAAGAAGCGGGGACTCCGGGGACTATCATCGCTCGGTTTGTTCGGCGAACCGTGAGAGATGAATTAGTGCGGCAACGAAGAATCAAAAGAGACTTCTCTACCCGTCACTTGGGCTGGGAAGAGAACAGTACTTACCGAGTCTACGTCAGCGAGGCGATGACGTCCACTAACCGACACCTCTACTGGCTAGCCCGCCAGAAAAAGATATCAGCCGGCATAAAATATGTATGGTTCAGTGGGGGCAGGGTCAGGTGTCGGAAGTCTGACGGTTACCCGGCTGTTATAATAAACAAATCATCTGACTTAGATGTTTTCATTTGAACTCCGAGATCAAGTCTCCTCAGGACTATTATTTTCGTAAAACTTCATTCTATTTATATCGAGGACATCTTTATTTTTGTTTTTATTTCGTTCTCAATTGATAAAAATATTAGTTTGTTTCATCTTTATGATATTCGTTCTATCGTTCGCTTTATTTTTCTTTATTTTAATAACAGTTATCTGTATGTTTTATTTGCTTTTGTTATAATATTTTATTTTATTTTTGAAGCCTTTAATTATTTTATTAAAATTACTAATAGATCATTTATTTATTTACTTCATCTGTTATTATATAACTTCAAACTTGAAATTATGCATATTTTAAAATTTCGTTATAACCTATTTCCTATCCCCAAACCTTTTCTCGACTACCCTATCTCCCTCTTCAATCATGACTAACATCCTAACATCCTGTCACATCAATGCACAATCCCTTATTGCCCACTATGATGAATTTCAACAGTATTTTCTAGATAACTTTCATCACATTATAGCAGTATCCGAAACTTGGCTTAAACCTTACATTCCTTCCTCCCAAGTATCCCTTACTAATTATTCCTTCCTTCGCCACGATAGATCTGATCGCAGAGGTGGTGGTGTGGGGTTGTATATACATGACAGTGTCGAGGCTAAAATCCTTCTCCAATCTCCATCTCATGATCATCCCCACCTCGAATACCTATTCGTTGAAATTTTATCCTTTAAAACTCCTCTTCTATATATCCTAGTATATCGACCTCCTCATGTTCCATTCGATAACATTTTCGAATCTTCCCTTGTCCAATGGGTTTCCAGTTATACTAATGTTATCATCTCTGGAGATTTCAACACCAATATGCTTGCAGAATCCTATGACAAATCTTTCCTAGTAAACCTACTTTACTCTCTGAATCTTTATCTCGTTCCTTACCTTCCTACCCATCATACCCAATTCTCCGACACCTGGCTTGACCTACACATTACTGACTCTCCTCTAAAGGTCCTTTCATCCTCCCAGCACCCGGTTCCGTTTCTTTCATCACACGATCTTATCCAGATCTCATACAACCTACCCGTGAAATCCTTCACTCCCAAATTGGTCTCCTATCGTAGTTTAGACCTCCTCTCTTACGAATCCCTTCAAACCGACCTGGAATCACTGCATTGGGGCACTATATACTCCTGTAATTCTATAGATCATATGATATCCACTCTTACCTCATACCTCAAAACCTTACTAGACCTTCATGCACCTTTGAAAACCCGAATGTTACGCCGTCCAACCGCGCCATGGCTAACTCATGACCTAACGGAGATGATGAAAAAAAGAGAAGCAGCAAGAAGAAAATTTCGACGCACGCGTACGCCGTCTGATTACGAACATTTTAAACAACTTCGTAATAGAACCCAGGACGCGGTTCGACGTGCTAAATCCCTCCACATCCATTATGCACTCTCTAAAGCTCCTGATTCCAAATCCAAATGGAATATCATCCGAAAATTATCTATCCTAAAACCCAATAACCACATTCCTCTCTCTGTTTCTCCAGACGAGCTCAACAATCATTTTATATCCTTTGCTCCTGTTTCTTCTCCTGCTGCCGATATTGGCCATCAGAGTTTCAATCCAGATAGCTTCTTCTTCTTCCACCTCTCCTATGATGAAATACAAACAGCTATCCTTAAATCTCATACCAATGATTATGGACCCGACAACATTCCCGTAAAACTAATACAATCTTGTCTTCCTGTTCTAATACCAGTACTTTACCATATCTACAATTTTTCCTTTCAAAACTCCATATTTCCTAATTCCTGGAAAACCGCCTTAGTTCGTCCATTAAACAAAGTACCGAATCCTACATCACCTTCTGATTTCCGTCCTATTTCTCTCCTTTCTAATTTATCCAAACCCCTGGAACGCCTTGCACAAATCCAGTTATCAAATTTTTTAGAAGAACGTTCCCTTATCAACCCTTTCCAATCCGGCTTCCGACCCGGTTATTCAACTCGATCCGCTCTACTAAAAATAACTCAAGACCTCCAATCCGCCATTGAACACCAAAAACTAACCATCCTCATCCTCCTAGATTTCTCCAAAGCTTTCGATACAGTAGACCATAATATCCTCCTGGCCAAACTACGAAATATTCCTTTATCAAACAGTGCTCTGCACTGGTTCAAATCCTTCCTCTCCAACCGTTCACAATATGTAGTGACCCCAGGTCAACCTCCTTCCAGAACCCTGCCTCTATCCTGCGGTGTGCCTCAGGGATCATCATTATCCCCCACCCTATTTGCAGTTTATATTAATGACCTTCCCCTCCAGATCAAACACTCCCAATACCATATATATGCTGATGATCTCCAAATCTATCTATCCTTTCCTCCTTCCGACCTATTACTAGCAACGGAAATGCTTCAAGAGGATCTAAATGGAATCAGCAACTGGGCAACTAACAACAAGCTCAATTTGAATGCTGAGAAGACCAAGGCAATTGTAATAGGTTCCAATCCCCTCCTTAAGGCCCTTCCAACGATTCCTACTCTGTCTCTGAATAACAATCCAATACAATTCCATCAATCTGTTAAAAACCTCGGGGTCACCTTTGATCAAACCCTTTCCTGGAAAAACCATGTTTCCGAAATATCATGTCGTACATTTTCCACCTTAAAACTTCTAAATTACCTCCATCCCCTTCTCCCTATCGAAACCCGTAAGCTCCTGGTAAGCTCCTTAATATTTCCCCACTTTGACTACTGCTGTGCGGTGTATGGAGGTGTCTCTGGAGATCTCGAGGTGAAACTAAAACGAATGTTTAACTGCTTTATACGTTTCATCTTTGGGATATCCAGAGACACCTCTATCACCCGATTCTACGAAGAGTTAAAGTGGCTTTACCCTTCCTTCCGCCGCAAGTATTTCCTAGCATCCTTCCTCTACCAGGTTATCCAATCCCAGTGTCCGTCTTACATCTTTGATCTCCTTAAATTCAAATCCTCTGTGCATTCCCGTAACACCCGCTCGCGGCCTTCTGATCTGTATATAACATCTCATCGATCCACAGCTTTCGATAGATCATTCTCAATCCGATCCGTATCCTTATGGAACTCCATTCCTTCTAATATCCGGAACTCCCAAACTCTCTCAACATTTAAATCCCGACTATTTAGCCATTTCCTATCAATACAATTCCCAAATAATCCCAAATAGATGCTAATTTCAAGGAAGATCAACAGATGTCTTTTAGATTCGTTTATTAGTTTATTCAATTTTCATTTCCTCGGATACACTAACAGCAAATATCATTTAATTTTTTTTTCTTTTAATCTTTGCAAGATGTAAGATTAAATTATTTATTATTTTGCAAACACTCAGAAGAAATGTAATTTTTTTTTCTTTACTTTATGTTAAAATTGTATGTATCTTTTTTGTTCCTATGTCAACATATATCGAAAAATTGTAATCTCTTTTTTATTTATATTTTATTTGAAAAATGTATATAAAAGTGGATATACGTGCGTGTGTGTGTTGAGTGCAGATGTGCATATTTATATATGTGTGTGTTTGTGTGTATGTATATATATATATTTTTTTTTATTTTTAAATCTTATTATATCTTTTAAAATTATTTATATATTTTGTTGTTTTGGTGTTAACATACGTTGAAGAACTATAATTTTTATTCTTTTTATATTTTATTTTAAAACTGTATATATATATATATATATATATATTTTTTTTTTTAAATCTTATTATATTTTTTCATTATATCTTTTTTTTTTTTTTGTTCTTATGTTAACATACATTTATATTTTTGTTTGTGCATTTTTATTAGAATCTGTCTCTTATGTTCAGCTTATTTATACATGTTGTTAGTTTAATTTTATTGTTTTCAATCATTATACTCTAAGACTAGATTCTTAAGCTAACTTTTTATTTCCTGCTTTGTTATTCTAAAGGGACTCGTCCCAGAATAAATAAAGAATTATTATTATTATTATTATTCGTGTTTTAATTAGAAATTTTTTTTCAGATGAAACAAAAGTTAGTTTTCTACAACATATCCGTTTAAATTACTCGGTAGTTTAAAATTCTATTAATAATTTTAAGCTACCGAGTAATTTAAACGGATATGTATATATATAAATATATATACATGTATGAATTGTTTTCTATGGTTTATTTTTTGGATGTTTTGAAAAAAATAATACAATTTAGGTACATTATGCGTATTTTTTTTCCTTTGCTACCACAGGGCCTTTTAGTAGAAAAAGGATCTCCATAGAACACAAATCATGTTCTTTTTATATTACGTGTACCTTGGAAAGGTTTTTTCCTTGAGTACTTACCCAGGAATTATATTATGTACCCCACATAGTGTCTTCAAACTCCTTCTCTTACTTCAGCAAACTGTATACTTTCAACCTACGAATTTTCCATTTCTAATGAATTTGTCTGATTTCGTGTGGATATCAGTTATTTGAACATTTCTCATATTTTTCCTGATTTTGTACATTTTGAGCTGATTAATTTACGCGTGCTTTCTTAATGCTGCTTAAATTAAAAGCAATTCTCTTCAGACATCCGCCGTGTAACCACCTTTCTTTCCACATGCAAAATGCTTATTCTTCAGTACCTTCTTTCTTCCCAAAATGATGACATTAAGAATTTTACTGTTGAGGTATAGTTTTTTTAAACATATTTATTGATATTTACAACTGTATTAAATAAAAATACATCTAGTAAATTTGATGGTAATATACAAAACTGTCATGAAAAACATGTAGAGACACTACCAGTGGCAGCACTCTAAAAATATTTTAAGCTAGAAGGTCCCGGGGCCATTTCCTTTTTAGGCGCCTCGGAGGATTATCCGGAATTGAAGAGGAAAAAAGGATTGAAACTAGTGGGTTAGTGTGAGAATGGAGTTTGTTATGAAAGGATTGATACCTGGTCCGGGCCAAATCAGTAACATAGGGAACATTAAGATCTTTATGGATAAGTTTATTCGTGACAAGGAGCGTTGAGGATTTTACGAAGGATTTTGGATTGTAAGGATTGGATGCGGGAAGAATTTGATGGTTTAGTGGAGCCCCAAAGCTCTACTCCGTAAGTCCAGATTGGTCTTATAATAGTCATGTAGATGAGCCTTTTGTAGTTAAGAGGAAGGTTTGATCGTTTGTCTAGTAAGTGTTGAAGTAGCCTAAAGCGGCGAGCAGTTTCTTGTCGTTTTAGTCGTGTATGTGGATTCCAAGTTAGGCGTTTGTCAAGAAGAAGTCCTAGGTATCGGATCTGTTCAACAGGAACTAGTTGAGTGTTATTAAAGAAGTTATAGTTAAAATGTAATCAATATTTTTAATTTTATATACGTGTTTATATAAATGATCACCCCAGAATGGTCCCTATACTATATTGTCGCTCTACGGCTGAAAAAAAGTCTAAATAATTGTCCCCAGCCGGGACCAGAACCCGGGATCAACAGAACAGTAGAAATTTTCCCGATCCAATAGACTACGTTACTCCCAGTTGTTTCCTAAAATATTGATAAACATTTTGGATTTCATATAGAACAAGAATATTAGACAATTATTGAATTTTCAAGTCGTGTTACATTTTCTTCGTATCTCTAAAGAAATAATACACCATGCACTCAATGAATTTTACTTCTGCTTTGAATACTTTTAGTTTCTCTGGAACAAGTATTTACTTCAAATTTCCTTCCACACTGAATCGTATTAAGCCACTTGAATACTTCGCCTCCTTTTTTCAGAAAATTATAAAGAATTCTGTTGTGTTTCATTTATCCATGACATTATTTGAGCCTGTTATCGTATTTTAAGCTGCGCTTTCATCTTTTCAGGCTTCTTTGTTCCTTTTTCTTTCAAGTTGTTTTTATTTCCTTGCAGAATTATTGGATATTTTCGTTATAGCCATTATCAAGGAGTATCCTGATTTACTTATCAGGAATAAAATTATCGTGATTATATATATATTTTTTTTTTCCCACATGATGTGTACGTATCATCACGTACCTATGTGTTTTAGACTCCATTGTTCTACGCACTTTTTATTTGACTTTTTAACTCCACCTATTGGTGTTTATTGTTAGTAAAGTGTGCGTGGTTTGCTAGAAAATTGGTTTTTGTCTATATTTAAATTATGAATAACATTAAAGTAAAATTAGCAGTATTTAACGGATTGGCGGTACTTGCATGACTAAAAAAAAATAAACATGACTTACAGGATGTCTTATCGCTTACCCATTTGCTACAGAGGAGGCAACAATAAAGCCTATTCAAGAAGCACCACATGGGGCCTGCTTACAAAAGGAGAATAAGTAAGGGGTTTCTGGACCATTGACATAAGTCCTTTGACTAACCTTGAGGCCTTAACTTTTTTATTATTTTACAAAATACATATTTTTAACATTTTAAATATCTTATTTATTGTCCAATCGATTACCTCAAGAATATTACTAAGTGTTATTTTTTTTCTTCTTATATGTTTTTAAAACATAATATGCAGTTAATTTTTATTACAATTCTAATTTGTTTGTGTAGATAATTGTATTAATAGGTTTTCAATCTTATATAATATCAGATAATAACAAGCTGACAAGGTTAGTTCAGCCTTTAATAGATTTTTTATAAATATAATTTTTTTTTTATTATACATATTTTATTGAATTTTACAAGTGTATTAACATAAGTACAATAAGTAAAACTGTTGAATTAGAATAAAGGGCGTGAAAGGCTTGTGAAGAAACTACCCAGCGGTAGAACTTCGATGTTTATTTAAGTAAGTAGATACCGAGTCCATATTTTTTTTCAACCGCCTCGAGGGTTGTCAGGAATATTGAGGTTGATAGGATTCGGACAAGAGGGTTTATATGGGCTGAGAGTTTGGAATTAAAAGTGGAATATCTGGCACGAGAAAGGACTGCAACAAATATTAAGGTCGTTATGGATGATTTTATTTGGGACGAAATATGGAGCATTTAGGATTTTGGATTGTAAGGATTGGGATACGGGAGGAATCAGATGGCTTAGTGGAGCCCCAAAGCTCGATTCTGTAAGTCCAGATGGGTC